>JBBMJY010000018.1:16469991-16494859 GCA_037833715.1 Toxotes lorentzi
TATGCGCATGTATGAGTATGAGCTGTAGGAGGATGTGAAACGATGGGACTCTTGAGACACAAGACGTGAGGAGAACAGCTGAGTCTCTCTTTCAGCTGGTGATGTTCAGGTCCCTCTGGATCTTCTCTGTGGCCTCGGCCATGAGCTGACAAGCTTTCTTGTGTTTAGGCCAGTGTTTCACCTGACATTCTCTGCAAAAAAAACGCAGGAGAATATCACACATTTACACTACCATATCAATATAACAAATACATTAGTTTAATAGTCTCAGTACTACAGAAAACATGTCTGGTGCCCGTGGATCAGATATTATTTTATGTCTGATACAGAAACAAACAGTTAAATCTATAAGAAGCATCCTTTTCCCTAGCCACATCCTCCACAGCTCCTAGGAGGTCCTAAGGTATTTTCAAGCCAGATAGAACATGTAATCCCACTACCATGTTCTGTCCTGACAATGGAATACCTCCAAGGAGGGAGTCAGATTCCCAAAACAGCACAACTGGCCCCCACTCTTTCTGTCTGAAAGGCTTAACCACAGAAAGGAATGTGAGCAGCTTATATTCATGATCTTATTCTTCCAGTCATTACCCTAAACTCATGATCATAGGTGAAGACTGGAAAGCACATCGAACGGTAAATTGCAAGCTCTGCTTTCAAGCTCAGCTCTCCACTACAACAACCCAGTTGAGTCCAGTATTACTGCTGGACTGATATCTACATAAGCCTTACCTGTGGCAGTACCACTCTCCCTGACACCGAGAGCATCTCTTTGCAGCCTCTTTCCCACAGGCTCCACACTTTGGCTTCTCAGGAAGTAAACTCTCCATCACATCCAAGTTGTACGTCTGGGCCAGCCTGGGTAAAAACAAACAACGATTATCTCAATAATAAATAATAATAATAACATCTCAAGAGGGAATTCTCTGTAATTTCAGTGCTGAGTTAGACCAGTGTTTTCAGTATTACCTCTGTGCCTGCAGTCTCAGGTCATTTTCAGATGGGTTGAATGTTTCTTTCACTTGATACTTCGCTATTGCCTTCCACTTCCCTGAATTTTCACTCACAATGTGGTTCCACATCTCTGGGATCTATACATAAAGAAGCGGTGTGAGTAAGTTCACGGGGACATAGTTGGATATAGAGATATGTGTGTGTGTTAGTGAGAGTGTACCTGCTCCAAAATGAGCTCTTTTTTTGGAGGGGCTGGGTCTGTGACTGTGAGATGAGCCAGGAAACGCTGCAGTTCCACCAGGTTTGGCAGCTGATCAACCAGCACCTCTGTCAAGAAACCTCGGAGCTGTGGCACATGAACGATAAGCCCACAGATTATATGGCAACAAGTGGAACAATATTAACATCACCACAATAATCTACCATGAGTTAGGAAGACTCCATAATAAAAAAACACAAGATTACAGGAGGATGCACAAGGCCCTCTGGTTATATAATTAATGAAACAGGAAGAGGACGATAAATTGTATAATAGGAGGAAACGTATTAGTCAAAACAACCGTTGGAAACTGAATCTGTGTTCTAACAAGTGAGGAGATGAGATATGATGTTGGAGGACAATGATCTGGCATTCACACACTTCCTATGCTTCGGTTTCAAGCTAATATCCTAAAGGAAGAGGAGGAGCTGATTGACCTGATTGAAAATAAGGTTTCACATTGATAAATTAAAGTAACTCTCGAGCAGCACAGTGCAAGACCCCGAAATTAAAGGAGCAGCATCAACATTTAACTCCAACCTTACCTTTAGAAGCTGATTCTTGTTGAAACTGTTGAAGTCATATTTCCTTTGGCAATCTTCCTTTAGCAGCAGATTGTAAAGGGAAATCCAGACCTGTCCATCCAGTTTTGTCATCTTTAAGCGGTCCTCCACAGGAATCTTCTGCCATTTGCTGCCTATGTATTTCTCTACCTCACCTACAGTGGCAGACAGAGGCAAAAGGCAAAAACACACATTTTGCAACAGATATGAAAATTAAAAATTTTTTTTACATGCAAGATGTGTCATTTACCTTCTCTGCAGCGACTCCAAGGGCAGCAGTCAATCAACTGAACCAGCACACAAGGCATGTTATGGGTGCACAGCATGCGACTGATGACACTGATACTGTAAAGGAAAAACATATTCTTCTTTCATTAGCTGTGACATGCATTTTAAACTGTTTCCTCAAATTTTACCAACAAAACAATTATCGATAATGAAAATAACTTTTACTTGAAGAACTAGTCAATTACATTCCCAGATTCTACCAAAAAAAAAATCAATGCAATAATTTAGCTTTAAGAGTAAGTGACTAAAAGTGTGATAAGTATTCTCATATCCTCTCATGTAACTCTCTGATTCCTAAAACCTTATCTACAGCTCAGACACGGCCATACCTGTTGGTGTGATCTGTGATGTAGCGCAGCACAGACACAGCCTTCAGGGAGATCTCAAACTCCAGTGCAGAGTTCTGAATCTGCAACTCCTTCACCAGGTAAAAAGAAAGATGTTTCTCATCAATTTTAGTGAAACAAAAAGTATTCTACAATGTGTCATACCAAAAAACAGAACCATAAATCTCAGACTATTTTACCTCTATAGAAGATACATCTGTTTTTCCTGTCAGGTTATGTTGGTCATGAGCCCTGGTTGCTTTACTGGCCAGCAGGGTGAGTTTGCGGTGGCAGTAATCCACCATGTCAAGAACAGAGTCATCAGCTGCCTCACATGAATCCTACACAATACACACAAGTCTGTTTAGTCACAAATAAAAATAATATTTTCATAGATAGAATGAACCAAGAGTCTATACTTCCTCAGTGTAATCACTTAAAAAATTAACTGTGTAAATGTGCTGCAGATCAATACAATTTACATTTGCATTTGTGTACATACTGACCTTATGAAACATTATTGTTTCAAGTAAGTTAATTATCGTGGCTTCATGGTGGATCTAAGAAAGAGACATAAAAGAACATATGAAATCAGTCATGAGTGCTACAAGCTAATGATTTTAAAGCTCTTTACACTCACCACCATGTAAAGTTGAAATGTGTTCTTGGGATTGAAGTCCTGCAGCTGACATAAGATGGGGAACACTTTTTGCTTCCACACTTCGACAAGGATCATCTCATGGACCAGAACAGGTACCTAGAACGGGGGAGGAAAAGAAAACAAATGATGTTAGAATCTGTCTACTATGCTGACATCTAAGTGATTGGGGCTCACCTCAAGAAAAGTTTAATTACACTGTGATAGGGCTTGTCTAAATACCAATGTCAGTTTAAAATCATATGTACAGAGATGGCAGTCACCTTTCCATATGTCACCAGGAGGTCCTTGACGAACTCATCATGCACAGCAGAAGCATTCAGTATTGCCTGCATGTTAAGTTTCTCGATGTACTCATGCTGTCTGAACCACCTGTCAACACACAAAGTTAAAAAAAACAGCTGCTTTTCTGTTTTATACAGTACATTTAATATCTTTGGATTTTGTACTGTTAACCAGATAAAAATAACCAATTTCAAGCCTGTTACCCTGTGTTGGTGGAATGGTGTGAAGGACATTGTTTACTATTTTCTGACATTTTATAGACTAAATTAATAACTCATTATTTGGAAAGAGTAAACTAATTTCATAACTGGCATTGTATTTGATTTGGACTTGACACAGGCCTGCCTTGGACTTAGCAAACAGTCCATCCATTGTTATGGGGGTATGTTATTCTCATCAGAATGAAGCTGCAGTTTTTCAGCATTTTACATTTAACTCACTAGTACAGATATAATACTCTTTCTTATCATATTATCTTCATGAAATAAAGATATCATAAACTGTAGAGCCTGCTGAATGTGACAAAACAGTAGTGTTGTTTTCATAAAGAAGAAACAGCCATTCGTGCTATGTGGGACACTTATTTGCTAACGATTTGTTGACTTTTTCCATACCTTATTTTGTTTTTATCACACATCTGCTACACACTGCACGCCGGTTAGTTTGCAGTTTTCATGTATGTTAATCTACTTAAGTCGTGTTAACTAACTTGCCAAGAGAACTGTTAGCTCGTTCATGTTACCTGGTGGAGCCCACTTCCTTGAGAGGGAAAGTTTCCAGACTTTGAATGAACCCCTCTGCTTCGACAGGAAGAATTACCGGTGTATCCATATCGTTAAAGGAAACTGCTCGACAAACTAAAGAATGAAAAAAAAAAAACAACAACAACAACACACACTCACAAACAAATTTCAGTATCACTTCAGTCAAGTTGTTTCCGAAGTTAACTAGTGTTAGCGTCTCCTGTGGTTGCCATGGTTTCTCCAAACCAAGCGCACACTTGAACGGTGATGCCGTTTTCCGCCAGAGAGGGGCGGTACATCTTCAAGTAAAAAACAACTAAATCTGAAAATAACATGGTATAAAAATCAGCCGTGATGGATGAAGTATCCAGCTCCTTTAATCAGTGGTTAAAGAAGAAGCCATATCTTTTACTTACAGTTCTACAAAATTATAAGAAAATATTCTAAAAGTTACTGACAGTGGGTTGCTTTAAGGTGTAAGCAGGAAAAAGTTACTAGTATAACTTTCAGATAAATGTACATAAGCATTCATCGCAAAATATTCCGTTAAGCGCCAAAAGTAAAAGTACTCACTGCAAATCATTGCCCCTGTGGATGTTACACTATTATATTTGATATTATTAAATTATTACCATTGCTTATGATATTAGAATTGTACTGCTGTTGTTAGGCATAATGGAGCTAATTTTGACTATTTTATGTGCAGCTGGATCGTTTAAACTGTAACATATCGCATTTCCTGGGCTCATCATATGCTTTGTAAAAGATTCATTTTCTTTAAAGAAGCTATTAACTAAATGCAGTAGAGTAAAAGGTGCAACACTTCCCTCTGAACTGTAGACATCAAAATACACAAGGAAAATTTGAGTACCTTTGATACAGTGCAGCTCTTCAATAAAACAAATGCAAATACATGTTGACCATGTAGTTAAATGCATGCAGGCAAAGCAGGGTCAAATTTAGATAAAGCATTTTTATGCTCATGTTTTGAGGCTGTGAAAGTAAAACTCTAGATGCCCTGAGCATCACGTTATGCACTGTTTTCCGTAATCCAACCTGTCCCATGTGGTGTCTTTGGAATCCATGGGATTTTGACTTCAAGTTAAAATAGTGTTTTGTGGGTTAGATTACTGGTTACACCACTGGAACATCAGTTTGCAGTGATGAATTTGCCAGAGGGCCTGTGACACTGCAGAGGATTAGCAGAATCTATTGCTCTTATCTGGTTTGCTCTGTTGAGTGGATGGGGATTCCCTTTTGAGAGGATAGAGATTATGTAACAGGAATTATTTTAATAAAGGCTTTAAAACTGCATTCTAAACCATATGAATAGTTTTTTTTTCCCATTTAGTGACTAAAAGAAAGGTGGGTGTGCTTTCAAAAACAATGGCATGAACAGTTTTTATCACTTAACAGGAAAAACATAAAATAATATTGTGTGACAACTCTTTACCTCTGTAAACTTGTGCAGTTTTTCAAGGACCTTTGCTAGCAGGTTTGGAGAACTCACCACAGTTCTTCTGTCAATGTAGTCTGTCTCAGTGTCTTCTGTCTCTTCCTGTGGTCTCAGGCGGACTATATGATGTTGAGATCAGGGCTCTGTGGAGGCCATGCTATCTTCTTTATGACTCTGGCTGTGTGTTTGGGCTTGTTGTCATGCTGCAGAATGAACTTGGGACCAATCAGACTCCTTGCCGATGGTATATTATGATGGATAAGAATCTAAACATCTGGAGTACCTAAAACTTGGACAGTGCTGTATATAACCAGATGAATGAAGCAAATATACAGTGATTTAAGATAAATCGTCACACTTTGTTAGAATTTCTTTTATTAATCACATATTTTCTTTACTACATTAATAAATATTACCTTTCTCACTCCACCTATATGTTGAATCTACAAAACACTACCTCACTTTCACTTTTTTTGGCTATTCAAAGAAAATGTTTCCTCTCGCTGAAGGCATCTTTGGTTGAGGCATATCTGTGTCTTTCAGTCAGATGGCTGTCTGCACTACAGAGCTGTTGTTTTTTTAGTTCTCATCACATCACTTCCAGCACACCACAATGTTGGGATCATTTTCCAAACGTTCATCCAGCTCCTGGTAACTGATCCCTGTAAAATCATGACAACACCAGTCTAGTTAATAAACACGCGATCTGAATGTAAACAAACTTGTTTACTTCCAAAAAGGTATTTCTTAGGGATCAGAGAGAGCTTTAAAACCTGCCTGTTTTGCAACAGATCTCATCATAGCTATGACAACCGGTGAAGAGTCGAGGTGGCCTGCTCCGCTCATCACGGATCACCTTCACCGGATACTTCTGCAGCCGGCGAATGAGAGACTTCATCAGTCCAAACTGGATCAGCCTCCTGAAAGGCAAAAAGTGTGACATGACACAACTGTAAATAAATGTCACTCTAACCTACTTTTCAAAAGCCATAAACTCTTTTCAGCAACTGATAAGATGAGTGATGCTGACCGTTCATCAACCCTTTGAAGCTGCTGCGAGTAGCGAGAGCAAAGGTCTCGGACTGTGGTACCTGGACTCAGACCACAGTACAGCTGGAACACGTCTCTCAGACTGGCCCGCTTTTGACCTGACAAACAAAAAACACGGTGCAATAAACATCACAACAGAAAGAAAAAAAAAAACACCTTAGTTCAACACTTGCAACCTTTGTTTTACCCTGTTTGGTGACGTAGTTGAGGCACTCCTCCTGAATGGACTTGTCATCCATGAGGCTCTGTACTTTGGGAGTGGTGCAGTACACATTAGAGTACTAGTAGGAGTAGAAAGGCACAAGACAATCAACAAACTAAACACACCTTCAAACAGTGACAGCAAAGTGTTAGGGTAGTGTTAGGTCATTTTGAGAATGCAGCTGAAATATGTTTGGAGGAAAAAAAAATAAAAGTAGTTTTACGTTCAGAATTAATCTATAATATTGTGAGAATAAGGTAGGAGGCATATGCATGAGAACAGTGTCAACTTTAACAATAGTGACTTTTTTCTCGAAAGATTTTGACTGTTTTCACACAAGAAGAAAGTCTTTATTCATGAAATCACAGATGCTATTCCATCGTAAGTAGTACCACCACTCTACAGACGCACAGCTGCAGTGGAATCAATCCAATTTGTTGCACTGTGTGAGTTTAGTTTTGTACCTGGTATATGGACACCAAAGTCACGACACCATAATACCTGTGAACGAAAAGGAGGCTTTCAGTGATTCTCTTCGGTTTCATTTGGAAATATAAGTTTCAACACACTGAATTACAACACACACCAGCTGCGTCATGAAGCGTTTGGATCGTTTGAAGGCAGAAAATTTAGAAAACAAAGTGATGCTTTTCTGGAGAGGTGACCCACACCAGCACTGAGAAAAAGGAATAGTGGATTATCCTGATGTGTTGATGCGGATCAAACCGCAGTGACATATATCCTGATGTAATTCATGTGTGGGCTTACTGTACTGAACATAGACGATAATGGATGAGGGTGTTTTGATGCGCGTCAGTCGCTTCTGGTGTGTGTTGCCCTTTGTTCACTGAAATGTGCTCACATGAGATTTTGCACAGCAATACGAACAAGATTCAGCTCTACGTCCGCCTCAGCTGAAATCTTCTGGATGTGTCTAAACCCATCAATATAGGGCAGGATCTGCAGGTAGCAAGACACAGTGCAACGTTACTGGCTTGTACTAAGCTCCATGACCTGAAATGCCTGTTTAATACGCTCTATAGATTTAACTATGTACTTGTAATTCTGTTCATTATTACAGAAGCGAGACATTATTGTACCTATAAATGGCACCTCCTCCAACACTGTTGCTTCCTTGATAGAGGAGTTTATCACTTCATGCACAGCTGATAACAGAATTTCCGCATACATCTTATCACGATGTCCCTCGATACGATCAGCCACGTGCTGGTGAGGGAGAGAGTTTACCTGTTGAGTGGTGAGATCCCACTGAGATTTGATAAAATGTTCTTTGCACTGGGTAAAGACTGGCACATCATACTCCTGGACGATTGGGGGGTCCTTCCGCAGTTGGATGAGCTTTAGATGCATGGTGTTTGATGTGTCTAAAACAGAGACAAAGACCAGAAAATGAGACTAGATTAAAAAACAAAAAAAAAGATCCTGATAGCTATTGTTGCCACTGCAGCAAAAGTAGGTTTTCAAATGCTGAACCATAATCTTTAATTCTCAATACTTATTCTTTAGAAGCCATGACTAGGTTTTTTCCCCCAAAACATTTAAAGGACCAGTGTGGAGGATTTAGGTGCATCTACTGGCAGAAGTGGAATGAAACTAAGAACTGTTGTGTTTTCATTGGCTTAGAATGAGCCCATCATATCTACACAGGGAGTGGGTCCTCTCTCTCACACATCATGTTTCAACGCCATGTTTCTACAGTGGCCCAGAATGGATAAACCAAACACCAGTTCTAGAGAGACCATTTTGCATTTTTATGTTTTTATGTTATGAGGGGATGGGTACTCAGTTGGTTGCAGTCTGAAAATATATTATATTTTCTAATAACACTTCATCAACACACTTTTACAGTTAATCAATAAATCAGGACTATTTTCTGTGACACACACACACATCATTTGTATTTTGCTATCACTGTTAGCATTCATGCATAGGAGACAGCTGCAACAGCTGTTGCCACAAATAAGAAAAAAAAAAATGAAATAATACCAATTGGTAAAGTACAGGCTCCTGTGGCATTGAGGTCTTCCATCAAGGTCGACATGATGGGTAGAAGTTTCTGCTTGCTCTCCTCATTGGAAATGAACCCACTCTCCAGCTGCAACACAAGAAAGCAAAAAGATTTAAGATCATCTCTGAGTACTGAAAACAATACACATATCAGAGCGATCGCATGAGACAAGGAAAGATGATGAAAATACATTATTCACTACCTCCAGAGTAGTGAGGTACCCAGACAGCTTCTTTACAATTGGCTCCAGAGCACATGTGTTGGTTTGGGCATCACAAACAAGGCCAAGGTTAAAAAGGAGGGCGTTTCGACTGTACTTCTTGTGTTCGATGCACACAGGACACCCGATTAGCTTTTTTCCCATGGCAGTGCTAAAATAGATTTCAAAAAACATAAAGGATAGTTTGATAACAAACAGGAGCAACATGCCGTTCCCTTGTATAAATAAACATGTATCTCAAGGGGGAAAAAGATCAGTGAATTACGACAAGGAGACAGAAGTGGAGTGTTACATTACATACACTGTTATTAATTTGTTTTGCAGTTCTGGCTTGGTGATAATGTAAACCTGAACTGTGTCAAAGAGCTCCCGTGAAATGTATTCCTCTGGGACCTGTCAGGAGAGGACATAGGGGACACTGCATGACAAAATACATCCTATAAGATTGACTAAGAAGATTATCAACTGTGCACTTCCAAGGTCAACACTACAACAATACGTAGATGGATTAAATACATATTTAGCATTAATAGGATTAATGATTATAATTTTAATTCCTTTATACATCCACACAATCACAGGGATGCATAGACTGTCAAGCTGCTTGTGTCTAAAGGCAGCAATGCATTTTTGTTCAAGGGAATGTGACAAATAGGAAAACTTCTGGAGGTCAAGCACACGAAAGCATCTTAAAATACTAAATACAACATATTCAAATGTCTTGTTTTGTCCAATAAACAGTCCTGAACCAGACATACTGAGCTTACTACCATAGAAGACTGCAGAAACCAGAAATTATATATTTACATATGAGATCACAATCTGAGACCAGTGACTTCTCACATATTTATCTGACAAAAAGCAATTATGCTTGAACCCTCTGATACTAAACTATATAATCACTAAAACACCACTACTGTATCACAACAAGGATAACCATAAGAATAATCATGCTTGTATTGACTGTGGTTACTAATAACGCCATTGTGGACATCATATTACTGTTCCCCTTTTTGAAAATGTTGAACTATGACTTTGAATCTCGCTTTACCAAATGAACTATTTGCACACTTACCTGATATGTTATCTTTGGGCCCAGAGTGGGGTGAAACTCACTGAAAAAAATGCACTCTATTCTTGTGGCCATGCCCATCGTGGACCTTTTAGTCAGGGCAACCTTACAGCAGGAATTTTACCGGCAACACTACAAACTAAATTATTTCAGTTTTAGATAATAGTCTCCTCTGCCAGTGTTTCCTGCTTTGCTCCTGTTGTTATTTAGCAGCCGCAGCTAGCTGCTAGCTTCTGCTTTACCGAATAACGACTTAGTGACCTCCTGTGAAATATATTTAGCAGCCCTAACGTCTGAACAACGCCCTAGCAAATGTGTTATTAGTTAGTGTACTTAACAAAAGTGCTGTCAACTTGATAGCAAACTATTCAACAAAGATAATCGACACATTCATGCACGCCAGACCACAACAACACTGATGCCTTCAGGGAATCCTTGTAAAATACTGAGGCAAATGACGGAGGTAGTTAGCTCTGCGTACAGCGGGGGTTGCTGTGCGTTTAGTACAAAACTATATTTTATTAAAACACCAAACATAAAAGTAACACAAACTCAGTTGTGTGATATTTGCCTCGTGTACGTTCTAACAGTGCGTAATATTTTCGACAGTCCTTAAAGGCGACACTGTTCACCAGAGTCAGTGCTGCGCAGACGCAGCCGCATGTGGAGACGTTCAGCTTCCTTTGGAGAGGTTCGCTGCGCCATGTGTAGGAAATACCGTCTCCGCTGTCAACCAGCGTGTCGGGCGATTGCAGAACATGTTGTTTAAATTACATGTAGGACGATGCGCGTGACCCAGATAGTGAACATTTAGAACAGCAGAATATTTCAAGGATGCAGCGGGCATAGCTGATGGCTACACAAACTGTACTTTCCTGTAAAACTATGGTAATATCAATGTAGAGAGGGTGTCTGTTTACATTAACCATGTGGAGGAGATCAGTGAGTGCAGGCTACAGATGCTTTGGATGCACGAGTGTTGGACCAAAGGTAACTAACTGGTCAGACTGATTTTTGTTGTTGTTGTTTTCAGAGAGTCCTGTTAGTGCTTTGAGCACAAAGGAGCAAAAAGCAGGCTGTTGTTGCTCCTGACATATAGAGAGTATGAAATCAAGAACAAATTACGCACACACTACATCAAATCTGGCCAAATAAGGACACCAATATAACCAGTGGGAGTCTGAATCCCTGACTTCATCACCAAGATAAAAATATAAAACAGTAATAGGCATGAGAATTAGAGAAAGTGGGATGGGAAATGTTTATTAATCCAAAATGCATCGAGGGCAATCAAACCTGATTTGAACATTTAAGTGGTCAAAATGACCTGGTATTTTGGTAAACTGTACTTTCAAACATTTGAAGTTTGTCTGAATGAAGTATAGAAGCCATTAACGGCCCCCCTCTTAATATTGAGGGAATCTAAAAATACACCTGTACGGCTGCAGCTCACAGCAGCTGTGTTCATTATGGTTTAATCTGTAAATCATATAGTTTATTAACAGATTACTCATTTAATTTGCAGTTTGGCAAAAATGACAACTGTTCTTCACAGAGAAAGAGATGAATGAGAAACAAACAAAAAAGAAGGAGGAAATACACATTTCAGAAGCTCCGAGTCCCAAATATTTGTTAGGCTCACTGGACACAAATGTCTTAAAATATTCTAAAAAAGATCTTTGTCTTCTTGTCACTGACAGAACATCCATTTTCATCTAGTGCATTATAAATGGACAGAGCTTTAGAAACACTTCAGGAGAGCAGTACATTGTGTGTATCTATTAATCTCACATAAGTCAGTGGACAGGTGACGTGACCCTCCGATGTTCAGAGGAAGTGATGAGACATGTGTCTCTTGTGTGTGTGTCATTGTGGGGTCATTGTGGTTTGAGCTCAAATTTAGTTTTCACCTTTGACACTTCAGGGTCACTGAAATGGTGATTTCACCCCAGAGAGGAAGAGCCAGTCGGGGGAATTTTCACAAGAGCTTGTTAAACCACTGCTGGAATGCACCAAGGGTTTTGATCTGTGGTTATTTAGAAACTCTCTTAAATCAAATCCTCTTTAGGGAATTTGGGGCTCCCATGCAGTGCGTACATGCAGCACTCCAGCCTTACCTGCGGGCCGGATCACAGCACTTCAGGCCATGGACTTATGGAAGAGACACTTTGAGGAGAGAGGTGTGATGGAGCCTGACCACTCTAGCCACTATATCATTGCTCATTTGCTTGGGGCTAAAACTGTGAGTTGAAATTTGCTGATTCTACATTGCCTGCTGTAATATGTGAATATTTGCAACAGCATTTCCTAATGTTCTTACATGGTATTTCTTCATCCAGATCGAAAGTCTTGAGCAGCGGAAGTTAACAGAGTTCCTCAGCCAAGAAAAAACAGAGCAGATGTGGAAGCTCTGCACCAGACGTCTCTCCAGGTATAAAGTCTCTAAATAAACATCTGTACTGTACATATATATGCAGGTACATGTTTGAGTAGCCACACATTCAAACCACCCTTAAGCCTGTGTGGCATTTGTTTGTCCTATGTTGCACCGAGGCCCACGAGGAACATTTTGTTTCCTTGTTTGTCGTGCGCATGTGTGTAAAATGGCAATAAACCTCAAACTGAACGCCTAAAAAAAGCCTGAATGCTCATAAATGTATGTGTTTGGTGTAGAATGCCTGTGCAGTATGTGATTGAGGAGTGGGACTTCAGAGATCTGACACTGAAGATGAGACCTCCTGTGTTCATACCCAGACCCGAAACAGAGGTTGGAGAGCAGAAAACCAGGCCACAAATAATGTGAAATGTACAATGGAGTCCCAGTGATCACTCGCACATAACCAGAGCCATGTTTCCTCTGTGCGTTGGTGCAGGAGTTGGTTGAACACATGCTCACTGATCTGGAGATGAAGCCTGGGACTGGAGTGGGTGCAGACACTCAGCAAACATGTCTGGAAGTGGGATGTGGCTCTGGTGCTATTTCTCTGAGTCTGCTGAAGAGTCTGCCTCTGGTAAGGTTGTTGTTGTTGTTGTTGTTGTTAGATATTTGTTTGGGAGAGGTGTAACTTATGATGGCCATGTGTTATTTTTTTTACATTTTAAAGACAAAGGGATAAATTGCTTAAATGAAGAAAAAAAATGATATTTTGGGCCCACTGCTGGAACATACTTTCTACTCCGCTGTCATAATGTTAACTGTGTCTACTCGTTTTTCTGTCTCCACTGTTAACAGATCGTAAAAATCCTGAAAATGTCTTTACTTTCTCATTCAGACAAACACAGGAATGCAGACAAATTGAATAATAAGAATCATTTTTTTCCCCATGAGGTAATTTCGTCCAAACAATAAACAGCAGTTTGTTAAGTGGTATGTTTGTTTCTTTTTCACCAGCTTAAGGCCATTGCCTTGGATCAAAGCCAGGATGCGGTGGATTTAACAAGGGAGAATGCATTAAGGTAATTATCTCACAGCACATTAAAAAACAAGTTGTAAATGTTCTTATTGATTTGCTTTTATTGTTGTTAAAGACTTACAATAATTGTTTTAAAAAATAGGGGGAATGCAGTAATGAGTAAAGTCTGATTGGGGATTTTTGTGTGCAGGTTGGGGCTTCAGGACAGGTTACAGATTCATCATCTAGATGTTATGAAAGGTAAGTGAAAGCAGTGCATTGCAGTTATTATATAACACACCTTAATACACTGCTCATAAACAGTTTGAATTTGTGTTTTGTCAGATGCAGAAACTGTGTTGAGCCTCTGTAGCCCTGTTTCAGCTTTGGTCAGTAATCCTCCGTACCTGTTCTCGGAGGATATGGCGTCATTGGAACCAGAAATCTTTCGGTGATTAAAACACATGCAGCACATGCATCTCTCAGTTTATATTTTATTTCACCTCCCCATAGGTAGCATTTATAAGCAGTATAATCAGCAAATAAATGGTTAGAACACATCAGAATAAACTATAACACAGTTTAAAAGTATTCTATTCCATTAATAAATATTGTATTATTTATTAATGGATTTGTTAACTACAACCTCCAGTTAGGGTTGCACTGATTAATCTGCCAATTATTTTCTCAATTAATCATTTGATCTATACTGTGTTCACAAACAGTGGAAAATTCCCTGTATAATTTCTCATAATCCAAGGTGATGTCTTCAAAACCCCAATTTCAAAAGCCCTAAGATATTCAATTTACCATCATCACAGTTAAAAAAATAATTAATTGATTATCTAAATAGTTACTGGTTAAATTTTTTCAATTATTTGAATAACTGTTGGAGCTCCCCATCCTATTAGGTATCCATAACTGGTGTATAAAGATTTAATGAATGATTGAGTCTATGTGTGGTGTAACTTAGTTATCATTGAACAGTAGATGATGATATATGGTATGAAGAATCCATTAACTGGTTCTACAAATCATTTACAAGTGGATTCAAAACATATGAAGATAATTCCTCATATATTATAGCAATATGTCATAAAGCTTTCATTAACTGTTTTTATGTCGGCTATAGATGCTTCATAGGAGAAGTTATCCATTGTTTCTGCATTTTGGCCTTGTAGACTGTAGCATAGTGTATTATAATGTGCTAATGTGCTATAAACCATTTTATTAACTTTATATGTTACCTGGTGGTGAGGTTAAAATAACCTTTTAAATCACTGACAAAAAAAATAAAATTGTATGTACTAAATTTAAGTTAGGTTTGTTGTAGAGTAACTAAAATCAAACCTTTGAAAATGCATAAAATCTATAAAATTTAATTTTCACTACATATTCTCTGAAATAAATTTTTTGGACATATGCGACAACAAGTAGATGTAAAGTATTTAAGTGACATGTTGGGTACTGTGTGCTGCTCCCAGGTTTGAAGACCCCTCTGCTTTAGATGGAGGTGAAGATGGCCTAAAAGTGATCAAACAGATTTTGATTCTGGCCCCAAGGATTCTGTCAGATCATGGGTAAGAAACACCTCTGCCCGACATAAGTATACTCACACACACACACACACACACACACACACACACACACACACACACACACACACACACACACCACCCCACCTGGGTTTAATTCCTAACGGCGACAGCGGCTTGTCACAAGAACAGCATGTTCTGAAAAACACATGTATCGTGTTGCCTCTTTAACGAGTTAAGCTTTTTAAAAGACTTCCAGTAAATACAGTTCCAGACATGTGCCACCGCTCTCATCTCAAGGTTATTCCCAATAATCCTGTCCTATCGATAATTAAATTTTAATCCGTTTCGTGTTCTTTTCCTGGTGAACAGCAGTCGTGTTTACTTAGAGGTGGACCCCAGACATCCCCCCCTGATTCAGCGGTGGGTGGAGGCAAACGTGGAAGAGCTGCATTATGTGGGGACACGGCACGACATCACCGGCAGGTCTGTCTAGAAAACCTCTCAGCCTTTGTGTCTTTCACCTGCGCATCACCACATCATTTTGTCAGCATTTAACCTGCCGTGACTTCATGTTAGTCTATTAGATTTAAAGTAAAAGGCTGCACTGACAAAATCTTAGCACAACCTTGCTTTGTGATTCTTTCACTCTGCAAGTCCCAGTTCAGCATCTGTGACACTAATTTGTTTTTGTCTCAAAGGCCACGATTCTGCATCCTCCAGAAAAGAGAAGTCAAACAAGGACCATGAGCTGGATCTGGATTGAGAAACTGAGATCCTATTACGCTGGCTTTAGCCCAGATCGCCACAGCCTCTGCTCCCCTACCCCCACTGAGCCGCCAAGCATGCCCTGCACTGATTTGATCACTCAAAATTCACAATTTGCAGAAGCTGAAATCACTTTCATGTCACTGTTGCACTTTTAATCTGGTAACATTTGTGATCCCATCCTGTGCCACAATAAAAATGTGTGCGAGATGGCACAAAAGCAGGCTCAAAGCTGAAGGTAATTACCGAGGCTTTTCTTAGAACCCTCCCTCTCAGAATCTCACCCTCCTCCCAGGAAGCATTCAGTAGTTCTGTGAATCTGCTGATGAACGGTCCTCCCCTTCGCCTGTCCACTCGCTGACTCAGATGCAGGCTGTATGCATTGTTGAGCAAAAACACACACAATGTGGCCTTTACTTCCTCACACAATCTGTGAGTCTCACACACTTAAAGCTCAAAGGCCACGAAGTCTTTGTGTTTCAAAGGTGATCGAAGGCGAAAATATTTCGTAAGAAGTGTCACAAGAGCAGTCATCATGTGGTGGTTAATAATGGTGATGATGACAGTATTTCTCTTTGCCCTTTGTGTAATACTGGCGTTTTAAGCAGTGCAAGAGAAAAGGATATAAAGGACAGCAAGTTGGGCTCAAATCGGTTATTTTAATAAAAAAAAAAATGTACACATGTAAAAGGTAGAAAAAATGTTTTACTGAGAAAAATAAAATGGCTTAAAATGATGTTTCAATGGAATCAGTGTACTTCTTGGAAACAGTATGTACATCCAAAACTGAAGAGGGTAAAACAGATATGGACAATTTCCACATCCATCATCAAACAAGTGTAGATTACAGTACTGAGTTTTCTCACAAGTCGTCTCTTCCTGGGATTCTTCACCACCCAGTCCTTGACAAATTAAGTCTGAAACCAGACACGTCAGTAGTAACTGAATTTGTACATATTTCGTCAGTAAAAACATGACCCTGTGTCCAGTTTTTTTTCGTGACTGGCCGGCAACTGCTGGAGCAGTAATGTCATTTTACAGGCGTAAAGGACCTGTTTGACATTTTTCTGTCTTTTAAGTCAGCTGCAATGCTGCCATAATAATGAATTCGAGGGAACCCTCATACCTTGAAGGGATAGTCCTGTATGTAATGCAGCAGAGGCCTCGGGAGTGGTAGCTGGTCAGGACAGTCAGAGTGCCTGTTGATGACGAGGCGTGTGAGGTGCTGTAAGGAGGGGAGGCCCTGGGGCTTGTACACAGCCCGCTTCAGTTTTAGTATCACAGAAGCTTCCTGAATTGTCTGCTGAGTAGGTTTTGAAGGAGCCTCAACCTCCACCTTCCCCTCCTCTGCTTTCCTCTCTGGTCCCATGTAGTGCTGCACCAGGCTGGGCACGCTGGGGAAGGACGCCAGGCTGGGCCGAGCCGGGGAGCTGGAGTCGAGCAAAAACTGGGCACCGCTGTATTGGATCCGTATACTGGTGGGACCGCGTGCTGTCCTGACCGAGAGGGTCAGCATGTACATAGGGTGGCTGCTGTCCCGTACCAAAAAAGCTCCCTCAGATGCCTCTTGAAGTGCAGCATGGGCCTGAGCCGCAGTTATAGCTCCCCAGTACCATCCTACACACACAGATTCCTGAATATTATTCACTCTGGACATTCAGTGCTGCCCTTTTTTTTAAAGTTTATTTTACAGTAAACAATCCACAATTAAGTCATTTAACAAAATCCTTTAAGCAGAGCAGAGAACGATACCAATCTGTGCCTGGATTGGACTGTGGATTTTCAGGAATCTTATTTGTGATGTTCAGTGGCTGTAAATGTGAAACACTTTTCATACTGTACCTGAATTTTCTAGATAGCAGAAGTTGCTGGCAATCGCCCGCAAGTCCTTTGCAGGGTCCCATATCGGAGGGGTGCTTTGAAGGCAAGGGGTAGGAGGTACAGTTCCAGCCCGCATGCCCCGTGGGGCTTCAGTGGACAGAGCACTGGGCAGAAGAGTTCTAGGACTGGAAATAAGATGGAAGATATGGTTTAAAAGGCACAGACAAACACATGCTGCATAATAGTCATGGCAAGCTTTACTCTTCCATATCAGTTCATGATTCCACATCATATATTCTTTGTAGTTCAGTGTTTATGTAAATAATACTAACAAGAAGAACATGTTCAGTCTGATCACATCACTGTCCAGTTTCAACTTGACAACAACAGCGTGTGAATATTTAGTCTTGTTTATGATTTTATAAACATATTTTTATTTAATTCTGAATTCGTGACATATTTTGTTTGTTTGTTTGTTTGTTTGCTTGTTTTATTGTTTGTCTCTTATTGCTGCCAATCTCAGCCAGGACACTGCTGAAATGATTTTTAAAAAATCTTTCTCGGGTTTTCCAGCTTAAATAAAAGAAAGTGTTTTGTAAGTGCTGCTGTTGGTATATTGAAGTTTTTGTTTTCAGAATTGGTGTCACAGGCCATTTCATTTCGCATCGACTGTACTCGACTTATGGAGAGTTAGAATATATTTAAAATGTGCACTCTTTGAATATCAGTGACACAAACAGACTTGTTTTCTGACAAGCTTTTAACAAAAACCACAGAGGAGGAAACACAGAGACAAAGAAAAGTCAACTCACCCTGGTACACAGAGAATCATACTATTTGTTGAATCCTCAGAGCTAGAATCCGGTGGGTATTAATTCTTCAGGAAATAACGAAAACACAAGAGCGCCTAAGCCGCCGTGTCTACAGAAAAAACAGCTCTACAAAAAAATAAGCTTTGACATGGGTCTGATAATGAGAAGGCTTATTATAAACGAATAAAAAGGACACGAAGATCGCCGCGTACACAAACGGGGTCCGGTCCTGTAGTTTTAAGTACAAGATCACTGAACGTGTAACCTACAGTAAAACACGGGAAAGCGGAATTCATTTAAAACATGGTTGTTGTTGTTGTTGTTGTTTTGGTTTTTGTTTTTTTTTTTGTTAAAGAAGAAGAAAAAGAAGAAGAATCTCTGTTGCAGCCGCTTGGAGTGTGTTGTCGCCAGACTGGCATACAAATGTGCGAAGGACAGAGTGTAAAGGCTTGGCTTTTAAAATTTACCATTTCCTAGAAGTCTATTCTGAGAACTCTTCACAGCACCGGCGGCTCTGACGTCACGCCGGCCGCACCAACTCCCTCTCAGCACCAAGCGCCGCCGGTTGATTCGCTATGTCACAGCTAACTGGGGCAGGGAAAACAAAAAAAAAGGGGGGAGGGGGGGTGTTTTGTCTTTCTATCTTTCTTTCTTTTTCTTTTTTCTCGGTTTGCGTTCTCAGCTCTTCCGCCGCTTCACCCGGCTTCTCCTGCCTTCGCTGAACCGGCGCTCGCTCCCAGGAATCGCGCGGCAGCTTCTCCCTATCCGCTTTCCAGGAATAATTGCAGGGTTTGACTCCGCCCCGCCGGGCGGCCCTGACAGAGCCTTCATTCTGGGAATTCACCGCCTCAACATTAAAGATAATAGGAATGCTCACAGGCTATTTCCAGTAATATAGATTTCCCTCGATCCTGATGGAAAAACACGGCGAGAGGTTTTCTCGGAGGTTTGTCGGAGTAATTACTTTAGAAAACAAGTTGTTATTGTGACAGTGAACTAAAAAAAATAAAATGAAAAGGTTAACCTTACTGTTAATCCACAGAAAATGTCGTCCTGCTCTCGGATTGTTCCACTTACTAACCCTGTCTGTTATATTAAATGGTGGTTGATTTGTTAAGCCATGTATTTCTAGGGTTGAGAATGCAAGCGCACTCGACATTTCACATCAGCTGTCCCTCCTGCATGCACACATTCTTATCTTAAAACTACAATCAGGCTAGATAAGGTGCTGTTGAGTAGGCTGTAATACAGATGCACACAGTTGTAAATCTGAGGAACATCCTGATTAGGGCAAAAGTTTTCAAAATATTTCTCTTCCAAGCAATAGTCTATGCTATCTGCCTGACACACGTGGTGGACTGGAAACAAAGCAACACATGAAACTATGCTGTATCCTAATCGCAACCATATCCAAGAGAGCCTGCTGATCCCAAATATCTGAATCTCAACTTTTTCCAAGAAATCCTGAAACGAGATTTTTTTTTCTTTTTTTTTTCTCAGAAGTCGTGTGGACTTTACCTATTCCTGCTAAATGCAGTTGAACAAATATGTTTCTTTCTCTTTTTTATAGTTCACAAAGAAAAAAAAGAACACCACAATCATTTTTGTGACCACTTATTTAATTTGATAATTATTTTATTCTGTAACCGCAAATCCTGAGATACAGTCGACTTACAACAATCACATGTAGAAAATTAAAACACGATCTGACAGAAAAAAAAAACATAATTATGTGTGTTTAAAGAAATTACATCCCTCATAAAGCAATTTTTGAGTGTGGTTTTTGAATGCCTGATACAATGGCAGCATTTCCAAATAAAGGTTGTCTTGCAATTTACTGCAGTGGTGTGGTGGATAATATGAAAAGGCAGTTTTGCAAAGTTCAGCAAAAAGACTCCAGGGATATGACAGATTATCCATCTGGATGATCTAGTTTGGAAAATGAAGGGCCTTTTACGAGGTAGGCAGAAAGTTTACCAGGAATTTGAAGATTAAAAGACACACACTGTGTGAATCTCCACAGCTCATGTTCACATTCAGGTACATTTTATTTTATCTTGCTTATTATTATTATTATTATTATTATTATTATTATTACTATTTTGTACTTAAGACTAATGTTATATTTTTGAGTGATTTTTTTTTTTTTTTTGAAGATCATTGCTCTTGTTATACAATGCTAAAGTGCAACATGAAACATGGTTGTTGCAGCTGTGGAGCTACTTATGTTTATGGACTGTGGCACTAATGATTATTTTTTATTACTTATTAATCTACCACTAACTTTCTTTATTGACTGATTATTTGTTCCATAGAAAGTCAGAAAATAGCAAAAACTGCCCATCACAAGTTCCCAGAGTCCAAATCTTGAAGTGTCTTGTTTTGTCCAAATGTCTTAAACCAAAGATATTCAGTTTACTTATCAAAGGCAATGAAAAGCAGTAAATTTTCCCATTTGGGGAGCTGGAAGCAGACGATGTTTACTGGATTACCAAAATAGTTCCTGATTTATTATCTCTTGATTCACTAATTGACCAAATGACTAGAGCTCTAGTTTGGACTTTAGTTGCAAATGTGAACTGCCTTTCCCCCGCATGTACTTGCATGAAGAAGCACAGCTGTGCTCCCTTGGATGAAATTTATAAACTTTGAGATTAACCTTTGTGAAACATTTGCTCTGACGAAGGTATAGTGACCAAAATCCGTGCATCTACACGTACTGTACGTGTGCAGAACCTTCCTTTTTCATCCTTTTAAGTGGCAAAATGGACCTTGTGCTTGGATTTTCATTATTTGATACCAGAACAGAGGCATAGAATAAAAGGCAAATGGGCTTTATACTGTTTATCCCAGGGTTTGTTGTTCTGCGTTTTGAGATCTGTAGTAAATTCTAGAGATTGTAGTTTTTTTCCACTGTGTTGCTATCTGCTTTCTCCTCGGGTCAGGTGAGGTCTCAGGAAAAAGTAAGTGGACCAGGGACAGCGTTTTATTTGGTTCAGTGAAGCATCACATCGTCTGTTGAGGCTTCACACAGTAATTTCATAAATGGCCACCTATAACCACTGGACATTTTTAACAGGAAACACCCACTTTAAAGTGGTAAAGCAGATAAAAACTGAGAAAGTGTGTTATTATTGTTCCTCTAAGAAAGAGTTATTATTGTAACTTCATTGCAAAATCTGGTAATTCACCACCAGCTGACAGCTTTTGTTGGTATTAGTATATATTTTCATATATAAATAAACTATCTGAGCCATGGCTGGGCACATATTTGCTGTGTCTCAGTTCTGCACTACACATTAATATATATTACCTTTTTAAAAGAAAATTGTAACTGTGTCAGCAACATCAGTCAAACTACTGCTCATTAAATAAAATATTAACAGAAAGATTTAATATTTTGTTTATTTATTTACTTATTTATTTTGTTTTCCAAGATTTTTTTTATCTCACCACATCTGAGCAAAACAAAAAGTAATCATTTCCAGCTGTGACTAACTCCTTCATTTCCATTATGCACTGGATTGCACGACAGCAGTGTCTGTCAGCACCACTCCCCAAATAAACACCACACACGCCACATGTCCGCATACTGATATCCTGAAAATACTTAACTTTTCCAGTGTGAACAGGCTACATACCCAGAACTTACTAAGAATTAGTAAGTGGAATGATGTTTGGGACACAGTGAAAAACTGCTGTCCTCTTCCACTGTGGAGAAAAAAACTGGGCGTTTCCTGAAGGTTCTGAGAAAACTTTCACTGCCTGGAAGCAGCAGCATAAATTCATCCATTGTATGTTAGTGAGAAAACCTTTTTTTATCAACAGAGCTTTGTTCACAGTGAACAGGCCTGAAAAGAACTGCTTAGTAAAGTTGTATTTAACTGCACAAATTCTCTGTGAACTCACAGAACTTTAGTTAAGTGATGAGTTGATTTAATAGACAAAATCTGTGAAAGCGTCTCTTCAGTATTGTTGTCCTTTTGGAGGTCAGTGCAGTCATGCACTTTTTTGGGGCCTGGTGTCTTAGATAAATCAATAATTGTTAGCCATTCTAGCAAACATGATGACTCTAGGGCATAACAGTGGTGGCCGATCAGCATGCTGGTCGCTTCACCACTTTGGACCAATCAGAGATATCTCAACATTTGGAATGGACATTCATGGTCCTGAGACGATTAATGCTGACCTTGGTGACCCCTTGACTTTCCCACAATCAGGTCAGAATTCACTTTGTCCAATCCTTTGGTTTATAAGTAAATGTCTACAAAATGAAATGGCCATTCCCATCAGCCTCAGGTGTACTGTGTTCAGTGCTAATTAGCAAATATTAGCACGCTAACAAGTCAAATTAACATGGTGAATTTCACACCCGCTAAACATAAGCATGCTAGCATTGCCACTCTGCACATGGTAACCTGTTGATGTTAGCATTTGTTTCAGTAATGACTGATCGGTACCAGTTCCATTGTTTAAAAAAACTCCATAAACGCAACTAAGTCTCTAAGTCAACCAAGACCCTAATGAGCAAGTCGTTGACAAACCAACTAAGAGAGAGCAGCCCTTCTACTGTGTGTGCACGTCATTAGCACTAGTATAAAAAAGTGACCTTGGGTTTATAATCTAGTTCATTGTGGGTTATGTACTTTGCAGAGGCATGTAGAACACACAGCAGATTAGGATTATGAAGGAAGATAGTTTACAGTATCTACACAGACTGATCCTATTGCTGAGGTAACAGCTGAAGCTTGAAAGAGCTGCCAGTGGCTCTGCATCAAAAGTGCAGAGAGCAGTTATGGAACTCAGTCTTGAAACCAAGAAATGTATTCTATTGTTTGGTGACGCAGCCATGGATGCAAATCTGTTGTGTGTACTCGGAAAACACAGACCAGGACTGCAGCTGAATTGATTTTCATAGAGCTCAATCAACAGTGCAGTCTTTCAAACACTGCAACCTCCCTGCACCTCTCTGCCGTGACAAGAGGGCATTTGGATTTGATGTTTGAATGTTCAGCTGCCGGTTCAATTTAAAACCTCTTTAATCTGAGATTTAGTCATCATATAGTAACACAACAACTCTAAGTCCATCCAAGCCATGTAGAATATTTACAGTCATATAACAGGCAGCATTTCCATGCATTAACTTTGCATGCTGGATAATACACAAATCTGTCCTGAGAAGGTCTAATACCACAGTATAAACAAGATTTTATTTAGAATTTCCTTTCATATTGTTTTTTTTTCTTACAAACATTGTTGATACAAAACTTGTTTTGGAGGCTAGACAATAGGACAGAAACATCTGACTATGCATTTACAATTCAGTCTATCATGTTGTAAACTGCAGATCTATTTTTAATAACTATGGAAGATCCAGACAGATGAGCGTCATAATAACAAAGCCATCAGTCTGTGTTTCAGCCTGGCTCGTTTCCAAATGGAGGACGTCATCAATACACAGAACACAAAACAGTCATGAATGATTTTTTTTTTTTTCTTAGATATATCGTTATGATCATTTGCCTGATTTGTCTGAGGGAACAGAGAAAAACAGAAACACAAAGAGAGACATTTCATCAGGACATTTCCATCAAAAACATGTCTGCTATGTATCACAAGTGTTTCAGTACACAAACGGCAGAGGAAATCCATCAATGTGCTCGCTCCTCTGGGCCTGATGAGGTGTTAGTGGGTCTGGGGAAATGGGGACGGCTGCAACTGCAGGCACGACTGTGGGAGAATTTCTGTCCGCCTCTAACTGTTCTGCGTGGTCTCTCCTGTCCCCTTAATGAGGCGCTTGTGTCCCCTTTTTCCTGCTGGGCCACGGGGCTTAGCGAAGGCCTGTTTGTGGGCGTGCTGCTTGGGATGGACCTCGTCATACAGAAACTCCTCTGTCAGTTCATCTCCGTTGTCAATCTCCAACTGCACAGATGTATAAAAAAATTAAAATTGTGCATTAACATGTGCGTGTTAAAAAGGTTGTATGCAGAATTTAGACATATATATATATATATATATATATATATATGTGTGTGTGTGTGTGTGTGTGTGTGTGTATATTTTAATTTTCAATTATTTTCTGGTTTCATTTGTTAAATTAACAATTTAGTTTTATTTTCTTTCAATTCTATCTTCCAACATGACTGTCTGAATGCTGTGTCAACGTAATTATGTTGCTAAGAATACTGTTCTGGTGGAGAAACAGAAAATGATTTTGTTTTGTAAGTCTAAAAATAGTTTCAATATATTTAGACTGAAATACTGGAATCAGCCTCTAAAATACCCACCACATGTAAGTTTTTAATTGTAGGCTGCTAAAAAACAAAATTTCCTAGAAAAAAATTTCAAAGAACACATGACTAACTGTAATCTAAATGCTGGTCTTCTAACACTGTCCATTGCCATCCCTGTTTGTATCATGTTTTATATGCTGCA
>JBBMJY010000018.1:16494959-16522516 GCA_037833715.1 Toxotes lorentzi
GGCTCTGGGTCTCTGTGAAGCGCTTTGAGACAATTTGATTGTGGAAGGCGCTATATAAATAAAATTGAATTGAAAATGACCTCAATGTCCTCAGTGGTGGCTGTAACCCAGTATGAAACTGGTTGATCTAATTTTCTCTCACTCTATCCATCTGTTACCTTTTTAACAATTTCCAAATGGTAATCTTTCTCCACTTCCTCCAGTAGTCGACTCTTGCAGCTGGAATATAGCATTCGTTCTTTGATGCTACAGCTGTACCCTGGCATGGAGTAAATGAACACTGCAGGCCGAGAGGAAAGAGAAGAAGATTTTTAAGAATTCTAAGTAAATATTTAACATTGATGTAGATCAGTGGCTAGAAACCAGGTGACAAAGCCCCCAAGTTCTTCAAATGAAACAATGAGAGAAGGAAAATCAATATGTGGTTGAATGCTCACAGGTCCAGCCCTTTTCTGTGATGACAAATCTCACACAAGTAACTATCCCTTAATTGTGAAGGGTCTCTAGCCAAAACTGTTGTGGACCACTGATGTAGTTCAAAAGAGGGTGAAATAATAGTCTCCATCAATGTTACTCAGTGTCTGGGGTCCTGATGTACACGTGTACACCTCCTTGTGCATATCTGTTTGCCTTGTACAGATGTAAAAAGCAGGAAAATCAAAGCACAGGCATCTGTTACATACCGACGGATTCCAAGTAGTCTCCTTCGTGGGAGTGTTTGTAAAGGAAGAAGTGGTATCTGGGAGTGTCTTTGGGAACTCTGCGGGGCAAATCTCGAGTTTCTGTCGGGTTGGAGTGGACTAGCTCGATTATCTCCTTCTCTACATCCAACCTCTGAAACACAATGAATAAATGCACAGTAGAAATCTAGTATTTCAAATCCTCCTGACACCAAACTGCTCTTGATGGTTTATAAGTGAAGCGGAAAGCCTGAGACTGGAACAGTAGCTCTGTTGTTTTTTTGGGGGTTTTTTTTGAGTAACCTTACTCTTATATTGAGTTCTTAGGCTCACCAGTTGTATGTAGTTGATGCGTTTTTGGGCAAGTTGCTGAAGGGCTCTTTTGGCTGTCTCCTGCAGAGGGAAAGCGAGGCCCTGAAGTGTCTGGTGCTTACTCTCCACGCTGATCTCTGTCTTCACCTGCAGGGGGCAGCAAGCAAACACACAGATTCTGACTGTTACTTTGAGCCTCTGAAGGAAGCTCAATGGGGACAGCTTCATGTTTCTATACTGTAGTGCAAATTAATTTTCATTTTTATTACAAATAGTAGATCAGGGTTCTCTCTGTCTCTGTTCCTTTCCATATTTACATAAAATCTGAATTCATGTTATACACATACATATTGACATACCTGTTTAACCCGGCCCTGAAAAAGCAATCACAAAAAAATAAAATAAATAAATAAATATTTCAAACAGAGGAACAATATTCAAGACAGAAGCAGAAAAAAAACTCAGCTCACATACAAAGCTATGAGCAATGCTGACGGCACCACTGAGGGCACGCTGACCTCTCACCTCGGTGATTTTGATCCTCTGGAGTTCCTGCTCAGCTAATGTGAGCGGGGCAGGACCTGAGCAGGATGACACATGACGCTGGTAGCCCAGCAAACAGATGTCCTCCTAGTGTTGCAAGCAAAACAAGTGGGCTTTTAAAACACGTCATCAAAGCCAAAGAGGCCATCTGTCGTTGTAAATTACAATGAATTTTAATAGTTCTGACCTCAGCTGTGCCAAACATTTCATACTTCACATGGCCACCTCCAAACTCTTTTTTCACTGTGGCACGAGTGGCAGCGTACAACATCTTTTGTTTCACCTGCAAATATCAGAGAAAAAAAGTATAAATGTATGTTGTTTGTAAATTTGTTGCTGTAGGATGAAAACTTTGTGCATACTGATTTTTAAAAAAAGGAAAGAAACACCACAAAACTTATGTTTATTAGAAACCGAACAGATGTGTTTAATTAGGTGCAATCATCAAGTTAAAAACAAGACTCGGGGCATTCCACCAATTTTACACTCAGTCTACTCATTAGTTGTG
The DNA here is from genome assembly GCA_037833715.1 of Toxotes lorentzi. Classification (NCBI taxonomy): domain Eukaryota; kingdom Metazoa; phylum Chordata; class Actinopteri; family Toxotidae; genus Toxotes; species Toxotes lorentzi. The sequence goes on from JBBMJY010000018.1 coordinate 16,497,003, forward strand.
TAATGTCTCCTGTGGCTCTGATGGGAGCTTTCAAGAGTCTGAGATAATAGCTACTGACTGTGTCTTTAGACGACCATTAGCAGTTACGCGGTTTGTAATAGAGGCTTTCTGAAAGCCTCTATTACAAACCGCAGGTGTGGCGTTTGAAAGACATTGGCCTTTACAGTACTAGGCAGTTGGGGTGTAATGACTGACACTATCAAGTTGTTTCAGTAGGGCTGATAAAATGTTCTTGTGATTTTCTACTGTAGGATACTTATTCATCCATCAACAATTATAATTATTAGAAATGGTTACATAGGGACTAAAAGTCAGGGTATTGCGTCCTCTGCTGCTTTAATCGAAATGCAACAGCAAGCTGGTTCATTACAATGTGTAAATTTATATTTTTCACCCATCAACAGCAATATGTGGTATGTCTTACTGGAGACTGGTCAGGAGACCATGATATGAAGATCCACTCGTAGCCCTGTGCATTCTGGGAGTCAAGGCGGTACAGGACATAGCATGGCTCCTGGTCGTCCAGGAGAGGAAGCAGGAAGTGATCATAATCCTGGTCCCAGCTTTTTTCCGGCTCTCTGTGGGCCCCCAGCACCAGCTGCTCTGAAAATCAGACCATAACTCATCACATACCGTAGCCCGCTACATATACCAAGTTGTCAGTTTACTAGCAACGCCTAGCTAAAACTAATGCACTCTAATACAACTGTCCTGCAATAAATCCTCCCTTCATGACAGTTATAATGTTCAGTCTTTCTGGGATGTAGTCTGTGGTGCTGTTAAAATGCACCACGTAACGTTGACGGGTGATCCTATTATTTTGTCCACTCCATTCAAATGAATGAAGGCTGGCTAAACAACAGACAGACCGAACACACTGAATTCAGTAGAAAACAATATAACATTGCATGAACTTTCTACAGACTGAAAACATGTAGACTGAGGCCCTCTATTCCTTAAGCTTTCACAATTAATGTTTCCATTTAACATACATATATGTCAACATTTTTTAAGTTTAAGTGCTCATTTCTAGTTCTTTACAACAAACTTTTACAAATCCACTCCTTGTATTTTGCTTTTTTTTTTTAAATTGTCATTATCTATGTGAGCTTTAACTTTTTAAGATCTATCCATCCCTCCATCCATTAGCTACACAGCTTATCCTTGTGAGGGTCGTGGGAGGGCTGGAGCTGGAGCCAATCTCAGTTAACACTGGCTGAGAGGCAGGGTGAAGCCTGAGCAGGTTGTCGGTCTATCACAGGGCCAGCACTTGGAGACAAACGATCATTCACGCTCACATTTACACCTGCGGGTGATTTTAGAGTCATTTCAAGATATACCAAGTCTTCAGCCTATGAATAAATTTCATCAGAGAGTATGGAAGTTATTTTTTACATTTTTTTTTCAAAAGTTGAATCTTTGAAAAATGTATGTGAATTTCACAATATCTTAGTATTTGGTTTGTCCCCCTTTTGCTTTAAGGACAGCACATGCTTGAGCTGCTATGGACTCCATGTGCAAACCCAATGACCCATGATATCCCAGCATGATTTGACAGTATTCCAAAGAACTTCTTGTGGTGTCCCAGAAAGCTTGGCTTCCTCAGTCTTAAAGTGCCCCTGCAAAAATGTTCAGTGGGGTTGAGGTCAGGTAACTGTGGAAGAAAATCCATGACAGCCAGGTCTCCTTGATCTTCAGGTAGTTTTTGCAAAGCTTTGAGGTGTGTTTGGGGTCATTCTCCTGCTGCAGTATGAGTCCCTCTCCATATAGATGCAAACCAGAGGCCACAGCATGTCTCTGATGAGTGGAGTGGTGCTTCTCTGTGGTCAGGGTGTAGTCAATTTAGTGCAGGTGTTCGAGGCAAAACACTTCCAGACTTGAATATTTCCACCACCATGTTTCACTGTGGCTTTGATGCACTGTGGTATCATTCTTTCTCCTCTTCATCTCCTTACAGACACCCTTCTGTTACTGTCATCAGTCTCAAATTTGGATTCATCAGTAAACAGGACTTTATTTTCACAGTCATCCACTGTTTGAGATTCTGGTATTTCTTATCCCATCTCAAACATCTGGCCATGTTTCCCTTTTTGATAAGTAATTTAGAAACTGCCACTCGTGCTCTAACACCACTACAAGACAGCCTTCTTTTGACAGTAATTTTTCTGATTGGAGTCTTACGTTCTTTATTTAGCAAACTATGTATCTGTGATGAAGTTGTTTATCTATCTCTCAGGAAACTAAGCTTATTAACCTTTAGTCTAGCAATGATTTGACACTGAGAAAGCCCCTCTTTGCTTAGAATATCACTTTGTCTTCTGAGGCACCGTCACTTGGTTCTGATGCTGTTTTCACACTATCACAATGCTCCTCAGTAAGCAATGATCTGCTGGAAACATGAGGCACAGCCTTATTTATAAGAGGTGAACACCGGCTGCAAGTTGAGTTACTTGAACGAGCCTCTGATGAGTAGATCGTATCCACCTGCGTGTCATCTGAACACACGCTTCAGTGGATGAGATACAACATAAAGAAATCTAATCATTTGTACAAAGAAGGTGGTCAATGCTATAAATTTGCTTAAATTTCATTACTGATCTGGAAATAGTGCAATATTTTCTTTTTATCATGACATTACTTCTTGTGTTTTTAAATGTTTGAACCCTCAAACTTTCTGGCTGTTTCCAGGTTTGGGTGAAAACATTAGAGATTTTCAATGTGGTCTCAAACTCTCAGACTTCAAACTCCTCATTTGGTCCACGTTGTCTATTTGCATGATTATCAGAATATAGATGAGGGTTAATTTTCTCAGTCACCTCATTGATTAATTTCAGCTTTATGTTCAACCAGTCGCTGTGCTGTAAGGAGGCAAACTCCAGCCCCCGAGTTAAAAATACTGCCAGATTCATTTCTGACTGACTTGACGGGACTTGGTTAACTCTCTCAAAGGAGCTGACAATGTAATCAGAACCTTAAAGCTTGAGTCACTTAAGTACACAAAACATATGCATAAACCTAAAGTCTGATGTCCTTGTGGGGTGCAGGGGGATTTCCTGACCGTCTCTTGGGGCATGTTGCTATTCTGAGCTGCAACACATTCCAGCTCTGCACACACACATACTTTCCATCAGCCATTCTCTCTCAGTCCCCGTCTTTATAAGTCTGTGTTCGTATTAAACTGCACGTAAATGGCTCACTCGAGGTGTTGTCTACTGTCTTCTTTGTCCTGCTTAAAGTTTAAAACAGAGTTGTAAAATCATTAGACATTAACTATCAAGGGACAGTTGATAGGAAACCGAGCGGCATACTGAGCCAGTGGTGATGAAATCAGCTAGAATGATCTTGTTTCTCCTTTGACATTGGAACTGACATGAGTGTCACTGGGCAGCAGCACTCAACCATGTCAGGTCACATGTCGCTCCAAATAGCCAAGTGACGCCTCAGACAGATCAAAGTGCTTCACTAAGGAAGTAAAACAGACTTGACACCCTGCTGCTGTGAGACGGTCTGTCTCTCTATCCCCATGCTCACGCATCAAGCAACAGTACTCCAAATATGAGAACAAATATTTAATGTGATAGGCACAGTCCATAAATTTAGCCCCAAAATGTCCCAGAATGCATCTGTCATGAATCATATTACAGCGTGGCAGCGGTCAGATACCAAAACAAGATGTAAACACCTCGTGAACATATCAGTCCACATCAATAATCAGCTATCTAGAAAGCTATTGCCTCACTGACCAATTTTTTTTTTTTTTTGACATGAATTGCTCAGCTGACACACCGAAGGCCTCTTCTCACACAGCCGAAGAACAGCTGCTGCAATCCTCCCTTCCTAGAAGTAAGTCAGATAGTCTGTAGCAGTGGTTAACCAACCTGTTTTTGGGATTGTGACCATTTAATACTCAGCTATGTCTGCCTGTGAACCCGTCGGCACAAGCTGTATATTTGCTGAGTGCTGAGTGGTTCAAGTGAAGACAGGCCCAGTTTGTGCTTCTCGTGTATTATGCATTGGAGTCTCAGAGCTGATTGTCAGTTTTTTCTGAGAAATAAATACCCAACAATCTTTGGAAAAACCAAGGAGGACATAACTCTATAATCCAAGAAGTTTTTGAAGACTCTTCTGACCGTCTGGATGAAAAAAATCTGTATGTTTGCAGGATAATATATTTTTAACCTGTTTCTCCAGATGTTTCTTAACCCACACAAAGATGGAAATATAGTCAATGTTTATCATGCAGAATTTCAAAAATTTTACAACCAGGTATATATCTATTAGAACTTATACTTATATTAAATTGTAAATAATCTGTTTTTTCTTTTTGTTTGTGTGTGTCATACAAAGAAAGCAAGGGGCATGTCATTTCTTTCTAACTGGGTAATAAAATACAGTCACAATCAAGTCAAAAATGTTTTTTATCATGCAAGATCACCAGTTATTATTTTGAAACAAATGTTGTTAAAATGAATGTAATGTTCGAAGGTAATGCTAGTCATTTTTCAATCAGATTTGTTCACGTGAATTCATTTTAGAGGTAAAACTTCATTATTTTAAATTAAAAAAAAAAAAAAAGATGTGTAGATGAATTTTGTTCTTTATAGTTTCCTGCCCCGATAATCAACTCATGACCCCTTGTGACGGTCCTGACCTGACACACTGTTAGAACAAAGAGTTTCCAGGTTGTATCAAAGCAGCAGGCTGTTTTGGAAACTTTTTGACCTACACCAAATTTCATGTTTTAGGTAGATTATGTTACAGAGCAGTGGTTTCTAACCTTTTTTTTCTTTTTCATTTCATTTCTTTGGTTGTTTTTCAATCAGTTGATTACTTGATCCACAGAAAGTTAATCAACAACTTTCTTAATAATCGATTCATCATTCATGTCCTTTGCCAAGCAAAAATTCCAAATAATCCCTAGTTCCAGCTTCTTGGTTTTGAAAGCTTTGTTTTTCCCTAGTTTTATTATTCTGAACTGGGCTTTGGACTGTTTTTCAGACATAATTTTATTAAATTTATTAATTTTAAACGATCACAAACCAAAAATGTTGGGAACCACTGTTAAAGAGGATGAATCCTTGAATGAAAAACATCTTTATCCAGATGACAGTGATTTGTTGAGACTTAATTTGTAATGTGATAAAACTTTGGAGCTCAGATTTAAACCAATCCATCTTCTATGTTATGCTACAAATTAAATGAACAAACATTAAGTACTTTAAAACCCACTGTGATACACAAAACTGAAATAATGGATTATATGTATTTTTTACATCCAATCCCTGCTCAGCCCAGTTTCTGACTGCTCCACCTCAACACTGTCCATTGACCTGGGTCACTCACCGTCTTGGATGCTAACTTTGATAAGGCGCACTGCTCCACCTCTTGCTCTGGCCAGGAAGTCCCTCAGCTCTGGCGTCACCACTAGTGCGAGAAACATGGTGGGTCAGCAGTCTCTTCCTCCTGCCAGGCGCTGTAGCAGGGGTGTTGAGAGACAGAGGAGAAGCAATACAGAGGAGTGGAGCTCCACAGCACCAGGCCCAAATATTCAGTCCAGTCAGGAGGCACCAAAGTCCAACCAAAAGATCCTGTTGTAAAAACGTCCCTTACTTCAGATGATATAACTAAGAACTGCTCTGACTGCTGAAGAGGACGATCGCAGAGTGTGTCTCGACTCGATGAGAGTGTGACAGTGTGAGAGGGGACATCGCTCAAGTAACTAGGACAGCATCATGTGCACACAGAGAGGGAACCTGATCACCTCTCTCCCAAATTTAGCTCCCACAGATTGACTGACCAGTCCTGGGTACTGGTCTGTGAAACCCCCACCACACACCAGGACCTACAGTGGAGGAGGAGTGTGTGACCCTGCAAGCCTAATTAACAATTTCTGAGCCAAGAACAACTTAAGTCTGATGTATTGTCCCAAAACAAGCCATACTGGCAGCACTTGATAGATCTTAATGCAGCTAACTGAACTATTGTTTCACTGTTAAAACAATGAAGTGGACTGTACTTCTGATTTAGTTTTTACCATGTATTGTTTAAGTAAAACACAGATATTCTGCTGTTAGTAAATCTGTTACATAGGCTGAGGTGGGAAGGAAAAAAAAGCAGTATTGTATTATATTTTAAAGGGAGCCGAATTAAATCAAAAAGAGCATGTTGCTATGGAAAGTTTACCCATTTTGCCAGCTGTGTGAATCTCATGCCCAGTTTACTCCACACAGGACCACTGTGATGGTCAACAGATTGTGTAAGATGCTTTTGCCGTTATAAAACACCTGGCCACGCTTACAGCAGTTTCTAAATCTCAGAGACACAAATTTCAAAACTGACAGCTGGGGTTAATAATAACTCCTGCTTTGAACCATGTATGCATGGTCCTACTCATTAGCCAACTGACTCAAATTCTGTCAGTTTTTAAGTATTCACATATAATAAACTTATAATGAACTTCATAAAATATTTTCCTTTCAGAACTACTATTTATATATAAATACACAAAGACACACTATAAATAAAATTCACTTTATCATTTTGGGTGTGGGCTCATTTGAACTGGCTTTCTCAATGGATACCAACATTAATTAGGACAAAAATAAGACACAATTTGGGCCTGGATTGATTAAAGAAAATCAATAATAATAACAATAATAATAATAATATTTATATGTTTTGGTTGAACCTGAAAAATATTTGAAGAAATGTTTGGTCTCTTAAAGACCACTTCATTCTATAGTAAAAAACAACTCATGAAATATGCATGATGAAATAGGCACACACTTAACACAACAATGAAGTCAACAAAACTTACAAAGAAACAATTTAATGTTAAATAGAAATATAAAAAGGACAATAGAGAAGAAATCTATTTCTGAAAACTACTTATTTACAATATGAACTTGATTTGCCATGAGTCCTTGTGATATTCACTGGTTGTGCTGACCCCTGCTGGTCACCTCAACTTTGGCCTTCAACATGAGCTGCGCATTCACTTCTTCACGTTTCTGTCATCAGTCATCGATTGTTGGCAGCCAGAACGCCTGAAAGATCAGAGAACATTTAAAATCTCACCCACACACGAGACTCCTCATGTCATGTTATAACCTTTACAGTCACTCAGTCATGCAGTCTGCAGCTGTATCACATGTGTTCAGTTTTAGGCTGGACAGTAGAGTAACACAATAACAAAACAGTGTAACAACACTACTGAAAAGAAGAAACTTGAGTCCATGAATTGCACAGTTTAGTGACATCACATTGCAAACCACACATGGCCAATATGTTCATCTGCCTAACACACTTAAGAAAGAAAGAATTAAGAAATCAAGTCCACACTGCTGCCCCACTCACCATGTTGGAGCAGGCACTTGCAAATGTCATGAACTTGGGGTTGAACTGCAGGCAGGTAATTGGTCCTGTGTGCTTCCCATCTAATAAAGCCACCTTCATACCGCTCTCTGCATTCCACACGTGGATCTTTCCGTCTTCAGAGCCTGAAATGTATGAAAGCAGTACCAGCACTGTTATATGAGGACTAAATCCAGCATTCTTTCAAGCAATGCATTTAATTGTCCGAAGAATGGTATTTGTGAGACATTTCATAGAATCCATGACCTTCTTATTTATGTGAGAACAACATTCTTTTGTCTTACTTTGCAAAACACTTGCAATGCAGCATCTTTAGGATTTAGGAATACATTTTTGTACTTCAGACCATTCCTGTTATTTTTTTTTTGGTCTATAACTTGCTCTAGTATATTTCCAACACTGCGGCAACAACAGGAAATAAACAACAATCTCAACTTACCAATCATGACAAACTGAGAGTCAGGAGTAAATGATGCCTCCAGTGTTACACCTTTACTGTTGTTGTAGCCCTGTGGGTAAATGAACAGCAGAATCCATTAGCAATTATTCTGTGCAGATTAGTGACGCAACAGTGAACACTAATGTACATACAACATGCATATTAAGAGCTCATTTCTGTTTTCAGAGCCTCACTGCTCTTTAAAAACATAAATGAAAACCTTAAAAAAAAGCTTCACTGCTTTAGTTTGTTGAATTTAGTCACTGAGCAGGTGTTATTTGACTGACATAACTCTATAATTTAGATGTACAGTCTCAGTGTTTTATTTATTATTAATAATACTTCCATACATTGTGCATAAAGACAAGTTGTATCTTACCCCAAAGGAATGTAGCACAGCACCCTTGAAAGCATCTAAGATGCGAAGAGCCCCACCATTGGTTGAAAGAAGAATTAGTTTTCCGTCGTTGCTAAACTTAAGCCCTGTCCACTCGCATGTCCGATCATACTGGAGCTTGAAGGTTGCAAAGGGACCCTGTTGACAAGAATGATGATGACTCTTTTGCTTCTATTAAAATGGACCTATGTATCTGAAATGTCTCTCACACACGGACAGACACACACGCACCTTGTCAAATGAGCGAAGGTCATAAAGTTTAACCATCTCTGAATTTATTCCAGCAGCAAAAATGAGGCCCTCTGGATCAAAGGAGCATACTGGTTTCCCCTGCAGGTGCATGAGACCCTAAAATTGACAGATGAGAGGAGGTCAGTATCAGCTCTATCCCCCTTTTACAGTTTTGTATTATGTATTACAGCAACACCAGGGGATGTTGAAAATTACATGAAAAGACACTTACCTGGCAGTTGGGGGACCGCAGATCCCACAGTCGGATAGTTTTATCTAATGAGCCGGAGATAAATGTGTCGTCCACAGGAGACATGGAGAGAGATGTCACTCTGGTCACAAAAAAAAAAAAACAAGGGAAAAAAAAATCAGAATACAGCAACTTCCAACCTGATACAGTAAATCAAACCAAAGTGGAAAACAAAGGAAGACAGGCCCACACTAATCCAGTCCCTCACCTTTTGTTATGTCCAGGGAAATAGCGGATGTATTTGTTGTCATGCAGGGACAGGTACCGGATAGTATCTTGAGGAAAAGGAGCAACATCATTAAAGAGAGGAAGAAAACTGCCATGCCACACACTTAACATGACGAGCAGAAGCAAGAAACAAACAGGCATTAAAAACAGGAAGTCGATTACGAGAAGGTGCGATGAGTAGACTCAACCGTGGGCAAGGCAGTCACTTGTACAGTTAGCTCCTGTATGGGGCAGAATCACAGACCCTCAAACTGTACAAACAACTACCTCAGACCAAAGTGAGCAGTGTGTCCCCCGTGATCCAGCAGCTTTGCACGGGGGTATGGCATCCTTTGTACATCAATGTCTCCACAGTCCAACCAGTAAAACAAGTCATGAGGCTGAGAGAGTTGATTCAATATTACAATATAATTTAAATACAATCTCCTGCTTTACACTGAAGTAACTTAATTGTCTGAATATAAACAAAATGCATAGTGAATACATCTACTTAATTGGCCCTATCTTGCCATTGCCAGTGACTTTAATGATGTTTCATATTGTTTATGACCACACACACCACATTATCATTACAGTTACTAAATGCCCAAAAAATATTGTGCTTTATGATTTTTTGATGAATCCTTCTGTGGTGTACAAAACATATCACCTTGGGCACAAACTGAAACTCATTCATTCTAAGTCACCAAACAAAAAACACCAAAACGTATTTGTGCGTCAACATACCGTCAATTTTGTTGGAACTGTAGACGACAGTGTTTGCAGCATGTGTGTACCTGATCAGATCCACCCCATACTTTTTACTGTAGAGAGTCCGTTTGGGTCTGTCATAAATCAGAAAACAGAGAGAACACACCTTTAAGTCACCATGAATGTTAACCTAACAAAAATACTACACAGATTCATGTTACAGCATAAATGCAGAATTACTTGCATCTTCTTTATCTTATATTTCAATGTATCAAATACTATAAATAAAGATTTTCTAGTCAGTAATTTTGAGACGGTACTTTGAGCTGTGACATTTTGTAAGAGCATTTTTATTCTTGCCTGTAAATCATACATAACAGATTACTGCAGGGTTACAACTAGCAATTTTGTTCATCATTGGTTAGTTTTTCTTATTCACACATTGTTTAGTCTTTCAAATTTCAGAAAACTGTGAAAAATGCTTGTCACAGTCAGTTATATCGTGCCTGTCATCTTCAAATAGCTTGTTTTGTCCGTCCGCCGCTCTAAAACCCAAAGATATTTTATATATAAAAAGATATATGTAAAAAGAGCCAAGCGACTAATGCTCACATTCAAGAACGTGGAACCAGCAAATGTCTCACATCTTTACAGTTTACAATCACATATGACAGTGAAAAGCAATGAGTTATCAAAATTTGGCGATTAATATTCCGGCGATTAATATTCCGTGGATCGACTAGTCAATTAATCGCAGCAGATTATTCATCACTATTATCTTAGCCTTTGAATCAAAAGCCTTAGTACGCTGTTACTGAAAACTCAGATTAGTAAAACAGCCCTGTTTTACGAATGTACGTTTTATTTTCAATGAGCTCAAACATACCTCCAACAGTTACTACCGTTAGCCTATTTAGCCGTAAAGCCCGGACACATTTTAACAGACTATGGTATATTTCTGATAATACGATGAACACACAGTATGTTAAATACTAGCACATAACCTTGGACACCAGAAACTGAAAGCTTTGACATTGTAGGCATTTTGAAACTGGGTGCATATACGGAAATTTTGCCTTTCATAGAATCACAGCTGAGTCCTATCCCAGTGCAGCAGGCCTCGCTAGTTAGCACAGCAGGTAGCTAACGTCAAAAACAACACAGTAAAATAGTCAGAAAGCGCCCTTACTTTCCTTCTTGGCAGTCGTACAAGACCAAGGAATCGTCGTCGCTACTGGAAATAATTGTTTCTCCGTTTGAACTGAAATCGAAGCAGTTAATTTTGTCTGAGTTTTCCCGAAACACCTTAGCAACCCTGAAGCTCCGCAGCACATTGTCCGTCAGCTTCATGATGGCCTGTCTGTCTCTGAGGGGACACAGGCCCTTGTTTTACACTTTAAACCGACCTACAGGTGTCAAGAATGGTGGCTGGTAATGATATATGAACTGCAGCGGTGCTAGAAGTTATTTTTTTAAAACAAGTATGGTTCAAAACCAGCGACGAAAGCCCGCCTGCGCTACTTCGGGTCCACACGGGAGGGAAAAGCACCGCCTTCGACAAGTTGGTGACGCGCATATTCATCACCTGACACGCGCATTGGTTAGAAACCACGCGATATGACAGCTAGCTATCGCGAGTTGTTGTTGTGGCAAAAACAAACAAACATTTGTTCACCTAGGCTGGTTGAGGATAAATTATGATTATTATTATTTTTCTTTTTATGTTCTGTCGCCCCCATCCTAGATAACTGGACCAGATCAAATTCTCCATCCATTCGATTTCACTTGTGTCTGTTTGAAACAGTGTTAGCCACTGTCCCTCTGATCCAGCACTTTCTGACACATTTAACCGCTTATCTTGTTCAGCCTGCTCGGCTTTCTGCTAGCTTCTAGGTTTTACTCATATGTTTTACCACAGGGATCAGAATGACCACAGGAGACGCGCAGAGGAAAAATAACAGCAGGAGTTGTGTCCTCACTGAAAGGGAAGTCTGAGGTATGAACCAATTCTAACCGTTCTTTCACCAGCCCCTGTGTTAATGTCAGGAGTGCGAACATTTGCTTGGATACTGCAAAAGATCGACAGTGACCATGGTAACGTACAAATTCAGTCTGGAACTCCACAACAGTTCAGGTTCGTGTCGGTTTAAAATAGAATCCTCATCAGTTCTAAAACAGAATCCCTGGTTCAGCAGAGCTTCATTACGCTTTAGGAAAACGTTTTGACCTGTGGACATATTCTTCAACAAGCCATTAATGCGCCACATTAAACTTATTCAACAAGTGCAAATTTATTAACGTTTTAACGGCTGTTTTGCGAAGGGTCTGTGTTATTGTCCCACCACGAAAAGTCGAGTTTGGATGGATGTACTGGATGAACGAGAGTTTTAATAATGTATCCATAGTGATGCCCCACATTTTCTTTAGCGAGTCTCTATTTTCCTTTTCCATAAATCTACAGTTTTTATGATTAAAACAATTAATCATTTAGACCAGATTAACCGAACCAAAGGTGGCATCTTGTTTTGACCAAGCCGCACTCCAAAACCCCAAACCATTCAGTTTATTATCATCTGAGATAATTAAAAAGGTTTGAACTATGCCACAGAATGAATATGTCCAAAGTCTGTCAGATACTGTGCACATGAATTTCACCACTGTGTTCTTATACCTGCACACTGAACTAACTTCGGTGTTTGTGTTGTCACCTTGTCTGTGGTGCACAGAAACAAACAAAACAAAAAACAAACAAACAAACAACTAAAGAGACCAGTGCTTTGACGTGTCCTGTCGTCCATCCTAGTCAATCATTACACACAGGGTACACAGCTCCAGTCAGTGCCTGACTGCTGAGCTGGTTCACACAAAACAGGCTTTCACTGGACTCCACAGGCTTTATATCCCGTTCACAACCTTCTCAGGTAGGCAGCTGCGTGAGTCTTCAGAAATTACAGTTTTTTGGGAATTGTGTTTGACTTATGGCAACTATCTAAGTAAGGCTTTGGTTAATATAAACACACAGTCATTAGGCAAAGGTCTGTGTGCTTCTTTCACTGCCTTTTAAAAGCAAACAAACGGGTAATGCAAGAAGAAAATATATGCAACAGCACCAAACAATAGTGTAATCCTGAAATCTTCAGATTTAACCACAGGCAAGGTTTTAATTGATTTACCAATCAGTGCAATGACTGTACGATTTATTAAGTTGAAGTATGATACTTCTGTTATGTACAGATGCATTTTAATCTTCAGACTGCTTCCCTATCAGTGCACCTGGCTAGCAGGTGCAGTTGTGCCAGTACCTCTTTGATATAATTTATCTATCTAACAGTATTCACTACACTGGACTGCATGGTGACCCCTGAGACTAATACAAGCTCCATAAATGCCATAACATATTGAATTTTGAGACCATTCTCTTTGGAGAAAGATAATGTAATGTAATAATGAATAATTTAATATACTATTAACCTTCTGATTCCTCAACATTTACTTGAGAGGTAAAAGGGGCCTTCAACCAAAAAAAAAATTCATCATCCTTTCAAGTCATATTCTAAATAGTGGTCTTTTTAAAATAACTTGTTTCATTGCTAAAATGTCCCTAGCACTTGATTTTTTTTCCATCCCACAGGCAATTTCTGCTCAGACCCAGTGATCTGTCCATGGCACGTGCTCTTTCCCTGTTCCGGACTCAGCCTTTTCTGGCCCTCGTGGACAGGAGGAAACCAACATTGTGCAAAATGTCAATGGACTCACGGGCACGCAAGGTGTTTGCAGCTGCAGTGGAGGCTGTGCAGCCAGACACTGTGGTCCGGCAGAGTATAGAGCGCAAGGGGGACACAGTCATTATCGATGGTCAAAAATTCACACTCAAACAAAACCTGCATTTGGTGGGGTTTGGAAAAGCTGTACTCGGTATGGCTGTGGAGGCAGAGAGGATTATGGGGGATCACTTAGTGAGAGGAGTCATAAGTGTGCCACATGGGATTCAGCAGACATTAAAGCAACACGGGAAAGAGTAAGCAAAAACCTTAAGAGGTAAACAATTTAAATATTACATAGAAAGCAAGATAAAACATAATAGAGTTTCTCTCTTCCATCACAGCCATCTGTTGTTAAAAGAAAACAGTCGCATCAAAGTAATGGAGGGAGCCAAACACAACTTGCCTGACACTGATGCCCTGAAGGCGGCTGAAGGGATCAGGCAGTTAGCCAGTGAACTGACAGAGAAGGACTTGCTACTTGTACTGATTTCAGGTAAACACTTTAACACTTTACCTCATTCTTTACAAAACTATACCTTAAAATGTAAAATTTAACAAAAGCTGGTTCAACTCTTTCTAGGCGGAGGCTCTGCACTGTTACCTGCACCCATCCCACCAATCTCGTTGCAGGAGAAACTGGATGTTACCCGCAAACTTGCAGCTGCTGGTGCTACTATTCAAGAGCTGAACACTGTACGTCGCGCCCTTTCTTTCTTAAAGGGTGGAGGGCTTGCACATTGTGCTCATCCTGCACAGGTAAAACACTTTTATTTTTTAAAACTAGTTTATTTTTAAGAAGAAGTCGTTTGCGTTTGTCAAGTTAACGTTGTGCTTTTTATATCTTCCCCACCGATCACTTCACAGGTGGTTTCACTGATACTATCCGATGTGATTGGAGATCCTCTGGACTTGATAGCCAGTGGCCCCACAGTTCAGACTGAGTTGTGGCCGGAGGAAGTTTTGTCAGTTCTTGAACAGTACAAGCTGTTGAACTCTCTACCAGAATCAGTAAAGGATGTCCTTGGGAGACCAAGTCCCCGATGGAAGGAGAATAAGGATCAAACCGTTAAGGCAGAAAATGTTCAGAATGTTGTGATTGGCTCCAACAGCATTGCCCTGAAGTGTGCGGGTCTCCGTGCCCGAGAACTAGGTTTCCGCCCTGTTGTTCTGTCACCAGGAGTGTGTGGCGATGTAAGGTCAGTGTCCAAACTTTATGGCCTCCTGGCTCGCTTTGCGTGTTCTCGAGAGGAACCTCCTCCTGAGATTGCTGCTGAGGTGCTGAGGCTTGGGCCTGAAGTGGGTGTGCAGAGCTGGGACCTGTGCCGTACCATGCAAGTGTTGGATGAAGGACGTACAGAAGGATGGGGTGCCACGTGTCTGATGGCTGGAGGCGAGCCCACTGTGGAGTTGATAGGAAAGGGTCTAGGTGGTCGAAACCAGGAGCTGGCTTTGCGAGTTGGACTGGAGCTGAGAGGCCTGCAGCTCCCGCCTAATGGTCCTGTGTTCCTGAGTGGTGGAACTGATGGTCAGGATGGACCCACTGAGGCAGCAGGGGCCATTACTGATGGAGGATTGTATGAAGAAGCACAAGCACAGGGGCTGGACATCAACAACTTCCTTACCAACAATGATTCTTACACCTTTTTTTCACATCTTTCTGCTGGGCAACGTTTACTTGTACCTGGCCTAACTTGCACCAATGTGATGGATGTGCACATGTTACTTATTCCTCCAATTCCCATTAACACAAGATAATTCCAAAGCTGGATCTGGATTAAAAAAACATACTCCAACGCACTGCACTACCAGTTTTTTTACTCACATTTTTGAGTCCATGTCTGTATAGCTCTGCTATGAAATTGCCTCAG
This sequence comes from Toxotes lorentzi, assembly GCA_037833715.1. NCBI lineage: Eukaryota > Metazoa > Chordata > Actinopteri > Toxotidae > Toxotes > Toxotes lorentzi. Next base: position 16,512,244 of record JBBMJY010000018.1, read on the forward strand.
CCACAAAAAAACTATGCATTTAATGCTAATCTTTTTTTTTTTAAATTACAGCAAAATTCTTTACAGCACAGCTCTAGCAGTGAAGGGTATCAACAGCATCGGTATTTTCAAATACATCACACAAATTTAATATCAAGCCGTTTGCATGACTTGCACAGTCATATTATTTTCGTGCATTTATGCTTCTTCAGGTACTTTAAGGTATCTACAAAATGATTATTTAGTTGTATTAGTTTATTTTGCAAGAACTATTTACATCATTAAAGATTTCTGTTAATACACGCAGCAGTGTGTTGTCTTGTTCTACAGACTATTTGTTACCATTATAACAATATTACCACATGTCAGTTATAATCTGACTGTAGGATGGCTCACAGAAAGCACATAAACTACTAAACACCTCTGAATTTTTTATTTTTTATTTCTTTAAATCACAGTGGCTGCAACCAAGCTTTTTCCACACAGATTAACATGAAAAACGCATGCCAAAGTGAGTGCGATATGTACATAGTACAAATATATTAAAAAGAATTAGGTGTGTTCACTCTCCTAAAGTAAAAAGGCACCTTTGCCATTAGTTACGGCCTTGAGTCCACCCAGTATGGACAGGACTATATCAGCTTTGCTATCTGGACACTGCCATTTTCCCACCAGTCTTCTTAACAAAACTGCTCAAGCACTTTTGAGTAACATGGGGATTGGATGAGCAGCAATTTTCAATCCTGCTGCAAAGAAGCACCCCAAAAACCTGCCACCATGCTTCATGGTAGGGGTGGTGGGTTTCTGGTGATTTCTGATACAGTCCATACCTTGAATAATGGGACTACCTTGGCAAAGCAGCCACAGCCTGTAAAGAATCCAGGCAATTGGATCCACATTGGATGTTAGAAATGGGATACATGTGCTTCTGTAAATAATTATTTTATATTTGTACTCATTTTAATCAATCTGTAGAGTTCTTCTTTCACTTTGACACAGGTGTTTTCTGTGAGTCAGTGGTAAAGAAAAATGAATGAAACATGTTAAAGTTTCCCGTTACGTGCATACAATGCTCTTTTCATCTTATGAGCAACAGTGGTTGTTAAAATTTCATGGAAGTTGTAAGTGATTTTCATGGATCTGTCTTCAGACAGACCATATGCATTATTTATGAAAGAGCAGTGATAAAATTACTCCATCCACCACTAAGAATCTTACTAATCATTACTAGACACATGAGCAGCACTCGCTGTCATCATTCATTTGTTCCCATTTAAAAATCTGTCCACGTAAAACTGTGTTCTGTCTTTAAAAAATGCAGTACTTTTCCCCTTTCCATACATAGTTAAAATCAAGTACAATCCTTTTTTCTTGCTTTTTGTCTCAGAGTGGAAATTTTCAGGTCTGTTATCAAAACAGTGTTATTAAAACATGCTCAATTCACATGCAAACTCAACAGTATTTTTCACATTTGTACTTAAGCCTCTTGAAAGGAATGCATAAAGCTGACCATGAAGTCAAACAAATCAAAGTTTTTATGCAGAATAAAGTTCTGTTCAACAACCAAAGCTAACTGGCTGAAATAAATATATCACAGCACTATATATAGTAAACTTACTGGATACCAGAGTGACACTGTTGGTATCCATGTAAAGTGATAACACGTTTCTCTGGGCAGTCCCCAGAAGGTGCATCCATCTTGAATGCACTGAAGCTCATGCTTTTCAAAAAATGTTGGTGCAATCGATATCCCTGGGAGATGTGAACTGTCCAGTTCTCATATGGAAAAAAGTCCAAAGCCAATGACCTGTTAATCTCGATGAGCCTTGAGGTTATCTCCTGCTTTGCTTTCCCTGCAAGAATAACAGAATGTCATAACCAACAAAACTATAATCAAAAAGAACAATACGAGTAATGCAATTTAATTAATAAAACATCTCCAATACTAATGCGCCTTCTCACCCACCATCATCAACTTTGCAGGTAGAGACAGCATCCCTTCAAAATTAAAGATGCTACAGGAATAGGATAAACGCAAGAGAAAGATATCAAATCGGCGCTAATGCTGACCCAAACAAACTGAAGCAGAGTGTGAACACCTACCATCCACTCAGGTGAGGTGCTGTATCAGGTGTGCCTCCGTTCTGCCCAGTCCCTGAACATCAACACACACACACACACACACATTAAGCTAACGTGGCTAGCACGATTTTAACAAGTGATACGGATAAAGACGAAGAAAACTCACCTTGCCGGTAATACATATCGTTCACTGTATTCCCGTAGACTTTCCACGCAAAGTGAATTGCGATAAGACTAAAAATTAACCAACTCAGCAAGATCTTGAATATGGAGACTCTCATATCGTTGGTGAGCCAGTCGTCCACAAACTCGGAGAGAAACGATAAGCAGCCATCAGCGATGCGTGATAAAAACTCAAAGTCCCACGGTTCCTCCATGGTGTCCGGTTATCCAACTAGTGTGAAATCAACGGATGAGCTCTATGTCCATTAGACAATCTAAAAAAAAACATCGTTTTTAAGATAGCCTGGTTGCCATCTCTACCGTTACGACATTTATGAGTGTCGAGGATTGAGGAATCGGAGATGACGTAGGTTACGTAGCCCAGCTACCTCACAACGTAAACCTCATTCAAAAACAGTGTAGCAAAACCGTAGACCGTATAAAAAGAAAGGTGTATGGCATAAACAATATTACTAGATTTTGCAAATAAAAAGCAGTTCTACTACCGACAACACCATCGAATAATATTAATTTAGATCGTAGCTCCAACTGTAAACACAGGACTCCGTAGCTTCTCCCAACAGCATTGCCTATGCAAACCGTAAGCGAGAAACGTTATTTTTTACATGATATGTAGCAGCGGGTGTCATCTTTTTACTGTATTTTTGAGACTACAATATGCCTGCTGTATGGTCGGGACGATAAAATGCGTGACCGATCGTTGATACACTACAGTGCTTGCAAGTAGTAGCATGTATCAGTAGTATGCTGGGGCATGAAGTGGATTTATTAAATTTAAACGTTAGTTTTGCCACGGACAAACATTTTATGCCCCCGGTCATTCAGCATACTTCTGTCAGATGATGCTGTATAGCAGGTTAAAAAAAATACGTTTCGGTAGTTCTGTCTAACATTTGAGACCCAGTGAGTCCCGTACGTAATGCTAAGGCCACGGTGGGTCTTCTTATCTCGTATCTACGTTAGCTACAGGCCCCACTTGCCTGGCCAGTCCTGTTTTATGCTTTTATTAACGAAAGCCAAACCACTATCGCAGGTTTACTACTGATAGCATACAGGAAAACAACCCCAAATCGCTTACCTAGTTAAAACTTCCGTTACGGTCTCGCGCAATGCATCACATATCTGTGTGGAACGTACCTAGAGGGGGCGGGACTATCTTAAGGCACCGAGCAGCCTGATTGGTCATCTGAGGTTGTCATGAGAGATTCCGGATGTCTGCTGTGGTTAGAGGAAAATTTGTTTTCTGCTTCTCATTCTTGACAGCCTGTCTGCAGCCAGGCTGCCGCTGAAAGTTGATGTAGCAAATTGGATATTAAACCCAACATTTTGACGGCACACAAATCGTAAGTTTTAATAAGTGTATTTATCTATCTAATTTAAGTTGACCACGGTAGCTTGCATTGCTCACTGATAAGCCAAGGCCATGAAATTGATCTGTGTCGCTTGCTAGCAGGCAGTGTTAGCCGTGTATCCACAGCCAACATTTACTGAGCTGCATCGGAATTCACAGTCAAACATCTATGATGATGCAAAAGTAAGCTTTCTCGACGGCGTGCACACTAGCAGGCAAGCTATCCATAGCTTCATAATTAACTTAAAGCTATTATTAAACAAAGGTTGACTCCCCAGCGCTGGAACAGTTACCTTCGTCTCTCCGTCCTAAGGACTGTCGTTCGTCGGTAGTGTAGCTTTAGCCAGGCTGCTGGAAGTTATCAGTCCTAAATTCCACAGTCTGTTCCGCATCTTGGAGTTGTAATTCTCCACTGTAACTAGTTTTTCTTTGTCATCATGTGACCCAGCCGCTGGTCCATTATGAGTGGTCCTATTCATAAGAGACTTGAGATGCATGCTGTCTCCGGGTTCAGCCACAAATCACTGAAATATATTAGTTACAAACCTGTTTGTTCGGAGGGTGGTTATCGTATGTTTTCATTTAACCTTCAGTGACTGGGATGGTATCATGGAGAGAGACAATCATCAAGAAGGAGAGGCACAGGCATTGAAGATTTGTGATCCACCCTCGGAGAGCAATCCACCTGGTGAACACATAATATAAAGTTTCATTAAAGCTGTTCTAAATTTTCGCTCACCTGACTTCTTTTTCATGATTCATTTCATAATTCAGTTTTGTTTTCACCTTAGCTGACACCTTGGCGACTTCTCTCTCTCTCTTGGGAAACCACATGTTTCCTGATCCGGTGCAGAGAAATGACAGTACCGCTGTTTACAAAGAGGAACCTGCAGATTTGCACCTGTCGGATGTTGCAGCACAGGAACAGAATTTGGATGCAGAGTCCCCTTCTAACCAGGTAAAAAAGCTAGAGACTGAGGGGGCGGAAAACTCTGAGTGTCAGAACAATGAATCCACTGAGGCAGCTGAGGGAGGAATGGAGGATGCTGCCACAGACAATGGCCAGAGTGATTCTGGGGAGTTTGTTGTTACAATGCTAGCCAAGGCCAAGCTGGAGGAACAAGGTATAGGTGTGAAGGGAAGGTCATCTCCTTTGTTGGAGGCAGGCACCCAGGAATCTCCTGCATTTATGTCTCATCGTGATGAGGATGTGACAGCTGACAGCTGGCGACAGCACAGGAAGCATGTTTTTGTGCTAAGTGAAGCAGGCAAACCCATCTATTCCCGATATGGCAGTGAAGAGGCTCTTTCATCCACAATGGGAGTCATGATGGCGCTGGTGTCCTTTGTCCAAAGTGGAGATAATATCATCCGCTCAGTCTATTCAGGTAAGAGCATTAGTGTGATATTTTTTCCTTCCCCCACATAGCTTTTGTATTATTATTGTGAATTTCCACAGACAGGGAATCAGATGTTTTCTATTCTCTGATAGGAGAGTAAGAGTAGCAATTTTACAGAGGACTGTGGGAAGAGGTGGTAAATAAATGTGACTGCAGTAGCTCTGGCTTGCTGTAAAGGGCAAGTTAATTAATGCCAGCTGACAAAAAGTGCTGCACAATTCCAGAGTCTGAAACACAATGAGTAATGAGAAATTCATGCATTGTAAGTTGTAAGTTCACAATCAATGGTACTTTTAGTGTTATTCTTGTTTCTCATTATTGTGATGTCTTTTCTTCCATCCACTAGAGGAGCATACCGTGGTGTTCTTACAGAAAGGGCCCCTAGTGCTGGTATGCGTGTCCAGTAGTCGTCAGTCTGAGCAGCAGCTGCGTGGAGAGCTCCTCTATGTGTACTATCAGATCATCAGCATGCTCACCCAGGCCAGCATATCCCGCATCTTTGAACACAAGAAAAACTACGACCTGAGGAGACTCCTGGCCGGCTCAGAGAAGATCCTAGATGGCCTCCTCAACCTCGTAGATTCAGATCCCAGCTTCCTGCTCACAGCAATACACTGCTTACCCCTAGCATCCTCTCTCAGGGACTCTCTCAGCCAGATCCTGCAGAAGGCTATCACGCCCAATCTGGTTTTCTCCATCCTCATCGCCAAGAACCAGCTGCTCACCATCGTCCAAGAGAAGACCGTCATCGAGGACACCAGGCTGGAACCCGCTGACGTCCACCTCCTGCTCAACCTCATCGGAGCCTCCTCTGCCTTTCAGGCCGGGGAGATATGGACTCCCATCTGCCTGCCTCTCTTTAATCCTGACTGTTACTTTTATGCATACATCTCTTACCTGGACCCTCCAGAATGCACTGTTTGTTTGCTGCTGCTCTCGACAGACAAGGAGGCTTTCTACGCTGTAGCTGAGTGCAAGAGGAAGATAGAGGAGGCCATGGTGGCTCAGAACTCGCTGAGCCTCATTGCCAAAGCCCAGTCGTACAGTGTGAGCCAGGTGGGCGTCTCAGACCTCAGACACTTCATGTACAAGCCCTTTGATGTGCCAGACAACTACCGTCAGCTCACTCAGTTCACCAGGTGCGTGTGTTTTGTCCATTAAACCTCAGGAGGAACTTCTGAGCCTTCACTGGGGCTTCATATGAACAAACAGTTATTTATTTTATCCTTTTGTAAAAGTGTTTTTAATTGCACTGTAAGTCAAAGTGATATTTATCTTTCATAACATCGCATTTTGTTTAAAAAAATGTGTTTGTGACATAACATTGTCTCCGTCTCAAGAAAAAAAGACATATTTTACATGAGGGCTATGGCTCGTGCACCGTATGGACTACCTACGTATAGAAGGTTTCTGAAACAGGGATATCAGTGACAAGGGCATAGAGAACTGAAAACTAAGAAATTCAAATTGCATTCCACAAACCCTGCCATGTCACTTTGCTTATTTCCTTGTGAGCTAAACTGAAAGAGCAGGTGTCCTATTACACGAGGCAGCCAATCAAAACCTTGAAAATGAAAGTGAAATAACCATAGTTCTACGCTTCAGTAATAACTATTTTATTTACCTAGCGCTGTCCAGAACAATGTTACAAAGAGCAAAAAGTCTCCCTCCAAATAATTTTGGAGGCTGTGTTGTGGCATTTTACTGTGTAATTTTGTCCCATCAGTATCACAGATGAACAGTTTCACTTCTCTACAAATCTGTCACTATACTCCCTTTGTCTCTGTATTATTATATCACTGTATTTTTATTTGTTAGAGAACTTTATATGACTTTTCTGTAATCTTTTGTTGCTGCATGAAGCCCAGAGATGGAGGCACCGTACAGCAGTGAAGAGGAGAAAATGAGACTGCTGGACCTTTATCGTTATATGCACAGTCGCATCCACAGCGCCTCACGGCCCCTGAAGCTCATCTACCACGTCGCTGAGAGAGAAACTCTGCTAGCCTGGGTATTTAGCTACTGCTTTTATATGCTTCTCCTGAACACTCTGTGTGTATTGGATTATCCCTGGCATGGGTGTGTCTAAATAGAGTTTAAGGGTTATCAGTTGCTCAGAAAGTACACCTTAACTCTAAACTATATTTGCATATACTCAAGAAAGCAGGTTACTCAGAGAAATCAGGTTATTTGCATGCAAAGTAAATTCATGCATGCATCAGGTCAGAGATTAGATTCCTCCCCCATGTTGGTCTTATTTTGGAAGCAGCACAGGTCATTTAGACTTCTAGAGTCTACTTTGTGTTAGTTTCAGTTAGTTGCAGACTTTGGATGGTATTATTTTGAACATGACGATGTGTATACATATAATGATTTTTCCTGTGGCACCTCTTTGTTGCCACAGCAAGAGACATTTTTCCTGTCAGTCTAGCTGGGGAAAATCAAATTTCTCCAATCCCCTACCCCAATTCCAGAAACTGGATTTCTCATTTACATTACCTTTAAGAAATCAGCTTACCGGATGACAGACTGTAAACCAGTTACTAATGTGCATATAAACACTCTGAGTCACAAATTGTTGCAGCTTCTTTTAGGATCAACTTTGATGTCCTCACCTAAAATTCATTTCCATTTTCCTCTACGCTGTAGGTCACGAGTAAATTTGAGCTGTACACCTGCTTCAGTCCTCTGGTGACAAAGGCCTGTGCTATCACAGCTATCACTAAGCTTCTAAGATGGATTAAAAAGGAGGAGGACCGTCTCTTCATCAGATACCCCCCAAAGTATTCAACCACCCCAAACCCCAGCAAGAGCTCTCGAGGTGGCAAATCTGACCAGCAAGACTCCACAGATAACGGCTTCTTATCTCTTCTATAGGACTCTCTTAGTGCTACAATTGTGGCGGCTCTGCCTCATTCAACAATAGTTTGTACACTGGTTCCAAGATTTTTTTGAACCCTCTTTTGACACCTGTTGGACTTGAGACACTGACTACTGGAAGCAAACACTACATTTTACACTATTTAAGAAGGAATGATCTCTTTGAAACAAGGATTGTTTCCTTACCTTAACAAGAAAGCATGTCATTGCATCACTGCTTTCGATCAGAAACAGTCAGGGCAAAACAGCATTAGTACGTTTTAAATTGAACTGTGGTAGAATATAATTGCAATGATATTTAAATGTTTTTATATTGTTTTATTACTACAGTAAGAGACACATTTTCCTCACGGACAGTGAATGTATCACACAGATGACAGTTCATATACTATAACAAGTCATTGTCTCTTTCTTGTGTAAGTTAAGATTAGGAGAAAAATGAACTTAAACTACCTTTCTCAGACTAATTATTGCATATAGATTTTTTTTTGTTCCTGACACAAAAACACCCCAATGTTACAGAACAGGATATGCAAGAATTTGAAAGTATGTTGTGTTTTTGGACTCAGCATAAACCAGAGTAACTGGAACTGCCAGGACAGGGATGGGCCACCATGTTTCATAAAGGGGCACAAACATAAATTGGCCTCAGTGAACTGGTCGCACATTCCTCTGACAGAATGTTTCCATTCAAATTAAGACGACCAGGTCTCATTCTCAGAAAAAGCCCAGCCTGTTACACCCGCTCACTTCACATGATAGCCATTTTCATTGTTAGTGTTATCACTGATGTCAAGCCTTGTCAGTCTGGAGATCATCTGTTAAGCTAAGAAGATGCCTCTGAGCTCACAAAATGTTTTTCTGGAGATACTTGTACAATTATTAGCTGACACCTGACGTAGTAAGTTCAGGTACTTTTTGGAAAATAGTTTTGTAAAGAAGATCTATAAACAGTAGCCTCATCCTTGTGTCCTGAGGAGTTTCCTGTCAATTCAAGTCTTAAGAGTATGTCTAGTATTATGAAATAAATCCCAGGTTGCACAAATGTACACTTGTCCTAATTAAGTCGAGGTGTAGTGAATAAGTTTCATTTATTATCTACCAGAAAATGACAAATTAACATTAAGTAAAGTCTTGACTTTTCAGGTCTGTAATTTACGTAATGTTCTATGAGTTTTCCTGGAAAGATCTGTGTAGGTTGGTACTAATCATATCAAAAACAGAGACACTTGGTAGATTTCCAAATAATTGCCTGTGTAAACTAGTAAGTATTTCTCCTACAATAAGTGCTAAATGATACAGATCTTTCCAGGAAACACCATAGAAAATTAAAACGTAAAATAAAGCGTTACCGACATTTAATTGAGCGTCTTAATGACATGTCATTCATCAGTGTTATTTGTTGTGTCCAGCTTCTGGATCTGCCAGTCTGAACCTATTTGTTGAGTTATAATCTAGGCTCACCGAAATTAAAAGCAATGTTGTGTTCAGGCAGGGTTACGTTAAGTTTTATCACCACAAACCTCCCTTTAAAAGTACAAGCTGTGATGTTTAACAAAAGCATTGTGAATTTGCACCATTAATCTGGTACAAATACTGCACCAGGTTAATGGTGAATATGTCGTTATACTGTTTCCTGTAATGCCGTATGACTCACAACAAAATAATGTTGCTTATGAGAACTAACAGTCTTGTTTATACTTGACTTTCTGTAATTTACTGCATTACAACAGCCTTTTTCCAGTTTTCCAGTTAATGTTATACAATACAAGTTAACAGGTCCTGAATGTCTCATACTTTGATTTATTATCAAATGATACTTGAGTGAAACCAAGATGCTGTGGTGTGATAAACTGATAAAACAGATGCAAGTCCTTTTTAGAAATAGCATACATATACATGCCGTTGTTTCAAACAGCATTTATTCTTGTATGAGAAAATATTGTCTCAGGCAGATTTACAGATCTTGCAGTACAATTCAAATAACAAGATCAAAAATCTCCCGTGCCACAAACAAAAAAAAAACAAACAAAAACAAACCTCTTGTAAGCGAGTGAAGTCACTGCTGCCTACAGAGCTCACATCTTGTGCCACCTCACTTCTAGAGAATATGTTCTGACATGTCGGTGAATACCATCACTATTACAAAGAGCTACGTAGCATCATACATAAATCTTTTCAATATTTTACTTTTTAAATAACACTCTCGACTGCCACAAATTATAAATTACAATCTAAATTTGATTTTTGCATTCCTTAAATTACTTCATGTAAGCATTATAAACATATATTTACATATTTACAAAACTATACACATGCACCTTTACTACACTGAGGTTGTGTGTGTGTGTGTATATATATATATATATATATATATATATATACACACACACACACA
>JBBMJY010000018.1:16522616-16557493 GCA_037833715.1 Toxotes lorentzi
GTGTGTATATATATATATATATATATATATATACACACACACACACACACATATATATATACACATATATATATGTATACACATATACACACACACACGCATTCACACACAAGGTTTTTGCCACACATATGGCTCCACACCAATCCTACGAGTTGTTTTTTTTTTTTTTTTTTTCCCCAAACAGACCAATTGTGCTTTTCAAGTCATTTCAGCCAGATTTGCAAACAATTGCAAGTTCTTTAGTGAGTGATTGCAGTACACTTTTTCAGAATAACCACAAAATAATCACCTTCACCTCTGTAGTGGCGTCAAATCTTACTAACCAAGTAGCTGCACCAGGTACTTCAACATTCTAGTATCATAATACAGTTTCACAATATGGAAAAATAAGTAAAAACCTCTCAAGTCCCACCCACAACATGTCATAGCTGGACCAAGAGTTCAAGAATGTTTGCACTGGCAGCCACTTGACCAAAATGTATCTGTCTTTCTAATAATTTGAACTGCTGTTGTATCTACAGAATGTTTCTCAGAACTGTTGAACAAAATTTGTGCACACCCAAAACATTTTCTAGGAATCAAATGTAAACCCAGTTAAGCTTCACTGCAGGCTTAGCTTTCATTTCAGTGTCAATGCCAGCTCAACTGTAAGTAAAAGGACAGATAAGATGTGATTCAATGGAGGGATCAGTTGAAATACAGGTTACTATTTTTAAAGTTCAGGGAGTAAACAAGTGTAGCATTTTGCAAAGAAAGCAGAAATAGTTTAGAATGACGCATTTGTAGTGTGAACTTTAATTGATCGCAGCAGCATCATGCCTTCAGAACTTAAAGGAAAAGCATAACAGCGTCGTGTTTATCATTTCTGGCACATCTGCCTTCTTTACAAGTTGCTACCATCTGCTACGTAAACATTTTCAAGACATATTGGGCAGTAGAGTACACCACCTCTGCAGATATAAGCACATAAGATCCACAACTTTTATATTTTTTTAGTTGTTGCCTATTGCATCTACTTGGAAAATAATGGTAAATATTGTTTTAATTAATACTGACAGCCCCACTTAGAATTTCCAAAGACGGCGAAATTAAAAGTTTCATCAAATCAAAAGTTTCATAGTTTCAAAGCCAAACTTCCGTTAAGTCCAGATATGACGTGAACGTAAGTGGGACTTTCACACTTCAATAAACACAGTGACATTTCTATGGCAAATACAGTCTAAATATATTTTGAATCAAGACCAATCCCTTTGACGATTAAATATTTACACCTTTCTCACTTAAGTCTTGACTCACTTTGGCCTAAATTAAAAACTTTATATGAACGCATAGCAACAGTGGTTGTGTAAAACCTTTTTTTAAAAAAATTATGTGAGTAAATGAACAAATTCACCTACAAAAATGTGTTCAAGAACCTTTTCTCTCCATTTTAAAAATCAGAGCATCAGTTTTGTACAGAAAACCTTCAAATACCATCAACTTTTCCACTTTTTCAAGAGCATTGATGAAGCTTCTATACAACCAGGCAGCCTGTTTAAGATGATAAATTTGTTTCTGCTAAAATTTATATAAAATTGGAGGGAGTGAAGTTAAGATTTCCTCTCACATGGTTTAAATGTACTATGGCCCGGTCATACGCAGTGTGTACAGACTTGCGAACACTGGGTTTCTTGCCTTCCATTAAGCGCAGCTTGTCTACAGTGTCATCCATCCCCAGCGGCAGTAGTTTGTTACGAGGGAGCCACTGCCTGAAAGCCAAGAGGGACAATTTTCAAAGTGAGCAAAACTACTCCTGATTGTTGTGAAATTCAGCATGAGCTTTATCTTGTCTGTCTGAATCTTACCAAGTTCTTTTGGTGTCAAAGAAGAGAACTAAGAAGAGCTTTTCGCTTTCGTCCGATTGTCTCCACTCGCCCAGTTTAAGCACCTCCACAGGAGGCACTGGAATGGGGATGCCGTTGTGAAGAAGACCTTCCTGGGGCATGTCTGGATCAACAATCTGTAACAGTAAATTCTGTCACTTACAGTTCATTGAATAATTTTTCCCTTCTACGGGATGCAACAAAGACCTTTTATTTACCTCTGAGATTTGAACCAAAAAAAGCTTGGTACGTAAACCGTATGCTGAAAGACTGAATCCATTCTCACCATTGCTGGGTATGACGGATAACCTCTGCATTTGGCCCAAACCAGGTCCAGTGGTGCGAGCTCTGTCTCACTATCTAAAGACAGAAGTGTAGACTTTCCTGTGAACAGGATATTCCAATATGTCCAATTAATTTGTATTCATGACAGCTCTTTGTCAGAGTTTTTGTGTGTATTATCTTGCATTATGCATCCACTAAATGCACAAAAACATTTCACAGAGGCATTTCACTGTATACTGATGGCCCTCTCTTGATACACACCAGTCCCGGAGACGTCTCCATTCTCACTGCCGGGGACTTTGGCCAGCGCAGGTTTCCCCCGACTACGTTTGGGTGGGGAGACACTACTGCTGTAAACAAGAGGGGAGAAAAAGTGAGCGGAATGATTTTTTAACTTGCAATAACAGATTTTTTTGGTCACTTGGGGTCAACGGAGACAAGTTGTGAGCCCAACACTGAGATATTATCACCTTTTAAGTTGATATGACACTCAATTTTGTAAGACAACCATTGCTTATTTGGACATATATGGTACAATTTATTATGAAGATAAAGCTAGAATTCAGTACCAACAAAGATTATTATCCATACTCACTTTAATTTTTGGTCGTCATCATCATGGTCTGCAGAGGCATGCTTTCCGTTTGTGAGGCCTAGCAGAAACACAAATGAAATCATGACTCATAAGGACTTCTCTCCTCTCAAGGCTCATTCTCAGGAATAAAGTGATCTATTTTGTCCCTACCTGGTTCTCTGGGAGGTGGAGGAAGTTTGTCTGCTTCACTTTCTGAGCTGAGGCCTCTGGACCTCAGGTGGTGCGAGGAAGGAGAGGGAGGTGCAGGGGAAGCGTTTGGGGTGGGAGGTAAGGTGGTAATGTTGGTCACACAGGGTGAATGTGGACTACCAGGGGTGCTCTCCAATCCATTGGTTTTACCCTCTGATGTTTTCCCATTCTGTTGTGGTGGGGCCTTGTTTTTTACCATTCGTGCCCCATTTTTGGCTTTCTTAAACAGAACAGATGTACGACGACCAACTCCAGCCAAAGGCAGAGCTGGGGGTGTTCCCAGTGGTGTAACCTCGTGAACAGCCTCCGGTTGAGAAGATGGTGTTTCACCAACTTCAGCCTCATCTTCACCTTGGCTTTTGCTCCCACTGCGGGATGATCTCTGACGCTTGTAGGAGCGCCCGGGTGACCTTCGCCCTCCAGTTACGATACCCAGGACAGGAGGTTCAAGAGGAGCATCTCCAGGCAGTGGTGACGACACCGGGCAAGTAAGTTCTAGCACAGGTGGAGAGTCATCTGGATTGAAGAGAAATGCATTTCAGGATCATAAATATAATTTATAAACAGTGCAGTTATTGGTTCAATTATATTAGTAATGTTATGAAGCCAAACTGCATTTAAGAAAAGTAACTGAATAATACAGAGTAAAAATGGTTTTACCTGTCCCAGAGTTGGACACTGCAGTCAAAGGTCCATTATCCACAATATCTGTCTTCTCTGTTTTCTTTTCCTTCTCTTCCTCCTCTTCCTCCTCCTCCTCTTCTTCCTCTTCTTTTCCCTCATCCTCCCTGTCATTGCCATTCACAGACTGAGTGTTCTGCTGCTGCTGGTTCATCTTCTGTCTGAGAGCGTTGATCTCTCGGCGCAGCAACCTGATGCGTTTGGTTCGGCCACCGCTGGTACGCATGGATGTGACCATGTCCAGTTTATCCAGTAAGGCCTTTAGCTGCTCTTCTGTGGTCAAGTGCAGTCTGTTCTCTGGGTCCAGTAGAGAGTCGACTGAGGGAAAAAAAAAAAAAACATGAAGGTTGAGGCATGTGGATTACGTTTGTAAAGAAATAGCTAGTTCCCTTTCTCAACTCACCGTCATCCCACGTACAGTGGTAGAAGCCATGTTTGTTTGGAGCCTCTGGGAGATGCATGCCGGTGTTGGGGTCCAGGCCAATGCTCTGAGACTGCCTGTGGGCGTGACGGAGGACGGCTCCACCCACCTCCTGCAGCTGTAAAGCTGCCTTGTGAAACATGGTGTCCTTGGAGTTGTACTTGAGGCAGTTGGAAATCATGAGGTCAAAGTCCCTCTCTAGGTCCGCGATGGAACAGTAGGCATGTCCCTCCAGTTTGGTACGCATGGTGGAGAAATCCATTGGTTGGGAAATAAACTCCAAGTAATCTGGGACCTCGGCGAATCATTATAAGCAGAATATTAGCTGAGTCATAATAAAGCAGAAGTAAATATGCTGCTGAATGAAATGTGTCTATTTAGCAAACTGTTTTCAAACTGCACCGACCTCCGACAGATTGACGGGCTCAGAGAAGATTTTGGCCGTGTCCTTCTCTTGTAGCTGGTCCAAGGTGGACCGGAGAAGCACCAACGCTGGGGTCAGCTTCAACTCGAGAGCTGCCTGCTGAATTTTCATCTGGAGGGAGATGACGTAAACACACAGGGGAGAGAAAATACAAGGTCACTCTTAAAAGGTGCAAATGAATGATGAATGCTGAAGAGAACAGAGCTGAGAACAGAGCTGCCTCTAAATTATTTCGATTATCAATTCATTTGCCTGTTATCTTCTCAAATAAATTATCAATTGTTTGGTCCATAAAATGTCATTAAATAATAAAAAAAAATGTCCATCACAATTTCTCAGATAACATATTTAAATTACTTGTTTTGTCAGCTGTTAAGATGCTTATTATAGAAGACTATAAAAAAATATTTGCAAATATTTACCGATCGATTAATTGCCTAATTGTTGCAGCTCTAGCACAGATGTTTGTTAATGGCAATACCTGATAGGTGGTTTGTAAAAACACCCTAAATAATTATAGCTTGTCTCATGCCTCACACTTCCTCTGTCACGCACCTGTTCTCTCTTTAGCCTCTCTCTCTTGCGGATCAGCTCCACCAAAAGTCTTGCTCTTTCAAGGTCTTGCCTCAACTTCTGCCAGTATCGAAGCTCCTCTCTTGCAGCACACAGCTTCTCGTCAGGCTCCCTCTGGACACAAAGGAACAAGTACAAAGAGAACAGATTTCTGATTCAGCTTTGAAATCCATTATAAGTAGCATTGTATTTCACCATCTTAACTGCTGTGGATAAATCTTTTTTTACCCACACTAGTTAGTTAAAACAGCTTAAGCCATCCCCTTGCATTATAAGTGAGCGGGCAATATATTAAACCCAACATACACAACCTTTTAAACATTATTGCCCTCCACAACAGCAAGAGGTCTACAGCAAAGATGACAGACTAGTGAAGGCTTGTGCGGAAGCTTGCCATCTATCTGAAGCAGCTATTACAAAGTGTGATGTCTGGGCTTATGCTTGATTTCAGTGTGTGAGAATACAAACATAGTGTGAGCCATGACTGACTCTATTCAGAACGGTTTTAATTGGTTCTCTGATTTCCTGACACTTTAATAGCTCTAAATGTAAATGTGCTGGTTTAAATATTTTATAATACTAATACCAAAGAGATGGATATGTTTTAAACGAGTGTATATTATGGGTACGGTCGCACGTGTCTGGGAAGCAAAACCACATGTGCTTAGCTTGCAGTCACATGCAACAAAGACCAAAAGACTTCTATTTACAGTCTCTCAAAACCGTTTCCTGTGAAATATCACGTAATCACAAACCTGTGATAAACCAAAGGTGCAATAAAACAATATAATTACTTTTGTGCTGCAGTTGCAGTAATTACAGTGAAGTTATATTATTCAGAAAATTACTTTATTTTATAATTTTCAACCTAACTGTACACAATCTCTATCCTCACCTGCTCTGCCGTCCTGTGGGCCTGCAGATGCGAATGAAGTCGGCGTATTAAAGGCATCCCATTTCGTGACTGACGTTTCAGCAACCAGTAGTTATGAAGCCTCTGCATGAACTGATTCTTTCTCTGGACTTCAGCTCCTGTGCAGATCTTGTTCAGCCTGTGGAGATGTAACAGTTATATATTAAAACCTGTGTGGTACTACTGGTGGTGTAATAACACCAGTAACTTGTAATTTAAAATATCAATTTATGTCTGTAAAAATACAGAATACAGACATTTAAATAAAGTAAACTGGATATGCTGGGTTATGAAAATTCTCACAATATGCAAATGTCACACCTGTGAGAGGGGATCTGAGGCACCAGCAGCACAGGCACATTTGAGCGACGTGTCGACCCACCAGACCCTTTTGTATTTTTCTTCTTCTGGCCTTTGGTAGGCTTCTTGTTTGGTGGCGAGGGGGGGCTTTGAGTATATGACCTTTGACCCCGGTTCCCCCTGCCCCCCACCAGTCTTCCTTCAACCGACTCGTCTCCTGACCCGTCCCGCCGAAACCCAACAGGAGAGTGATGCTCACAGAAAGCAGTCTTCTTCACAGAGAAGGTGGTACCGTTGACGCCTGTCTCCCGGACCGGGTCTATCTTCATAAAGAGGCCAGCCTTCTGGGCACAGGTGACATGAAAGGCCCTGTAACAGTTGGCTTTGTGGCACTGAATGGACGCCCCTCTGCCTTTCTGCTTACACAAGTAGCAGGTGAGCTTCCACCGAGCAGGTGGGATGTTCTTGACCCCTTCAACAGGTTCCAAAAACACTGTGTTGGCAAAGCACACCTCCGGGATCCATATGGCACAGACAACGTGGGCCCAACGTCCATCACTTGTCTGTTTGAAGGCACCTCCTCGGTTGGGACAGAGCACACAGTCTACAGGACGGGAGGGGGACTGCAGGCAGCAGCGGCACAGCCACTGGCCCTCAGGTACGTAGGGCACACCGTAACACTCCTGGTGGACAGCCAGGTTGCAGATGTCACAGAACAGGATGACATTACTGTTGAGACATTCGTCATCCAAGCAGACGCAGCAGAAGGCATCCTCATCGACTGCACTCTGGGACAGAGCCTGGCTACGGGACTCCAGGATGGACTCCCTCTCCAGGCGATCAATCAGCAGCTCAAAAGTGTCTGGAGGTACTGAGGCATGACCGTCAGACACCCTCTTTTGGTTCACCATCTCCAGCCAGGCCAGGTCCTCCTCATCCATGTCATACTCAGCCACACTCTCCTGTTCCTCCCCTGACTTTTCTATGTAGCGGTAGTATGCTGCAGGAAGAGGAGGTGCCTCTGAAAGGCAAACTGAACTCAGCACACGGAAGGTGGGCTCAGGGAGGGGGCTTTGGTTGGATGGGTGCTGGAAGGAGTTAGTAGCTCCTGTGTGATGCTGGGACCCAGACCGTTGGTTCTGGTGAGATGTATTTTTACCACTCCTCCTGCTTTTACTGTTTGAGGGTTTCCTCCACGATCTAGTTTTACTCTGCGTTTGCTCACTGTTCTCCTTATTGCTGTTGCACTCAGCAATGTCCTGGGCCATCATCTCATCCTCGGTTATAACTGGCAGAGGATCTGTGATGTTAATCCGATGGAGCCTTCCATCTAGATCCACTTCCACTATTTTCTGTGCCTGAGCATAAGTCAAAGTCTCCCTGGACGGAGAGAGCTGCAGTCTGTAGGGAGAGGGGGGCCGCAACTGGGCAGACGATCCCCTGCCCCTTCCTCTCCCTCTGCCTCGACCCCTACCCATTTTGAGTCCGCGAACAACTGTCTCACATTCCCGCCTCCTCGCTTTCCGCATGGGAGTTTACACCAGCTCCCTAACAGATGAGAAGAAAAGAATTTATTGCTGTGATTTACGTTGTTGGCTCAACACTAGTTTCTACTTTGTGCCATAAGTGAAAGAGATTTGCAGATGCGGTTATATATTCATGTTTAAAAGTAAGTGGAAAATATAAAAGATGGGTTAGAAACGAGTGGGTCTGATTATCACATTTAGTTTTAACGTATGAAGGCAAGCATACTGAATAATGGGGGAAAGTACTTGTCAAAGGACTATTTAGAGTAAATTAAGTCTTGAGTAAATTAAATTTTATTTTGGTATAAACTTCACCAGTCAGATAAGCTGAAAGTAATCCATGTTCAATCCATGCTATTTTTTGTCATTATTGTATTGTAGACGTTGTCTGTACTCCCTATCACGGTCTTCAGTCAAAAGAAATCTCAGATCTGAATCTGATTTCACTGGGAAATAATTATGCCGATATCAGTAATCGCACCATGACAGGTGCCGACCACAGCAAATGTTGAATTTTAAACATATAAATAATAATTGTCAGTGTTGGTAGTACTATTGTGCCATTTCAATTGGGAAACTATGTAATGAATGAAAATATTAAGAACACAATTTATGCATTGATTGACTAGTCACTATAAAGTACAATTTGTTACTCTGACATCCAACTGTCCCTTATGAACCAATGCAGGACTGCGGCCACCAATGTCTGATTGTGTACCTTAATTTGGTCCCTCTTATCACAGCACATACTTTAATTTAACGTCCTTGCTGTTCAAGATATACATTCTTGATTTAAAAAAAAAAAAAGAAAGAGAAAAAAACAACCAAGGTAAGGAACCTGAAACCTAAAACCTGTGGTTAAAATGTTATGAACAAGTAATTGTAAAATGTTGCCTTTATTCATTCATGTTTTATGACTTGGTTAAAAAAATGTTACAGTGAGCCCTCAAAGCTAAATTTATATTCCTCTGTTATGAATTTCTTTTTACCCTGATCATATTCCTGTGCTGTTGTAAAAGACTGTCGTCTTATTTTGCAATATTGGAAAGATCTGTTAATTTGTTTTTTTTCCTGGTTACAAAGGGGTCAACTCTGGTGCTGCTGTAATAAAAACACAGCATGTTACCTCAAGTACTCTTGCTGCACAAACACAACTACAGTAACTTGTGCTGCTCCCAAGTATGCAGCTCAGCTCTCTCTCCATTGGTCCAATCAGGAGTCTGTAACACTGCCATATTTCTTTCGACCCAATCAAATGGCTGCATCCCCTATTTTTTTTCCTTGTTGCTGTGCGTAGTTCGGTTGAAGAGCGCTAAATACCAACCCGAGTATCTAACATCTGTCAGCCATTTTAGGCGCACAACAGCAGAGACAACATTTGTATTGCAAGTTGATTAGCAGCCCAATTATACATGCCAAAAACAACCAGAGAGCAGATGCACAGTATGCACCGTGCCTAAATGCATAAATTGATTGCATGTATACATTTGATCACGACACTGCCGACGTGCAACGTTTCGGGCATTGCTTTGTACTCCAGACCCCTGCAAAAAGATTGTCTCTTGCTGATGTGATAACGTTACTCGGTCGGACAGGACACACCGAAGTCGTGTAACAAAACAGCAGAATTTCCAAACAACGCTGAAAATACTGAAAATACCAGAGTCGTTTACCTTGTAAAATGGTCCTCTGCAGTGCGAGTGCCAAACAGAAGAACTGCACCTAGCTAAATGTCAGCTAGTGACAGACTACAACCAAGGCGGACATGCTAGCCGTTAGCTTAGCTAGCCGGTAATTTCAGGAGCGACAGCGTCATCTTCAGCACTTCACTTCTCTGCCGTTACTTCGGTCAAACACACGAACTCGACCTGGTCTCATAGCTGTGCTTTAAACCTTTCAAACTATGCTGGTTCTCAACTTGGGGGCAGCAAAATCCCGAAGATATCAAATTAATGTACCTTGGATGAGGCTAAATATTCAGTCAAGATGGCTTGAAAAATACGCCCCTTTGGAAAAAACCACCTCAGCCAATCGTAGACAACCGCCTCACCTCGCACGCAACGCGCACCGAGCTCTGATTGGTCAAACCGATAAACCGATTTCATCGCACTCCATCTGGAGCTCATCACAGAAAGAAGCGGTGGGAAAAACAACGACACATACCTTCCGCGCCTTATCGCTTCATCTGCATCTCCCCCATACCCCATATTGTACCTGTTACACACCTGCTATTTCTAGGAAAGCACGTAACGTTATTTCTGAAGCTTATAATTTAAATCATCCGACATCCAAGTGTAATCACTATAAAGACAATAATAATCAAATGCTCATACACGCATTTGTTTATGTTGTTATTAGACACTGTAGGTTTGCGAAAGAGATAATCATGGCCATGTCCATAGAAACAGTTAAGTCATGGCTCCCATGTCATATGTTATTTATCTGGTTGAAAAAATAATTTTTCATTGTTGCAAAATATAATTTCCCTGAGTCTTAAGCAGCATATCCAAATTGTTTATCAGAAGGAAAGTCCAAAATATTGCAAATGACAAAGAAAGTTGCAACTGTTCATAACTAGTGCATGTGTGTTGTTGTTTTTTTTTTGTTTGTTTTTTTATTATTCAAAATGACTGAAATAATTAATTGGTTATGGTAGAATAGTTATCAGAATAGTTGCAGAATAATTTTCTGTTGGTCAACTAATCAATTGGTAGTAGAAGCATACAGGTACGGAATTCCTGTATGCTTGTCACTAGGTTTGTCACTGCATGTGTGTGCGCTGAGAGCCTCTATAAACCAAAATCTTATCTAACCTATGAAGTGGATTTTGCATTATTTTTCTTTTACTGCATTACATCAGGACACTGAGGTCATGTCCCCTCAGTACTGATTCTGGGAAATGTATGATTTTATCAGCCTGAGCAGGGGTTCTAATTCTACAGTTACAGACAAGTTATGATTTCTTTAAAGGTGGATTTAATGAGTAGTGTGTGAGTAGTAAAATAATAAAAAAAAAAAAAAAAAAACAAACAAAAAAACAAAGACTCATGTGTAAATGTGTGTGATATAGGGAACATTTAGAAAAGCATGTAAATGATCAGTTAAATAATAATAAAATACAATGTGGAATCTGTATTTCTAAAATCCTGTCTCTGGCCCTGCATTGCATTTATCATTCACACAAATTCGTTATACTTCCACAAGCTGAGTTGACAGAAATTCTTCAATTAGAATAACTGCTCTTAATTTTGTGACCTTAAGGATCAGTGGTTGGCAGATTTGACAGCAATATTGTGGGTTTGAGGCCGATCAAAGCCAGCAATGATTTTTGCTAAATTAACTTCCTCCACTGGCAGGAGAAGATGCACTCACTTCAAATTACAAGATGATCATGTGCCAGTGCTGAGGTGCAATAAATTTACCATGCTAGCAGGCTCTTTAAACAATTTATTTATGTATCATTACACATTTTATAGTCTGCACAATCTAGATTAAGCAGTGAAACATAGACTGTTATTATGATCACAGGCTAACTCATTTCTTTATTCCACTAGTTTTGCAGCCATAAAACATCTGGTGAACATACAGAGACTCAGAACTTCTGCCTAAACACTCACGTTATTTGCTTGTATAAAGCTATATCAAGTTTTTCGGCTAGTAACACAGCACAGACACCCATTATGACTTGAATTTATAACACAGTTTAATAATTTTAATGAATTATAATCTTCTATGGCTCCAAGAATTATAGCTGGCATACTTTTTGTTAGTGTACAAAGAAACAAAACTTCACTCCTGTTTAGCTTTAAACTGTTTTTTTTTCTGTGCTTTTTAAATGGTCTCCATGCCATAATGAAGCCTTTCTTACTTACTCAACACTACTGAGCCTCAGACATCTTTCCAGGGTCAGTGAATATTCTCCTACTCACTTCACTCTATACATTTTTTTTCCCAACATTTTGATTATTCTCCACAGCCTCACAAGATATTTAGCCGCTTGGTCAATTCAATGGCCCGATTTTTTTCCCTTTGAAAACGTCATTAAAGAGCAGAGACTACTGTCATGCTGGAAAAGCTGATGTTAGCCTGTTGACTTATTCTTAAACTGAGATTTTTGAGTCTTACACAGAACCATCTCCAAAGGAAGCCAAAACACAACAACATTCATATTTGTGTTAGTCCCTTTAACCTGTATTTGTTCTATGATTCAAAGCAGTGGTGGCCTCAAGGTTATAGAAGTAAGTGTGTGATCTCTGTGTTGCTATAAAAGAGAGGTTGCCTCTCAGTGAAACTACCCTGATAAAATAAAGTCACTGTATTACTTCAACACTTCTACTCTACTTTTTACCTTATACTTTATGTATGCAGCAGCTTTCTGTGTGAAATACACTGCATGACAGCTGCCTGTAGCTTCAGCTTCCAATATTCAACTTCACATGCGATCATGCAGCCTGTGACAACCTAACAAGATGATGTAACTCAGATTTGATGTCATTTATATTATTAAGAAATTCCTCAGACTCATTTTGAGTATAAATCACCTCCTTTTAATCCACAGTGGTGCTGTATGTTTGTACTTTGTGCCGCTTCTCCCCAACCCTTCTCCAATTCTTCCACTTTCTCCACCCACAAAAACTTCGTTGGTTGTCTTAACACATTTGAATCTGAGAAAACTTCAGATCGCGCGGCATTACAGTCAAGCTCACTGGGGTCTGTCTGAAGCCTGACGTGCCAATCCAGCAGTCGCATCTTGGACTCTTGTCAGGTGGTAAGGACAACCATCTTATTTGCACTCTCCTCACTGATTATCTGTTTTTAAACTACTACTTTTAAAAACTTGATTCACTACTTTTAAAAACTTGATTCACATCAAGTCATCACATGGATCTTAATATACATTTATTTATGTTTATCCATGTGATCCTTCTGATGCACCATCAGCAACTAACTGTCTATTTATAACTCTTTGGACGTAAAGAGGAAGCAGAGACAAGATGCTGTTTGGCTTGTTCGTATTGTCTTTTGGGTTTTTCCTGGACATGGGCATATGTACTGCAGGTAAGACAATTTTATTCATCTGGTTTGCACTTCAGCAGAAATAGTATTAACACACTAAACCAATGTAACAGATTTCATCAGCCAACAATTTTTTTTTTTTTACCTCAAACCATGTTGAAAGTGACTGATTATGCACTGATGTGGATCGGTCAGTCTGATCGACAACATTGGAAAATTTTTTAAAAAAGAGACGAATTTTTGTTGCTTAATACTGATGTTTCAAAGTTTGACCCGGTCACTGCATTTGTAATTCAGTGTGGTGGCAGCTTGCTTTTTTGCTCTGCCAAATTCCTCATGTTTTCGCCGCAGGATTTGGTAGAAATTTCTGAGGCTTGACGAGACATAAATGCATAAACTGTCAGATCGGATGAATATCAAAGTCTAGCGCCACATCCTGTCCAAGTCTTGTAGAAAAACAGAAAAGGAAGCAATCTAGTTGACACTCTCACAAAAAAATGGTAATAAATCAACTCTATGGAGCAAACAAAGATTCTGTGTTTAGAGTAGCCAAAAAGTGACAGGGGTTTGAAGAGCTTGTATACGTGTCATCTTTTGAAAAGGAGGATCTGATGGTTGTCAGGCTCACCCTGTGGTGATGGATCCCCAAGGCCTTGGCCTGAATTGAGGCTTTTGATACTCTTTGACTGCCCTCCCATCTCACAGTGCCATGGCATTGAGACTCTTTCAATTAACACACTGCTCCAAGTAGATTGTGGTCTGTAAACTGTTTTCAAGTAGAAGAGGAGAGTGGCCAGATCTCTGGGATACCGGAAACCAGTTGTGACTAGAAGGTCAATACATGCACCCCAAAATTCACCTCAGACATCTCTGCATGTCAGAGTAAAGTCTGAAGATGGCCCCAGCACAAAGAAGTCTTTGATTCTGCTAAATATAGTGTGGACATCAGCCGTGAGAAACTTTAGTGAAAATAGACCTGGAGTTGTTGTCTTACTGTAAAGCACACAACTGTTCAGTTTTCATAGACAAAATGAATGAGGGTTTTGATTTATTATAGTACATTTTTAAGAGTGTTTTACCCCACAAGAAATAACAGGTTACATTTACATTGTCTACATTTTACATAACATTTTCAAACATGTCAAAACAAAAGAACTAAGATATAAACACCAGAATCATACAAGCAAGAGTTTACACCCACACTAACCTCTTTTGCAATGTTTTGAACTAAATGATAAAGTTTAATAATCATTTGTGCCAATCCATCTAGTAAATGTTAAGATGTTTCACTGGATTAATGAAAACTAGGACCTGCTGATTGTACTAGATAAGTCAGGGGATCACCAAAGTCAGTGTAGGATTCACCCTCCGGGAGTCTGTACAACCAACCATTGGGCTGACCAACTGACTAATATTTTCATCCCTAGAGCCACAGAGCTAGTATCGCTAAAAACCCTGTTAAAATATGTGACATATATGTGGAGGTTAAAGACCTAAATAGAACACCTTTTAGAAAAGTTTAGGAACTGTGAGGAAGGAGGGCTCAGAAAGGCAAAAAGGAGCAAAAACTAGGTCACAACACACAAGGGGTAACACGAGGAATAAATGCTGAAATGCTTGACTAAACAGACAAAGATGATCTGGCAGAGAACAAAGGGGACAAGGCTTAAATACACTAGGAGGCAGGAAGATGATTAGACACAGGTGCAACACATTAGGGGCGGGACAGGTAATCACAAAGGCGGGAAACAAAGGAGGACAGGAAGTGAATCCACAAAAGAGACAAGGGGGTGATTTCAAAGTAAAACAGGAAACTAACTAAACTGAAATCAAGAAAAACAGACAAACCTGACTCAAGAGCTGGATGTGACAGGAACTACTGATCTAAAGGTTATTGCACTAACCTGTTTCTTTCTTTATCCTCCCTCACCATCAGCGCAATCAGAGCTGAGAATCACAACAATAAAGGTAGTTAATCTGTGCCTGCCTGGCTCATACTTAAGCTTCATATCACTGTGAACACAATATTAAAGATGAAACACATTTCACTGATTATCTTAACATATTTTCTCATAGCAAGAGCCATATACAATGTCAAAGGGCACACAGCTGGAAGGTTTTTGCATGGACCTGCTGTCTGAAGTAGCCAAGAAACTGGGCTTCAAATACAGAGTGCAGCTGGTGAAAGATGGTGCATACGGCAGGCAGGATGACAACGGGAACTGGAATGGGATGATTGGAGAGGTGGTGAGAGGGGTGAGTACATGACAAATGACAAAGCACTCTGCAGAAGCTTTGAATTACCCAGCTGGCGTCCATGACTGATGCATTCAGAATGAGTATGAGTGAACACGAGGTGTAAACAGCAGCAGCAAGGTTGTTGGTGAAATAAAAACTCTTAAACCCCTTAAGGAGTTTCTATAAATATACTGTAAACAATATCTTCTTTCATATGTCAAATGTGTTGATGCATTCCCTGCAGGAAGCAGATCTTGCCATCGCTCCACTGACTCTCACAGCAGCTCGGGAGAAAGCTGTGGGGATGACCAAACCATTCATGCAAACAGGAATCAGCATCCTGCTGAGGAAGGACATCTCAGAGGGATCGGGCTTCTTTGATTTCCTGACCCCCTTTACAGCTGAGACCTGGGTCGGCATCCTCATTGCCTACCTGGGGACTGCTGCAAGCATCTTTATAGTCGCCAGGTTGGTGATGCAAGGAGATTTTACTCATTTATTTATTGATGTTTACTCATGTGGTTATGTGTGGATTTAAATGTGAATATCTATTTTCTGTGGATATATCCACATTTTTTTTTCCAGCAGTGGAATGCTGTTACATTAATAACTAACATTTATATGTGCGGGCAGGCTCAGCCCATGTGAGTGGAGTCAGCCTCAGAGTGAACAGAACAGGTTCAGCTTCCTCCACAGCCTGTGGTACACAGCTGGAGCTCTGACTCTTCAAGGTAAACAACAAACAGAGAGGAGCATATCTAATCTTAATGAACTGGCTAATTTCTTTTTGTCTCCAAAAATTTCTCTTTTTCATTTAGGCTTTGACATTTTTCTTTGTGTTCTTGTTTGTGTTGTCAGGCGCTGGTCCTCACCCCAAAGCTATTTCAGGACGTGTCATTTGCTGCAGCTGGTGGTTGTTTACTGTCGTCCTCCTGGCTTGTTATTTTTCAAACCTCAGCTCCTCTAAGAGCTCGGAGTCCACTCAGCTGATGGTGAAAGGGTTTGAGGACTTGGCCAATCAGGACACAATTGAGTATGGTTGCCTGGCAGGCTCTTCAACCCTTGCCTTCTTTAAGGTGAGAGTGAAAATGTTTATCTCTCAATTGTAAAGACTTGAAAGACAACTTGTGCACTGGATCACTTATCTCACAGCAGTTTTTCTGCTCTTCAATTATTTTTTTCCTTTACCCAGAATTCAAACAACCCAGTGTATCGCAGAATCTATGAACACATGGAGAGAACTAAGAGTTTTGTGTCATCTATGGACGAAGGGGTCCGGCGTGCAAAAGAGGGCAACTTTGCCTTTATTGGAGAGTCTGTCTCTCTGGACTTGGCAGTAGCACGTCATTGTGAACTGGTCAGAGCTCATGAGGTCATTGGCATGAGGGGATACAGCATTGCTGCCGCCTATGGTGAGGCCGTTTATTTTAAAACCTCTTTAAACTAGATTAAATACTGTGTGGCTAACATTAAAGCGATCCATTTCCTCAAGGTTCTCCCTTGATAAAGAACCTCAGTGTGGCAATCCTTCAGCTGAGTGAGGCCGGAGAGCTGACTTACCTGCGAAGCAAGTGGTGGGCCAGCAGCTGCGTAGCAGACAAGGCCAGGTCTTCAGCTGTGCAGCTGCATAGTCTCAAGGGGATGTTTCTGGTTCTTTCCCTGGGTTTGGGGCTGGGAGCACTGCTGGCTGTCCTGGAGCTCACCTCCAAGAGTCGCAGAAGTGCAGCAGAGCAGAGGGTATGTGCAAGTACATTCACCAGTCACATTACACATTCTGTCCAGTAAACATCCATTGCTAATGTGTTAATGTTCCAGAAACTAAACCAAGTAATCTTGTTTTTAGATTGACTATATACAGTGCTTAACAAATTGATTAGACCACCACCCAATGTAAGCTTTATGCTACAGCTGCCCTAGATTAATTACACCAGTATGTAGAAGCTCTTTAACCGAAATGATAGTTTTAATGCTAAAATATAATTATTATTTTTATCCATGAATTTTCAGATTTACTGTTTTACAAAAAAACTGTTTGCTCAACCCTGCAAGACCCCACAATTTGAAAACAGTGTAATTTTCAAATTGGTTTTCGCATCAGCTGTGAAACACCCAATTGCAGACTTAGACTTTCATGCTTACTCATCCAAACAGGCCAAACATGTGTGTGGATGCTTTGAGGCAGGTGATTATAATCCTTGTTCGATAAAATTTTTAACAAAGTGAAACAAATGAATTGTAATGACACCACATATACCTTTTGTGCTTATATGTGTAGCCCCATTTCCAAGTCTCTTGAAGATGTTGCTCATAATCACTTGAGTATCTTGGCATCTTACAGGAACATTGGCAAAGCCTTTGAATCACCTTCTAGATTCTGCCACAAGAGGGTGTCTAGCATGAGAGACTATCTAGTTAAATCTGATCTGTCAGTAATACCCACAAATGTTTTGATGAGTTGCCTGAAGGGGTGGGATAGAGAAAAGAAAGTTCTACACAGAGATTTTTTAAAAATTCATCATCTGGGCACTTTTATGCTGTCTACTTTTTGAATCTGATTTTTGTACTATGATTTATGTTTAATGAGGCTGTTTTTCGTTGCAAGCTTCTTGGTATGAGTCTTCTTATTGGCCATCTTTACTTCTAATTCATCAACATAACAATGAACTGATTTGTGTCATTATACTGTGTATATTTACATGTCCTTCCCTCAGAAATCCTGCTGCACTGTGTTGACTGAAGAACTAAGTCTGCGCTTGAGGACCAGCAATGCAAGCAGACCCCAGGAAAATGCAGACAAAGATAAAGAAAAAGCATAAAAATGACATAGAACCATGTAGTTCTAACAAGTCTGAAAACCTGACAGGGATTCTTATACTATTAGTTTAGTTTTTTTGTTAATAGTATTTTTCACAGAAAAATTCACTTAAATGTAGGTTTTGAATTTTCTAACCTTGTAAAGATACATCAGAAAATTGAAAAACTCACATTTTATTAAAATAAAAATGCTACAGTTTCAATGAAAAAGCAAATGTTATAGTTTAAATGTTATGAAAATAATTGTTGAAATGATCCATGTTTACACTTTAAAACTGATAATTTTTACTAACAAATAATGATCATAGACTTTCTAGGTTTGCTGTTACCTTTTTATAACTCTACATCACGCTGTTTTGTACAGTTGGCAATGGCATCACATGATTTTAATTATTTCTTTTTAAAAACTACTTCATGCATAAAAACTGTGTTGTTTGTAAACATTCCAGCAGCATGAATATGGTGTGGACTGTAAACATTACAGCAGGCCTAAAACAATAAAAACGGTCTAATTGGGTAATTCTGTTTTGTGTCTTCCCATGTATCTAGAAGGAAAATCAGAACTGCTTTGTGACTCTGTCCCCTTGTCTTTGTTTGTCCTCCCACACCTCCTTTGTGTTGTAGTTGTTGCTCGTCTTCTTTGGCTTGTGAAGATGGAGTCACAAATCTGAACTGTCTAATCTAAAAAACACAAAAAAATTAAACAAATAGTACAGTTTAATACAGCCACTGAACTTTTTCATTTGTTCTAATTTTACTTTGCAAACATGGATCCCAAATATCCCAAATCACCCATGACTCACCATCTACAAAAAGCGGTGATTTACAGCGGATTTCTCTCATCTTCTGGTCAAAAAGGGCCTTCATCTCCCTCTGTAGGGTGCCCTCCCGTGGCTCTGTGCCGGCTGGCACACAGAAGGGCACAAACTCCAGGCTGTCAGTGCTGCCGCCGCTGCTGCTGGATGTGCTGTCCGACAGGCAGAGACCGTTGGGTACGTGTCTCACCTGGTTTCTGTAGCTGCCATAGTTTTCTCGCTGTGTCTGCCAGTGGAAAGCAGGCTTGCGGTTCACCATCGGTGTATGAGGAGAGGTAGTCTGTTTTCGAGGGCAACTGCGTGAGCGGGCCTTTGTTCGTATTGGGGTGGACGGTCTAGGGATGGCTGGAGCCTCTAAGGTCCGTCTCACCCTGGGTGGGGATGATGGAGGAATAAGTGGTGGAGATTTGGCTTCAGGCTGTGGCACGGGCTGAGGCTGAGGCTGAGGCTGAGGCTGGGGGAGTGAATCAGTCTGACACTGAGTTTCTGGTGGTCGCTCAGGTTCACCAGCAGTTTCATGTGCTGCTGGTAATTCCTCAGATGGTTCAGGCTCCTCCGATTCAAATGTCTGAATTGTTTCCTGCTCAGCACAGTTTGACTCTGGCGGTTCGTTAAGTTCATTCTCCAATTCTTCTTGAATTAGATTTTGGCTGTCAGGAGCAGGACCATCAGGACAAGGAGCCTGGGAAGAGGTCTCAAGGTCAAAGCTATCCCTCATCACACAGGGAGCAGCCCCCATGTGGTGGGAGTCAGTGGAGGACATCCGGCTGAAGATCCCTCTCCTTGTCTCTGGTGGTTCATGAATTTTAACTCTGTGAGCACGCCTCACTGGCTCACTCATGGCCCCTTTGTGGATGGCAGCCTTGGTTGCCGGTCCGTGTACCAGAGGAGACATTTCCCCATTCCTGCTGTCCTGAGAGATGGTATCCAGATCCTTGCGGAAGTGCAGAGCACGTCCGTCTTCTGAGGACTGGACGGAGAAGTCCAGAGAAGGCTGCCTTTGATGACCCTTCATGTGCTTCTGCGCTGCTTTTTGGATGTGTTTTCTGGCAGCTTGTACCGCATTTGAGGGTTTCATCTGTTCAACAAAGGACACCAAAAGGTTTTAAGATATACTTTTCAGATAAAACTGTAATTAGATATGTGTGCTTAGAGTTTTGAAACTGCTCACCTTTCCTGTTATATCATTGATAGCGACATGAACAAAGATGGACGACTCCGCCATCCCCTCCAGGTACACATGCCGATAACCTGCAAATTGTGATTTAAAAAAAAAAATAGGTTAAACTAAATTTCTCTCATGTTAAAAGAATAGTTTAACATTTTGGGAAATATGCGTCTTTGCTTTCTTGCATGGAGTTTGCTAATTAACAAGCCTCTTTTTTGTGTACAAAAAACAAAGTTCTTCGTAAAACATAGTTTTACGAAGGGTCGTGTGGGACTGGTTGCTCTTTTTCTGTAAACTGAACTCACATTGTTTTCTCATTAGAAAACCTATTTTGGAAAAAGAAAACTGCTCACACAGGCTGAAGCCTTGACTAATTAAACTCATGTGGCTTTTTACTCTGAGCAAACTCTGGAGAGTGCATCACAGATATCTTTTTATGCAATCTACCTGGCATCATACTGGTGAAAGCCACAGTCCTCTGTCCAATGAAATCTCGTCCAATAGGATCATGATCCCACACCTGGAAACGCACCAGGGCGATCTGCGGCATTTGAATATTGAAGACGAGGGTCTCCTCCCACATCGGGTTGAAACCTGAATGACAGCAGAAGAGAAGTTATACAGACAGAAAAGCACAAAAGTTGACTTGATATGACATAATTTGCATTGCGAGAGCAAGTTTGCACAGATACCATTATCATCCACCACCCTGGTCTGCTGCTTGGAACAATCAACAGGTAGACCAATAATCTCAACATCCACAAAGGGATCAATGATCTGTAAGTGTGAAAACACGAAGAAAGGAACAGAATTTTAGTGTTAAAACAGTTTCTAAGGTTGATGGACTAGCTATAATTATATGTCTGCTATATTTTGGCCTTACCTCTCCCCTGTCCCCAAACATCGAGTCTTTAGGTTTGGGAAGCTGCTGTCCACTGATTATCTTTAGCACTAACTGAGTCTTTCTGTGACCTGGCAGCGGATCTTCCAACATGGGGTTAAAGGCAGCTGAGAAAAAAGAACAAGAAAAGTTACTGTGTCCTCACACAGGGGCAGCTGCCATTCACTCTTCACAACCAGCAATATACACATACCTTTACTCATGCACTTAGGCTTCAGAATATATCCACAGTTTCCATTGCTTGAGAACTTGGCTCGGTTCAATTCAAGCATACGTCCCTCAGTTTGATAGTTCATCGCAACTAAAAGCAAACAAACATGTACACTAATGAAAAGCTGCTACATCTTATTGTTATTTTCTAAAATGAGGCAGGATTGTCTTACCCATATGGCATCCTGCATTCCAGTATGGTTGCGGGTTGAAGTTGCTTGAGTCCACTCTGTAGTTGGATGGGTAGACTCTTAGAAGCTGGCGCTGGTTGAAACGCACCAACTCACCCGGCTTCAGCTGTATGATCTGGTTCATAACAGTCTCATTGAGGGATGATACCTGCCAACTGTTTGCAAAGGCTGCCAGACAGAAACAAAATAGCATCGCATATCCATTCTGAAAAACTTACAATGGACTGTAAGACGTGTTCATTTTAATGTCTCTTGAATTTACCTTGTGTTTCTATGTCATGCACACGGACAGATTTTGTGTATTTCACCAGATCAGACAGAGCTCGAGACAGCCTCATTGTTTTCCTCTTCCTGATGGGACAGTTATAGACATGTGTAAGCAGTGTAAAAATGTGTAACAAATGATAAAATTTCTTAATTCAGTGACTAATACTCTTACTTGGGATGGTAAACAATTTGAGTCCTCTCCCTGCTGCCGCTGTGGTCCGATTCTCCATCAGACATCGCCTTATTTTTGACTCGAATTCTCTTTTTCCTCTGAAAAAAAAAATCTTTCTTTAATTCAGACCTCTAAGTCTAAACAATAAGCTGTGAAATTTATTATTTGCATTTTTGTCACAGCTAGTGAGGTTATAATTCAAACGGAGATAAGATATTTAAGTAGCTGGATAAAATGAACAAATGTCAGACCTTCCGTTTGAAGCTCCTCATGATCGATCTGCCAAATCGTCTCTTCTTTTTGGGCTGATTGACAGAGGTAACACTATTCCCATCCTGAAACAGTCAGAGACAATATGTTAATATGCATTATCTTTCTATCTATCTATCCATCTCTCTATTTATGGTTCAAAGTTTAACTAGCCTGTGGGTTATCATCATCATCATCATCATCGTCTTCCTCCTCTTCCTCATCACCAGTGTCTTCATCAGACACATCACCTTCTTCTGCATCAGGGTCAAGGTTCCCTGGCAGCTTTTTTCCCTGAAAACCAACAATTCTTCATTGTGTATGTTTTACTACTTTTACTTTGTGTGAGTCCCTTCAGCTCAGCACTTAACAGAATACGGTGTGTTGCTAAAAACAGCTTTACCTTGACTAAAATCTTCCCTTTCAGGATCTCAGGGGAGGGCAGCTTCTTGCATTCATGCACATTGACATTGGACAGGTCCAGTTTGTCCTGCAGCACGTCTCTCAGATATTCAGCCATCTTTTTCTGCTGAGGCACAGTGCAGTGGTTCTCTATAGACAAGATCACTGGGTACCTGGGGGTGACGTGATGATGCCTGAATTACTGAGCCAGCATGGTTTACAGGAATTATGCTTTTTAGTCAGGCTGTATCACTTACTGTGATTTTGTGAAGGCATATTTGTTGATCGTTTCAATTACATCTTTGAAGAGAATTTTGGATGTTAAGGTGTAACCGTGATGGATAATGGGCTCCCCATCTGGCCCATCCCAGCAGTCCACTGACAGAAAGAAAGAAAATGCATCACCTGGAGTGTGAGGCCCGTGTTGTGATGAAATTACAGTGAAGAGAGCTAAACTTCTTCTGTTTTGCAGGCTCTTACCCTCCACACAGCGACAGCCAGCCTGGAGAACATAGGCGTACATTTCCACTCTAGACTGAGACAACAGCTGGTCTCCTGTCAGGTAGGTGTTATGTGATGTGGCAACAAAGTAGTTACACAGGGGCTGCGTCATGTCCTGGTTCACCTGATTGTGCTCAGGGTTGAAGATGTCACCTGCAGGACTCCGCATGTAGTTGGTGAAACCTGAATGAAGAAAGTTTCAGACCAGGTTTTTTTTTTTGTTGTTTTTTTTTTTTGTATGTCGATGTCATGTCTAATCGAAGTGACATATGTGATGTTACAGATGCTTCATTTTTCACATGCATATATGGGAATTTGCCATACCATCGATACCCAGTACCATACGCTGCAGGTTCTCCGGACATGGCTCGAACTTTGCCACTATGTCAGCTAGATGCTCTTTGGTCAGGCCTCTCATCTGCAAATAACACAACATTAGGAATCATCTTTTTGGTTAAAGGACTCAAAGTTTAACACATATGTTTTGTCAGTTCACTGGTTTGGAAATGTTCTGTTCATTCTAGTAGTTCTTTTAAGTTCTTTTAAATAGAGGCTTAAACGTTTTGTTTGTCACTGCCTTCCATTAACTCAAGGTGAGAAAGTTTTACTTTTATTCGACCATTTTACTGAGTAAAAACAGTCAGTCGCATTGAATGAATACTGTTGAAAAAAATTCTGACCATGAACTGTGTTGAATGAAGTCTGTTTTGATGAATATCTGAAGTATAATTTGTTTTTTTTTTTAAAGAAATACACACAAAACGGTGTTCTTTCCTCCTGAAATGACTTGACACATGATCTGTGTGATTATTTTTACTCAGTTTGTTGTACCTTCTGTTCATTTTCCAGAAAGCGTGCAAGGTCGTGGAGATCCAGGACTTCTTTCTGATTGCTGTAGGAGATCATTATCAGGTAGAGGTCTCTGCGTGTGGAAATCATCTTGTAGAACGAACAGAATTCTTCAAAGCCCAAAGAGCCTTGGTTCTCGTCTGTGTCTGCTTCCTACAGATAGCGACAAAAGTATTTTTTGAGCCAGAGATAACTCTCCCGGTATGTGTGATATGAGATAACCACCCTGCCAAAGAAAATATGTACCACCATATACCCATCTGAAGGATTTATCTTTGTCATCATCAGATGGAGCTCTTTCACAGAGACCATCATCATTGGGAGGGGAGGATAGTGAGCTACTGAACTAAAGCAAAGCTGAAGTGCAGCTGAAGCCATCTGTTCAGCAATGGCCATATGGCCTTCTTGTGGCACTTTCCTGCCAAAATACTGTATATACATATTTATCTACTGATTCCATCTCCACTGCTTATATGAGAAAAAGCATGTGAAGATCACACTGAGGCCTTCATTTCCTCTGTCAAAAACATCAGTGCATTAAGGAAACATTTAATTGTACTGTCCAGATGTTATGTATCAATCCTGTCCAGGTGGTGTCCTCTGTTTCTTTCTCTGGGTTTTGGAACATTTTTTTTCTCATTTTTTCCATGAATTTGCCATCATGAGGTCGAAACTCCAATACTTTGGTGAACGACAAACAGACTACCTGCACAACTGATGACATCCTCATTAGTCTCAGCAACACTGTGAGTTTTGCACTGATTAGCAAACAGTGCATGCTAACATGCTTAATAACGATGGTAAACACCGGCGCTGTAAGCATGTTAGTATGCAGACAATAGCACTGAGCTGCTTGCATGGCTGTAGACTCTTAGTCTTGTTGATTTATTTTTGGTGACTACATTACTCAAATAGAGGCATCAGTCAGGTCACCAGTTAAATAATTTAGCCTAATACAGTATGTTTTGCAGCCATGTAGCCCCAATTTAATGAATCAACATTTCCAGTTAGGAGATATTAATTTTAGTCATACTAGTTTACTAAATATGGAAAAGCTCAGGGGTAGCTTTGATGGATCATGCACATGAAATCTGCAGCAGATTAAACTTCGTAGCTGTAAGTCTTACTTGAAACATCTCCCTGACTTTCTGTTTGGGTAAATTCACATTGAGTTTGTGGAGCAGCTGGTGAACCTCTCCAATGCTCAAGGTGCCATCTCCGTTTTTGTCGGCCTCAGAGAAAGTCTGCTGTAACCACGTAAAGCTGCAGTCAAGGAGGAAACTACCAGGATAATGATCAGGTCAGTTCATGTGTGTTGTTCTGTCAAAGTGTGTTTGTATGTATCATCACTTTTAGGCTAAATAATCAGTTGAAGCTCTGTAAAGCGCTTTGAGAAATAAGCGCTTACAGAAATAAAATTGAATTGAATTGAACATGAAGTGATATGTTTATCATGTTGTCATTTAGAGACCGAGCATGTGCATGAGTGCCTGGATAAAGGATATTGATCTCGAGTGCGTTGCCTCCGGGCCAAACTGTCTTCATCACTGATACCAGCCATGAGGTATTTAAGCCCAGTGATCCAGGTGCGGGCCTCCTCTGCGTTCGTGGAGACCAGGTCCAGGGACTTCACACGCTCCCCATAGTAAATACTGAAGCAGCAGTTTGGGTCGAAACGGTTGTCTGCGTACCGCCTGAAGATCTCAGATTTTTTCCCCTCACAGACTTCATGGATGGAATCAATAGTTACTGAAACAGAAAATCATGGAAGGTTGTAGTGATCATTCAAAGCTTTCTATCATTTTAAATTAAGTGTTTGTTTGGTGGTGTGTTTACCCATTAGGCACACTGGTATAAAACCAAACTTTTAGGCACAAATATTGCTTTTATCACACTAACAACACATAAAGACGGGTCACAATCAAATGTGATTTTGCTCAGAGGGACAAGAGTTGTTGATCTCACGATATACTAATAAGTTCATGTGCAAGCCTAGCCTAAACAGAGGACAGGACACTGTGTTTCTGTGGCCCCAAAAAAAGAAGAGGAGGCTCGATCTATTTATTCCCCTCCTAATCTTTGATAGATCTAATTTGCCCATTAGTGATGGCGATTTTACAGCAGTTGCACAGCTGATTACAGTCTTGCCATGTAATCAGTGTGGAACGGTTTGATCTTGAGCGCTACATCAAAACCAAAACCATCCACAAGAGTAGCCAGCTGATAAATTCAGTGCGGTGAAGGCTCACTTTTGGCCTTGTCGTGTTTCCTGGAGGGCCGCCATCGGATGCAGGACTTGTGCTCGTCCAGGTGAAAGAATCGAACCAGTCCTTTCTTCTTCCCCTTCAGTTTGGTCATCTGAGTGCCAGTCTGCATGGTGCACATACACCTCTCCACTACATGAGAGCACAAGGAGACACATCATTTATCAACGGTTAAATGGTAGTCCTCCTCTGCTTGTCAAACTCATCAGAAATCCACTGTCACAGATCACACTGTCATTTATTTTACCCAAACATCAGATGAAGTCCATTCAAACTGTGTTTCTGTGAGTTTTTATGTGAAATGTTGCACATTGGTGCTTAAGATTGTCCATTTTTCCCACTGATGAAATCATCTAGTCATTATTAAAAATATTATTGAGACAATGTTTAATATGTGAAATATAGCACTGCATATGACAAACTAAAGGGAATCCCCAAAGCAGCCGAGACGAGTAGAGGTTTACCATCAAGCACTTGTTTATGAGATTATAGGCTGCGTCACAGGATTTAAGAAGCTGTTTATGTGTTAATGATAACAGACACGAGAAAGAAAAGATACACAACCTGAAAATGATTATTGTCTAAAAAACAAAGCAGTCAATTATCAGCTGCCTCACAAGGATTTAAAGGATTTCTTCACACTTCTTTGTTCAAATTTGAATGGTGGGTTCATTGGACTTTTTCTGAAATGGAATGAAATGTGGGATCCAGCAGTTTTCATGTAACTTTCAGGACATCCTTCTTCATGGTGAGTGGTGTGATTGTTTTGTGTGCTGAGAGCAGCTAACCTTTGTTTGTAATCTGAAGCTCAGATACATGTGACGCAACCTGGCACATCATTTAGGCTAATCCTACAGGATTGTCCACTGTCCATATGCCCATTATCTACTCACAGGCTTCCCTGCTTCCCTATTCTGTTGAATGTGGAAAGCCCAAATTTTGGATGATATTTACAAGAAGATAATATTGTAAAAGTTACAAATTCACAGATTGTGGTTTTAAATTATCCCATTAACGTCATATGTGTCCAGCTGAAAATTCCCTCTTGAGTTTGTAGCTTCATGCTAAACAACCTGTTGACATTCTGCAGTAACTTAAGTGTTTTAAAGCAAAATTATTTCACGAGTTATTAGCGAGTCTTACCTATCTGACCCAACCTCCATTTTGGCTGTGCAACCACACTGCCACCAATCCAGAAAAACTCCTCTGCAAGTCTAGATATGGATGCTTTCTGCCAGAGTTTTGGGGAGCTCATGATGGATGGGGTGGGCGAATTCAAGGGGCTCGAGGCCTGTTTCGCCTGATGGAATGAGCCCTTGGCTAGCGAGGGGGAGAACATTCCTGATGACAAAGATCCCAAAGACTGAAATGTGGTCTTCTTGGGTGACAGAGAAGACAGTGGTTGGCTGCCACTCAGCCCTGGAGACAGAGGGGCCATTGCTGGGGTGATGTTCATCCCTGAATCGTACATTTGAGTCCAACTATCCTGTCCCATTCACACCACACGAACCCACCTTCCTCCTCATTCTGCTGGGCTCTTCAGCAAAGTTTGTTTATAGGACAACTTCTCTCATGCAGCTTGTGTCAGCATATCCTCCTCTTCCAGGTAAAGTCTTCCCACATGGGATCAGGGAACAAAATATCCCATCCTGAAGGTTCATTCTTCATCATCCTGTGTTCAGTGATCCAGTGTAGCAGCCATGGATTCTGTTTTTTATTTATTTTTTGCTCTCAGAGAACGCTTGCAGAGAGGAAGTGTGCAACATGTGTCAGTCACTAAATCTTCCTCAAGCTGTAATCCTGGAGTGAGACTTCAGCCCTGCTTTCATGGAGGGATTTTCACGCAACCAGTAAGCCTCTGAAGAACGAGAGTGGGACAGGAAGGGTTCACATATTAATTTACCTGCACTTATAGCAGTCCCAATAATTCCAGTATATAAATAAATATATAAAACATATCTGATACTTTTAAGAAACTGTTGTTAGGACAGACAGTATTAGGATTTAAGCTCAGACTGGTGCATTTGAATATTACCAAACAGGAATTATCCACTCTTCAACTGTGTGCAATGATGTCCCCCTAGAGGTAATTGTGTGACACACAGACTATGTATACATACTGTATAACTAACATCATGTGACTATACATAATGAGATCCAACGAAATTTTAAAGCATTTAAGAGTAGAGTTACTCCACAAAAGAAATATGTATATTTGGTATTTCAAGGTTTTGGTTTTACTTGAAAGACTCTACACTCTCATAGAAAACCCACACAGTTGATTCCCTTACCTGATTTACACTTCTACACACGGAAAACTTTCTTACTCTTCTTTAAGTCTTTGTTGCACCTGTCAGGGCAGGACAACTTACACCTTACACAATTTATATCAGTCTGACAATTTTACATGATAGACCTTTTCCACTGCTGGCAGTTTGGCTTGAAAAACCACAGGTGGAATTAATAACATTAATGTGGAATGCAGCCATCATTCATGCTGCTAAATACACCTGTGCTTTTCCTGCTCTGACATGTCAGAAAGTCTGCTGTGAGAACGCTCTGTACCTGGCTTTGCTCCATTTAATTTCAACCCAAACAGAGACCTGCAGAGATCACACAAAGTAAAAACAAACAAACAAACAAAAAAAAAAACAAAAAAACTTGTGTGGGGCATATAAAATCGTTGTCAGGGAAACAATGACTAATAAATACCAGGTGTTCAGCTGGCATAAAAGTAGAAGGCTGCATGCTTTTTAAAAAAATGTTTAAATGCTAATTAAATACAGTTTATCATGCCAATATATTAACTTTCGCAATCCAATAACATGCTGATGTATGTCATAGCAGGTTTAATGTTAACTTATACTATCTTATTTTAGCTTGTTAGCATGCTAACATTTGCTAATTGTCATTGTTGAGGCTGATGGGAATAAAGTCAATACTTTTGCAGGTATTTGGTTGTAAACCAAATACTGTCCAAATTTTGGTGATTAAAAATCAGAGTTATTAGGATTGATTCTCTAGGCACAATGGATAATCCAATAGTTGTTGAGATGCAGTGGATGAAAAATCAAAGTCAATAGGATTCATCCCCTGGGGAGCATGAATGTCTGTATAAAACTTAATGGCAATGCATCCAATAATTGCTGAACTATTTCAGTCTGGATCCCTAGAGCTATGCAGCTAGCATAGTTAAAAATACAACCACAAACACACAAACGTACAAACACTGACCACACTGTGGTGAAAAAAAAAAAAAAAAAAAAACACTCCTCAGAACCCTGTAGGATTCATTTAGATTTTAATGGGTATTATACAAGTTTTCTGAAGGAGAAAGAAAACATTGAAATAAGAGGCAAGTGAAACCCCATTTCCAAACCAAAACTACAACAGCATCAGCTAACAAAATGGGTATTGCTATTACACTGTACCCAACAAATACTGAGCGAGGGTATCATAATGATAAGACATAAAAGTGTTTCTTGTCTAAATATACGAGAGCACCTAAGGTTGAAACCGTGAGAAGGCGTTGCCTCTCTATGTGATGAGGGAGCTGGAGGTGCAGAGAATTGAAATTCATTTTTCAGTTTTTGGTCTGTGGCGCAATATATACTCTATAATTCATCAAATAATAAAGATCTTCTCAAATAAACGAAATCAAGGGAGAAATTATAATATTCTGTTTCA
Source organism: Toxotes lorentzi (assembly GCA_037833715.1). Classification (NCBI taxonomy): domain Eukaryota; kingdom Metazoa; phylum Chordata; class Actinopteri; family Toxotidae; genus Toxotes; species Toxotes lorentzi. The sequence goes on from JBBMJY010000018.1 coordinate 16,552,130, forward strand.
TGTGTCAAACCTACAAAAACTACTAATAGGTCAAGTTCACGACTATTTATGGTTTACCATCCATTCTGGTAAATGCCCTGTGATTGCAATGATACTCAGGGATACAACAACAAAATTGCAGTTTAGCAAATCCAAATATAGTCTCTTTTTGGTTTCAAGTAAGAGCAAAAAATAATATTCATATTCAGTTTAAGTCTGGAGCAAGCAAACATACCAACAAATCTTATTTACAATATCATTGTATTTACATCAGAAGATACTGAGGGAAAGTGTGTTTAAATTCAAAGTTCAGGTTAACTTGTGATTTGAAAAATGTAACAGGGAGTACAATGCACAATGCAAGGTTCTTTTCTTTAAAAAGTGCAATTCCTTTTCTTAAAGTAAAAAAATATATATCCATATTTTGTATATATGTAGAAATGTTGTTCATATAAACAGCATTTGTTGATTTAAGAGCCCTAAAACCAGTGACTAAAAATGAATGCTTTCTGTTGATAGGCAGCAAATTATTATAGAATATAAATTATTTAACAATACTCAATAGAAAATCAGAAGTACCGCATTTCAACAAACAGCTATTGGAGTATTTTTTTTTCCTTTTTTTTTTCTTTTCTTTTAGGAGGGCGTTTTTAGACTTATCTGCACTAATGTGGGCAAGAATATTTACTATGTATCACATGGTTTGGTTGCAAAAACATTACTGGAAAACAATGTTCGAACAACAAACAAGGTTGCATCATAATATTAAAAAGTAACACTTCCATAAAATATCTAAAGCATAAAACAGTGGTGGACCTGAAGGCAGCCCACGTAACCTCCAATACTTCAGGTTTACAAAATACAAAAGGTAGACAAGCCGGTATACAAGCGTACATGTTTGTATATGGATGTTTTCTCTTGCCTGTGGAATAACAGTGCTGCGCAAGCAATAGTTCTTAAAAAGTACATCCTCTACACAGTTATAAAAAGCAAGCTGATATTAAAAGTAGATAGTGGTAAACTGGTGTCTCTTGTTTCCAGTGGTCTGCAACGACACCTTTGAGTGTACCAGTATTCTGTGGCACCAAGAGTTTCATCATCTGCTCATGTTTCACCAGATGCAACATGTTTCTTCCCTTCATATTCAAGTACTGTTATGTGGCTATATTTGCACATCTTAGAATAGCTTATACCAAAATAAAATCCTTGGACAGTGTCAGGTGTCTAACCGAGGGCTCTGACGTCACTGGAGAGATGTGGTCATCGCTGAAGAAGTCTTTCGTAGTTTCACGCTCTAAAACATGCTGAAACATCATGCTACTTTCCAGTTCATTTAATTAAATTCATATATTGTCATAATAATATTGATTAACATCATATCATATTATATATGACAGATTTTTCCTCTACAAAACCGACTTTGCATTTTGCTGAGTGTCCCTAAAAGGAGGTGCAACAAAGTCCTTTATCATGCTCCTTTTGTTTTGAGTCCATTTCTCCAGTTTGAATGTGCAACTTTAGGATACATTGGTGAGTTGTGTGGTCTGTCTGTGTGTGTCTGTGTTTGCGTCCTTGGATTTGGAGTCTCCAGGAGAGCTGCTGTTGTCCTGCCGTGCCAGCTGGATTTGCAGGTCTTTAACAACACTCTCCAGGCTCTGTCGAGCTTCTCTCTCCTGCTGAAGCTCTTGCCTCAGCTGCTCGCGATCGGCTTCTGCTTGCTGTAGCTGCACATGCAATTCTTCAATCTGCACAACACAACCCGACACAGACAGCAGTCAGTATGAATGTAACAAAAATAAGGGATCAAAAACCTGTTGTCCTTCAGGGATCGCAGGCCTCTTGGAGACATCTTACCTGAGTAGAGTACTTGACCCGGAGACGTTCAGCCTCACAGCCTTTGTCACAAACTCGCAGCTGTCTCTCCCTCTCCAAGTCTCTCTTCAGCCGCTCGCAAGACTCCTCCGCATCCCTCATCTTCCTCTCCCAATCCACACGAAGGCGTTCGATCTCCTTTCGCAAGTTGCGCTTGGCTTCGATGGCCTCACGAAGGCGGCCTTTCTTAGCCACCCTCACAAACTCCAATTCCTGTAAAAACATCAGAATCATTTCATGATACACTAATATTCGTGGAGAGATTACTGTCATGTAGCATAGTGTTTCACAAGAACAGGATGTGATACCTGCTGAAGGCTGTGTTTAGCTTGCACAGCAGCTGCCAGCTTCTCCTCTTGCTTAACTCTCATCTTGACAATCTCCTGCAGCAGTTTTTCCCTGGCTTCTTTGCTGTCCATGCCTGCATACAGCATCTGTCTCAGGGTGTCCATCTCTGGGCAAACAGGCCCCGACAGCCAGACAGGTCCCTCCTGAGCCTGAACAACACTCTGAGGAGTCAGAGTTTGAGACACACTAGTGCAGGCTGATGGAGGAGAAGCCAGGGAGGAAGGTGGAACTGGACCTAAGGGAGAGAGAGATTTCACATTAGTAAGACATCGATTAAAGTGCAAAAATGTTGTGTTAATTCTCAAAGAATCAGGCGAGCTGGTGCAAAGGTGAGCTGTTCCTGTGAAAAAGCTAACAGCGCTGGTGGAGAAAACAGTACTTAAGAAAACTAAAAGATTATTTATTATTTACTTTCTCAGGATTTAAAATTATTTTTGCAAAATATTGCAATGGTTTATCTGTTACTTTCAAACAGCTATTTGAACTGTTTATTCGTTTGTTTTAGTGAACTATTTTAACCATTTATCCATTACATTTAGCCTTCACTTTAAGCTAACCATTTTAACCTCTACTCACTTTTTAATTAGATTTCACAACTCTTCATTTCAATATCTGGTGTCAGTATATGGATATATATTCATTTTTTTAAATTATTATTTCCATTTTTTCAGATTCGTTTTTTCCATATACCATGAAGCATCTGCATCAGTACCTCCTGTGTTACCTCTGGTTGGGAATCCCTGTGATAAAGCTTCACTACAGGAACTGTTTCTTAGTTGAGAAATCAGCCAGAAAACTAAGCATGACTACTTCTTTTCTACAGCTGGTGCTGCAAAACTTTACAAAGGAATAATGTATACTTCAATTAAATAGAGGAATTGTATGTTTTTTACAAAACAGCTAAATCTAAATCTTTAATTTCTCCTGTACTTCTTCCAATTGACACCGGGTGGCGCAGTTGCTCAGGAATCACCCTGAAACAGCTCCACTATGGCTCATTTCCAGTGGGACTCACTGTGTAATAAAAGTTGTAACTGTAAAATCTCTGTTATATAGACTGAGTCTTGTAATGTTCAATTTTCCTGTTTTATTTCAAACTCCAGATGATGAGTGGTACTCACGATCATCACAGTCATCCACATCAATCTCTCCGTCTGTGTCCATGTCGTCGGCTCGGTTGGTGGTGCTGGAAGGGGCTGGTTTTGCGGTGGGTTGTATGTCTCCATTATGTAGTTCATGCGGCAGCCTGGAAATGTCCGCGGGGCCCCTTCCAGGAGTGTGGCTGTCCCTGGGATGGACCGGAGGGGCCAGGGGAACTAGTGTCAGATTAGGAGCCGCCAAAGTTTCCTGATTCTTTGAGTAGGACCTATGGAAGCAGTAGAGGTACATTTAAATAATTTCAATGGTTATAGGATCGGTTTAACAGATATTATGTCTTTCAAAGTGAAACTATAACATCTCTCAGCTGGCTCACCTCTCCACCTCATTGGGAGCAGCTGGTTTCTCTTTTTCTACAGTTTTAGGAGACCAGGGGCGGAAAGCAGAGGGCCTCTGTTTCAGTTGGACCTGTTTCAGATCCTGGAACAGCAAACAAAACAACAAGCTTGGATAAACTCACAGTAAACTACCCCTAGAACATTAAATCAGCTGTGACGAACACACTCAAAGACCTCTCTTCATTTAAAAAGGCTAAATGACGAGATGTCCTATATATAGATGATAACATAATGATTCAAATGTACAATGGCTTTTATGTCACCCTTTTGACCTTTGAGCTTAACAGCAAATCCAGTTACACACTAGAAACATGGACACACACCGTACAAACCTTGTGTGCAGACTTTGACAGTGATTGTAACCAGTCAGGTTTCCTGTCCTTGTCAGCTGATGGAGATTGTAATTTGTCGAATTTGGACCTCTTGGCTGGGACTGGGCTGGGAGACTGAGGAGAGATGAGAGAATAGATGGTTAATCATCATCATTCTTGCAGAGATAAAGTGCAGATATTACGCCAAGGAGTACTGTGGATATTTCATGAGCCTACAGCTTCTAAAAATGATACTGTATGACTGTAAATGGCATTATTCATGAGCAACACATAGATTTGTCAGCACATGAACTTATCCAAAAGGGATTTTTTTTTTTCAACTTAGTCTTATATTTGCAGGCAAAGAGCAGAGAGTCACAGAAAGGTGGATAATAGAAAAAAAAGACAACAGTAAGAGAAGTTACAGAGAGGGAAGGACGATAGAAGAGGTGTCTTTGTGAGCGTTCAGTCTCTGAGCTTGGCATGTCTGCATGTTGTGTGTGTATGTGTGTGTGAGCAAGGCTTTGAGCTGAGCAGACACTCAAGCTGGTCTGGCTGGCAGCCAATAGGGCTACATTGCTCCCTGCCAGGCAGAAGAGGCGCCGTCAGGTGGAGCAGATCGACTCCCCGAACCACAGAAATATTGCAATATAGAGACAGAGGGAGACGAATTAAAGTAATTGCACTTAGATCTGACAGACGATTGAGCTGAAGTGTTCAGGGAGAGTTGCATGTTAACGCAGGGCTGCAGATGCATGTAGTGTTTGAGGCAGACTGTTCTTAGAAAACCTGAGGAGCTAAACATCTGCTTTGTTAAGTGCTACAAAATACTGAATCTCAGGAGTTCTTACTTGCGTTTATTGTACGTCTGTGTGTGTGGCAAGCTTCAGGGTCATGTGTTGAGATAGCTAACCTTCTCAGCCCTCAGGTCTGCACTTGTCAGACAGAAGATATGTTTACCTAGGCAGGAGCAGAGGCCAGCACAGACCTGCCTGCCGCTCTCTTACTCACTACTATGACATTCTGCCTCCAGGAATGGCAAACACTCCCATCTCCTTGCCTGCATGTGCAATTCAAGACAAATGATTACTCTGTCTACCTTCAAAATCCTCAATGGAAAACACTCCTGCGGGTTTGTGTGTAGTTGTGAAACCTTAATTGCTGCTCGCTGTAATCACCTCAAGATGGAAATTAATGACAAACCTCATTTAGCATTGAGCGAGAAGCCTGTTCGGTAATGAATCATGTCTCACAGCTTTTTTGCACAAAGCCAGACGCTGCGTGAATGTGTGTGTGTGTATGTGTGTGTGTGTGTGTGTGTGTGTGTGTGTGTGTGTGTGTGTGTGTGTGTGTGTGTG
>JBBMJY010000018.1:16576385-16601139 GCA_037833715.1 Toxotes lorentzi
TATCTATCTATCTATCTATCTATCTATCTATCTATCTATCTATCTATCTATCTATCTATCTATCTATCTATCTTTAATCATAAAAAGAAGACTAAAGATAGACGAGAGTTTTCATCTCTTCAAAATGAGACAAGCAGCCCTCACACCCCTGGAACAGCACAGTGATACATGTGCGGCGTATGTAGGCCAGTCTGAATACAGACTGATACAGCATGTGCTCACTACAGTGGAGGTGGAGATCTAAGTATAATGCAGTGTGAGGGGGAGTGCAGTAGGAGATTTCAGTGGAGGAGAGGAGGAGAGCCTGTGTCTATGTCTGTGTATGTGTGTGTGTGTGTGTGTGTGTGTGTGTGTGTGTGTGTGTGTGTGTGTGTCCTACAGGGTCGAGGAGGTGTCAAACGGAGGAGGTGAGCGATGGTGGTGGGACAGAGGAGGTGTCAGACAAGGAGGTCTCAGTGATGGAGAGGGGAGCTTTATACAGTGCTGACCTGTGGGAGAAGTGTGTGTGATGCAGAGTGGTGGAGGAGGAGTTGGAGGAAGGAAAGCAGCAGCAGGAGGTGGAGGAGGAGGAGAGACTCGTCGAGTTACAGCGTGGAGGTCACAATGAAAGAGAATGGGCAGTGAATGGAGGAGAGTGAGGTCTCTGTACTGTAAGAGGTCTATGCACTGTGAGGTCTGTGCGTACGTATGTGTGTGTGTGTGTGTGTGTGTGTGTGTTCTGGTGCGCTTCTTTGAGCCCACCAGCCAGAGAGCACGAAGTTCTTATTTAGCACAGGAAGAACAGCTCTGCTTAGCAACCACAGCCGCCCTCCAATCACAAGCGTACGGAGCAGACTCCAACTGAGGACGAGTCCTTTCTGAGAGTGTGTGGAGTCTGAGAGAGGCCTCGAAATGTTGAGGTACACACCTGCCCACACGCACAAACATACACAAAACAGGTCTGTAATGCAAACTATTTCATCAGGACTGAGCTCTGAGCTTTTCTGTCACCAGCTGACGAAGACAAGAGTACATTCATGCCCCTGTCTGTCTCCTCTGTTTCGCCGTCTTCTGAACTCAGCTGAGAATTCAAAGTTAATCTAAACCATCCTAATCCTAAAATAAATTATGCATATCCCAAAGAGCAAGGGAGTCGTGTAAATCCCTAAAACATTCATTCTCCTTTTCCCGCAGCCACAGACAGCACTGTACAGCAACTTGGCACCACACCAGTTGCAAGTGAACCGATAGCGGCACCCGATTGTGATCTGCTAGCCATCAAAACAGGAAGCACGAACAAGATTTGGACCAAATGCTGTCTGAACACTGAGCAGTCTGTTTGGTTTAGCTGCGTGAGCTAATCCTCCTGATAGCTTTGGAGGTGGTCGGTGGGCGGATTGTAGGCGAGAGCAGCATGCCGATTTGTCATATGGCACCAGCAGGGCCTACTTCTGCTCTGGCTGGAGCTCCATTAGCACATCTCCAATGTGGTCTAACAGTTGTGTAGCTTAGAGCTGCAGGTCATTAAGGAGAGACAGAGAGAAAATGTAAGGGGGTAAATATTGTAATTCTGCGTGTGTCTTTGGCCTCTAAAGTCTCATCAGAAAAGCACTTGAATTGGTATGTGCAATTGCTCTGTTGGTTTCTCCATGTAACATACTCTCTGCAGTATATCTAATTCATGCTCTAATTACAAAATTCCAGAGGGACTGGTTATAAATTGTGAAGATGCTTTGAGTGGGCCAGAGAAGGAGGAGAGAGTCCATGGCTGACATTCAGTCTATCTGTGTTCCTGAAGACGCTGTCCAGAGAAGATGACGGTTTTGATGTGCACTGTGGTCCCTGCATTCCAGGAGTTATGTAGGATTATCAGAGTTTAAACCCCCCTGACTGCAGCAGATTAGTAGCTCAGCCAGCAGCAGATGCAGACTCCAGGATTTCCTGTCTCTACACCAGATGGGCCTGACTCTTAATCACAGGGCTGGAAATCAGGAGGTGATCGAGGAGGAATTGATGATGATTGTGGAATAACACTCACCCAATTCAGGCATCTGTTCTGCCACTAACGGACCAACTGACTGGCTTGTTGACTACGGTCACAGCCAGAGCTCATCTCCTCCCTCATCTCATCATCACTGATCAACACAAATCATCCTCCTCCCTCACTCCACGAGTTATACAAGAAGTCTTTCACACATTAGCACTGTGCTGTGTCATCAGGGTTTAGAGAGGAACGGAGCAAAAACACTGTCCACTTGAAATGATCAGAAATAGAGGTAATACTTTATACTGGCGTAGTATGGATAATGCAATACATGAGACTATTGTCTGAGGTTTTTGTTATTTACTGTAAATGTGAATTTCCTGAAAAGAAAACTGATAATCTTCAGTTGAATGGCTGCATACAGTGAGGTCCTTACATCTTGTCTTCAACCCGTGCTTGCAAAATAAGTATCCTCTATTCAATTCCTTCTCAAGGCCCAATATTTTAAAAAGACTTTCTGATGCTTACATTTTATTATGTGTATTTGATTTAAATTTTCCCAGTTCAACAGATTTCCTTTCATGTTTGGTCTTTTTTTTAGCACTTTTAATTAGATTTTGATTAATTATTAACCTCATCTTTTGAACATAACGCAGTAAAATGAATGAGGAATTCACTAAATACTTTTACTCACAAATTTTGTGTGCTAATATCTCAAAGCAACAACAGTCACCTGAAACACATCACCAAATTATCTTTATGGAGGAATTTGGCCTACAATATTGTGCTATAAATATGCTATTTGTCTAGGTTTAGACTTGCCAATATTGTGCATCTGAACATAAACATATTTGTGAGGAGGTAAAGTCATAATCATTACAATATTAAGGCTATTATCTGATGAAATGGATATTCAAAGCAATTAACTCTATTCCACTGTTATGCATTGCATTAGACCAAACTCTTCATATGTGTAAAAAAAACCTTCAATTACTAATTTAATTTGATTTTAATTAATCTTGCTTAGAGTCATTAATTTGGTCAACAGAAATTTGTAGAATGATCATATCATCACTACATGATGACAATAATATTGAATTATCATCCAGCCCTATCTCTATCAGACATGCAGACACCACTACAGGCTCCAGTCAGTCTTTGAGCACATAGCCAGTAAAGCAGTGACATGGCAAACTCACAAGCGTGGATTTCCCACCCCAGGAGAGCCTGAGGGTTACAGACCTATCCACACAGCACCTAAAGAAACAAGGCACTAACAAAGAGAAATGGCTGCACTTCACAACCTCTGAAAGCCCGACCCTCAAACAAAGGAGGCGGCAGGTCTTTAGCACATATCACCCATGACAGAACCCCAGCTGACACCCTTTTAACATGGGGTCACCCCTGCCAGAATGAAGGCCACAACCCCTGGGAGCTCCTGACACCTTTTTGCCTTGACACGCCGTCCCCGTTTTGGGCAAAAAGCTCTGTCCACTACTCATTGCAGAGACAAGATGATGGTCTTCTGGGGGGGCTGGTCAGTGGGGATTTGGGCGCCGGGTAGGGGGGGTTTGCAACTCAGGCGACTGCTCTCAAAAGAATGATTTTTTTAAAGTGAAGGACAAGTCAGAGAAGGTGAATTAAAGCCAAGCTACAAACAACCAAAGACACGACTGCTGCACACAGCATAAGTTTTATAAATATGCTAAGCCTGAGCCAAATGAGACTGAGGCCATGTTTATCTGGGTGATGTGGGTTGGTTGGGTCAATGCTGGCTGGGTCAACGCTGGACAGACAGGCCCATCAAGGACCAAAGAGATGCACCATGTCAGCTTTAAGGGCTTCCCAGAGGTCAGCAGACAGATGGGAATGGAAATGAGCCGGCACTGAGCTCATTTTAATCTGGCCCGCACAGCTGATCCAGTCATTACACTCGCCTGTTTACATGCAAACACACTCATATACTCGCTATACATAAAGACACCCACATACAAGTGCAGATTTACACAGAGTTACCTGAAAGAGAAAGGGGTAGAGAGACACATTTCATTCATTCATTCACTTTTAATAACAGCTAATAACCAAAAACACACAACCCTACACCCTTCGATACACACTTGATTGGTTTGCTCCAGGTTTGAGGCTAATTTCATCGAGTGAGGAGAACAATGGGATGAGAAATAGCATAAATTGGCCTCAGTTGAATGGCTTTAATATCCATTCCATTAAGGAGGGCCTACACAGTTCTCCAGAGCCTCCTTTTACTCTGTATTCAGTCATATGACTGATCGCATTGCCCTCACTTCTTAGGGATTTTTTTTTTTTACAGTTAATGCTCAGAAGTATTTGACTTTGGCTTAAAAAAAACAAGTTTTTGCAATTCCAATCCTCTTTCTTGACGATTTTCATGCTAATCAGAAAGTTAACATTTGAATTATTACATGCAAGGTTCAACACAATGGAGCAAGTTATTTGAATTCAAAGTTCAGGTTTCCATAAAATTTACATTTTTTGCCAGCGCATCCATTGTTAAAATCGTCCAGGATCTCAAACAAAAAGCAATAAAACAACAATGTTTTATTGGAAATCAAGCTGCAGTAGTGGAGTGTTTGTTATCTGTCCACTGTATATCCCTCTATCCTTTATCAGACAGCCATCTGGTCAGTGGACTGGACACAAGGGCATGTGATTGGATGGTGTGGAAAGAATGGGGGAAGGCTGGGTCAGTGTCTTTGGGGAAAGGTCAGGGGTTACGGCCCTTTGACAACACATGTCAAGGCCTGGCTCACACACCCTACATCTTCTGAATGAGAGTGTCTGCAGCCTCCACTCAGCAATCTGCCCTCATCTGCACATTAGGCAAAGGGCTAAATGACCAAATGCTGGATTTGATGCAAAACAGACACAATGGTTCACTGGTCTCATTCCCTCCTCTGATCCGGCTTCTGCTTTTGTGAGGAGGCTGCAGTTTTTCAAAAATGACTGCTTATGTTTCCAATTCTACATTCACAGTTTAGCAATAAAAACTGGAATAAATCTAAATAACACTCAAATCTCTCCAGAAAACTCCACTTCAAAACTATTCCACAATAAAACACATGCTCCATCAACAATAATCTCAGCATCTTCTTTGGGGCCGAGCTGTATCTGCACCAAGCACCTGGTACAGTACATGAGGTGGGAGTCTAGACAGATGATACAGGCAGAGGAGGTAACCTTTGAGGCTCCTGCTTATTAATAAAACACTCTGACATCAGAGGGAGGCTGTGGCAGACTGATAACACAGAGTTTTTGTTTCATGGGTAAGCTGAGCCAAGCGTGGTCTGCGAGCCCCCGACCGGCCTTTCAGCAGCTTGGCCTGTCAGGCTGATGTATGGGAGAGTACTGGTGTGCAGCTCCCAGAGGACCAGGCCCTGTCTGCTAACTGGGACACGACTGACAGTGAACCACAGCAAACACGCACTGCCCCCTCCAACACGCTCTCTTCCTGATGCTCAGGCCATGTGTATATCACACACACTGAAAGACTGTCAGCACAGGACTCACCATTTTGAGAAAATATATAAATCACAGGTGATCCATCAAGACCTGCTGACTGCCGTTAGGAAGAAATTAGCCACAGGTGCAAGCTTTTTTTTTTTTTTAATTTCTGGACTGTACAAAGATTTTTTCAGGGGCCTGTGTCCAATTCCTGAGGAAACATGATATAAATTAGCTGTGTACACTGCATTCAAGAGCCTGGCGTAAAATGTTTCTTAATTGAAAACAAAAACATACAAGATGCAATCAGTATAACCTCATCTCTTCCAATACTGACAACCTTCCTTTTGTTGCCTTTTTCAAACATGTTTCTATGAGCCAACAACATTTCTTGAGGATTTTTTAAAGAGAGTACTGAGGTTTCCCTGTGAGACATCTCCTGACTCCTGTTCATGCTGGAGCAGCACCATGGAGATGCATACAGAGATGTCCACTCATTAGCAGAGTCCCACACAACAGCTGCTCTGTGACGAAGGAACAGCCACCTCGTCTCCTGGCCCTTTGTCCATACTAAACATCTCTGACCCACGCAAGGAGCCTGGAAGGCGAGACACACACACACATATATCTTCTCCTATCCTCACCAGCCACAACCCCTTCATTCTCTCTCACACTCACACACACACACATTTCCATATCCCAAACCTCATTAAACTCTAATCCCCTTCCCCACCTCGTGGCACCATAATGGGCTCCCCTATCCCCCTTCCCCTTCTCAGTCTAATAAAATATATCATCAGGACAGGATTTATCATAATGCGGATGCCCTTGGGTAACCCTGAGGGGGGTATGGATGGATGGGGGAGTTTTAGAGAGGGATGCTCAGGGGTGTTAGCTGATGGTTAGAGGCTTCACTGCCACCTTTTTCAGACATATATGAGGTGAGGTGGGTTTATATGAGGTGTTTCACAGTGAAGGAACAGAGGGGGCAGACACAGGGAGATGTGATGAGACATGTGATTTGCATTATAACTCTGTTGGGGGTCCCTAATAAGACTGGCAACACTTGCGAAAGACACAAACAATCAATCACAGTAGACAGAGAGAGGCCTAATGAGCAGGAAGCCTTTTCAGAATTAATGTTAGCCTAATTAATGCAGATGCTGTACTAGGCCTCGGGCTGGTGAAATATCCACATACAAACACACAAAACACAGTAGAATTCCTCAAAGACAGCGAGTGATGGTAAATAAAAAGGTGAAACAGATCAGACTTACTCTGCAAGATTTACTGGACAGCTTGCTCGTCAGATCATATTTTGCTTTTAACTCTTTCAGCAGCTGCTCCAGATGACTCTTCTCCTCTTTTCCGGTGTAGTCCGGGTCTAAGAGCACATAGGCCCGCCAGTTGGCGGAGTCGAACCCCCAGTGGACTGTCCGGTTCTCGAGTCTCTTGTGACTGTGGACCACAAACTTGTGAGGTGGAAACATGAGCCTGCAGTCCATGCACTGGATGCAGGCGGCACTCGGGCCGGTGTACAGTTCCGGGACAAACAAGCCTTTACACCGGCCGAAACATTCATGATAGACTTTGAAGCTCTTCTCGGTTCGCTCCAACTCCAGGGAGCCTAACTCCTTGTTGCAGTGAGGGGGGTAAGTACCGCCGTAGATGAGAGCGTTGCAAAGGCGCTCAGCATCCGTCTGAGTGATCAGCCCGCAGGACGGAGCCGAGAAGGGCAAGATCCCGACCACCTTGAGGATCTCCAGCTGGTCAGCCGTGCACCTGGAGCAGTAGATGTGCAGGTCGTCGCACACCGAGTTGATCTGCTGGAGGGAGAAATCTCTCAGGACGCTGTTAAGTATCTGCGGCAGGCACAGTCGCTTCTCGCCGCCGACCACGAAGCAGGAGATGGGCTCCCGCTCCAGGACCGTCTCGCACCTCTCCGTGGAGCGGTCGGACGGGATGAAAAGTGGACCGGACATCACCGGAGGTGTCTGTGCCGGCAGGGTGAGCATCATCTCTGCGGATTTCCCATCTTTACCGAAGAGTGAGTCCTGGTGCCATCGAGCGGAAAACGCCGCCGGTCCACCGAGAGAGCGCATGGAACTCAGATGAAACTGCTTCAGAGTTTGTTGAAGTCCAGGATGAGGCTGAAAGCTCGTACCCTCCATGTTGTTACGGGTTAGAAACGAGAGTTCAAAACTCAAAATGAAAGCTGAATTTGACTTATCGGATCGGGCGTCCTCAGCATCCGGCTACACGCTCAATAACGCGCATTTTCATGTCACCGGAGAAGCTTCCCAGCGCGTCCATTCAGAAAACTGAAGGCTGCTGTATTCATAGGGGCAGTTCCTGTAAGCAGACCCAATTAAAGTCGACAACTCCGAGACTCAAAACTCGTATTATCCAACGCACAATCACCGGTTACTATGTTTCTATGCGCTCCTGTGGTTTTACGCACTCCAAATGTGCGCCCGAAATATGCCTCGTCTGCTCAGTCTGGCGTACTCTCAGTCTGTCTCCCCTCTCACTCAATGTGTGAGGCGCTCTCTCTCTCTCTCTCTCTCCCTCCCTCTCTCTCTCTCTCTCTCTCTCTCTCTCTCTCTCTCTCTCTCGCCCTCTCTGTTTGTTTGTGTCTGGTTCAGTCATTGAATCCCAGCCAGGAATGTGACTGACTCCCCGGGCTGGCTCTTCCCTCAGCCAGCTGTTCCTCCCTCTGCTACATGGCAGCTGCACATGGAGGAAAAAAAAAATCCTTCTGCGCCGAGGCGAGGGTGGAGATTAGGAAAATATAGTTGATGCTGGAAATATAAAAATAAACTTTGCTGCTTCAAATGTTTAAGCATCACAGATCAGCATTTTTGTCTTTAGCAAAAACGTTTTCTTAAAAATTTAAATTTAAAATGAGATTATCTAGAATATACAGTATGCATTACCTACTGAAGGTCAATCTGAAACAGTTGAAACATTCAGTAATGGAAAGTAATATTCAATTTACACAGTACTGAGTGGTGAAAAGAAACTAAGTGGCTTACATTTACTCAAGTACTGTAATTACTCCAAGTACATATTTGAGGTTCTCCACTACATTCTGGAGGGAAAACATTGTGCTTTTTTTACTCCACTACATTTGTGTGACAGCTTTACTTTACAAATCAAGAATTTACAAACAAAACAAAAGTCTATGATGCAATGTTACAGACTAAACTACCCAACAGCATATCAAATAGATAAAACTAGCTCCACCTTGATCATCATTTAGTGCTACTTGCACATTAATGCATCAACATTAATAATACAGTACTGTGATATGTAACAGCATATCACTCACAGTGGAATTTGTTTGTACTGAATACTTTTACATTTGATATGTTATGTGCATTTTGCTGATAATACTTGAGCACTTCTGCCTAAGGAACATTCATGTGCATTTTTTTGGGGGGATCCATACAAATTTAAAAGAACCTTAAGTTTAGGTATACATTTTGTGTGCAGAACACCCCAGACATTATTAGCATCCCCACACAGATACATTATTTTACACATTAGGAAATTTCAAACGTGATGCTCTGTGACAGAAACTCAGAAAATAATTATTCTCACTAAACTGAAAGCTGTTACACAGTTAAAATAACAGTAAAAGCTTGGTGTGTACATTAAATTGCAATATACCAGTGTGCTATGGTGCTATAATCATGGACGGAAACAGGCTGTTTGTGTAAAATGCATTAGTTATACTATGTATATTGTTCATAGTTGAGTCTTATTGTACCTTTACAATTGTACCTTTACAACACTGTCAAAAATGGAAATATAAATTCCATACCATCTATGTTCTTCCATACCATCTATGCAAAACACTTCCCCTCACTCATACATCTGCAATAATGTTACACTTTGCATAACTATTTTCTTGTTCTTATTTATCCTCAGCAAAGAACCTGTTCAGTTTAGATGCCAGAACACTGGAGCAAAGATAATCTGACAGCCCTCTATTCACCTACCCTTTTTAACCACTGGGGGTCGCTAAATACTATACACATGGATATTGATGCAAAGGTAGAGTCAAATTGGGACTTAACTATGTAAATATCTGGAGAGTTTGTCATGGTGACGAAATATAGAAAAAGAACAAAGTAAACATCTACAGCTGGATTTTATTAACTGAAAGTACAAAGACAATATTTATCTCTTTCAAAATAAATACACCTCTATTGAACTTAGAGCATGCAAATGACAGAAATCATCAGAAAATGCAGCAATAACTTATTTGTGTGGCACCAGTGGTGGTTTAATTTGCATTTAGTAGATCTACTTGTTTTTACTGATCTTGGCATTGATGTATAATGATGATTGAGTACTTAAAGCTGAACTCAGTTTCACTGACATTTGGGCAACAAAAACATAAAATCTCAACTTGATTCTAAATGAAATAGAAAAACATTTATTCACCACTTTTTTACATTTAAACACTAAAATCCTATGAAGCAAGGCGTGATTAATAACAGATCACAAATTTTTGACCTCAGTGCATTTTCTTCACTTCAAAATCACAGCAAGGTGATGCATCAGATACTTAAGACCACTGGAAAACCTCCAAGGCAATTAGTTTCCCTTTCCCCCCTTTAAATCAAAAGATATGGGTTCAAAATTGTCCAAAGTTCACAACTAATCAGACTCAAAATACAACAACAACAATAATAATTCCCTGTAAGGTGAAAAACATGTCACAGTTGGCTATTAAATAAAACTGAAAGGCTGTCCTATGTTTGATAGTGGTTATGGCATGATGTTTTTGGCATGATTATTAGGTCTATGTGAAAGCAGACCCTTTCACATAGACCTAATAATGCATTAGAACAGAATAAATATGCCAATCACAAGCTTCACTGACAGAGATTCACAGGAAAGACTCTGCTCGGCCTACATCACACTGCTCGCAGCCACAGTTAACCTATTTAATACCAACCTTGAAAATGGGTTTTTCAAAAATGTTATCATTAGTCCATTTAACACAGAGATATTTTTATTCATCAGGAACAGGCAATAAGGGAGAGCTCTTACTGTAATTCAGGCACCTTATTTTCATACTGCGGTGGTGGAGTGATGGGTTCAATGGTGACTGGATTCTGAGTGGGGCTGCGGATTTGGAGACGGAAGTCCTTCAGGTGCAGTTTGTCTGACTTGATCCTCCTCACCCGCAGGGGCCGCAGTAAACGGCTGGCCCGGCTGCTGCTGCGGGTGGGCAAGCTGGGGTTTGACGTGATGGCAGGATGGTCAGCCTGGGGCTCAGCAGCAGGTTGGGTGGGAGCCGCTGTGGGATCATTAAGAGGGGTGTTCTCAGTGGGATTGTTCGTGGGCTCTGTTCCCTCGTTTTCCACGGCTGCTATGATGTCCTCGTAGGACGGCAGCTGGGAGGTGCTCTGGCGAAGGTTACTCTGACGGACGGGGTAGTGGCCACTGCCAACTACCTCCTCATAGCTCGGCACGTCATACGTAGCTGGATCAGCAGCTCTGAAAAAGGATGAAAGGGCTGACCCTCAGTGAGAAAGCATCACAACTTCCTGCTCCATGAGACAGAACCTAGACTTACAACTACATGTTATATCAGCTAATATGTGAACAACGTATGATGATTATAGAATTTTCAAATCATTTTGATGGCATAGATTTTTGTTTGTGCAAAAATGAAAATCTTCATGATAACTGCTGCAGTCTGTGTGTTGCTGTTAGGAGTTTCGGAGGAACCACAGGGCTATCACTAAAATCCAAGTATAAAACAGAAGCAAAATCATAAATCACTCACGGCTCTTCCTGTTGCCCAGCCACTTGGTGCATGACGGGGACTCCCGTTGCCGCTGGCTGGTTATTTCTGTTGCTCGCCCTCCTCTTGTTCCTCACACCGAGGCAAATGGACAAAAGCAGCATGACTGCTCCAACTCCAACCAGCACCATAGCGACTGATGAAGAATTTGTGTTGTCTGTTTTCCCTGTATTTCCATTCCCACTCCCAGGCCCTGTGGTGGAGTTGCCTGATGATGAAGTGGGGGACACACCTGCGGTCTCTCCATCCATGGGTATCACAGTCCACACAATCATGACAATACCCAGGGCAATGAGTCCGACTCCCAGGGCGCACAGGGCATAATGGGCGCCTGAACCAGTGCCCTCTGAGCCAGAAGACCTGTTGGGACGGTTGTTGCCGCCGCATATACCTCGACTGGAACACATCCCTGACTGAAAAACTGCAACAGAGATGACCACCAACACAGCGATAAGAGACCAGAAATAAGGAACCACAAAGTAATTCTAACTGGAAAACTGGCATACTGTAAAGATTATTTGAGTAATGCAGTCAGACAAAGATGTACTGTAGTACACAGCCCATATGAAAGTTGAAAGACCACCTTCCTGCTGCACCAATGCCTCATTGGTAACTATACCATCTATTTTATGTCTATTTCAAAAGTGTCTTTCAATGTATTTTCCTGGTCATTCAAATGTTTTATGTCCCAGGCTCTGCTGGGGAGTTTGTGATCTCTGAGACAGTCTTTGTCAAGTTTCCTTAGATTTGCTCCAGAGCATCACATGAGCAGAGCTACGCCTCCAAACGGAAAAGCCGCAAAAATGTTTCTTATTGTTAAGGTAATGAATCTGGCTTTATCTGTTAATAAAGTATTTAATTTACGATTTGTATACTGTTCAAACATTTTGAGCAACAGGAGTAAGACAGAAGGAGAGCAGCAGTGTGGTGAGAAAACAATTTATGAGAAAACAAGTGCAGTGGAAGGTCCATGCATGTCTAAACATGACAAATATGAGACAGTTTCAATGAGAGGAATGACTCGCATTCAAAGAATGAAGTGACACAAAAAATGGTCATGGTATGGCAGTGGCATTTAGCAGAAATATTATATTACTTAACATTTATACTGTAATTTACAGTATGATACAAAGGTAGAGTAGATTTTTGATAAAATTAGAGCCAGGCAGACAGGTAATACACATAACATGACATTAACACTTGTGCAACTTAATACAAACCCCCTGCAAAATGCCTACTATCCTCACTTGTAAGCCCAAAAAGTGTTCATGTTATTCTGTCCCTGTGTATGTTAAACCTACAAGAGCTGGGGCTTTTTTGGCCACTTGAGGGCAGCAGAAAGTTACAAACATAACACTGACATATATTCCCTATTTTTCAGGTGAACACTCGCTTTTAGCTCTGTTTTTGGTCTTTACCAACTCCCGGAGGAACTATCTGGCTCTTTAGCAGCTAAATGCTCCACTATGTTCTCCTGCTAGCCACTAACTTTGTCCCCCTGCTGATTAGTGTTGGGCACGTAGTGTACAGTGAAATCTTAGAGCTTTCTTAGCAGAAAACAGCTTCCTGCTGTGGCAGAAAAGAGCGCTATGAGAGTGGTGAAAGGGAACTGAAACAGCTAAACAGCTGAACAATGAGCTCTCTAATTCTCTGTAGGTTCACCGCTACAAGCGACCAATTTCACACTGTCATATTTTCTTTTCATACATTGCTGTTGTAAAGAAAGAAAATCAATTATAGTTGCTCTAAATGCAAACGCCCCCCCCAAAAAATTCTTGCAATAAAGCAGTGGGCTCTAACCTTTTTTTCAGCTTGTCACTCTTGAAAACAAAGCAATGTCTACTTGCAACCCCTTATCTCAAGTTGCATATATCCACAAGCTGTGAGTAGTTCATCACAGAGTGACTACTTCTTCTAAGATTGTTTTACTTTTTTTTTTTTTTTACAAGAAAAAAGACATAATTATACAACAGTCTGAAAAAAAAATGTTCACATGTTCACATAATGACATCGCACAGGAAGTATCCATGTAAAAAAAATATATAGGAGACTGCAGCCATTAAAGCTCTGCATCTGGTCAGCACCTGGTCACAATGTTTAGGTCGTATCGTGGTGTTCATAAAATGCTCCACTGGTACTAAAAGTGGTGGTGTGGCATCAGACAGGATGGATTCCTGTTCACACTGTTAAAACAAATTCTTCCAATTTCCATTAGAACTTTAAAATGGAAAATGTTGAATGCCGTACACTGCACACAAAATTATCAAGCATGTAGCATTATGCCCACCTGTGGTCTACAACCAAATGTGACATCTTCAAAAGACTTCAACATTTCAACATTTTCCTTTGCAAGATTTCGTTTTCCTATGCACCTGTCCACCACAGGTGTCACTTGACAATGCCAGCTGAAAGATACTGACATCTCCACTTTGATTACTTATTATTATCCCGTCCACAGTGATGGACATTAGCTAGATAATAATAGGTGATTTTGTAATCCTAAGCTGATATTGTGATGTACATCAATATCTGAAGAAGGCATTTTGGTTATATTTATTTAATTTCACCCGTTCTTGGTTCACATTGCAAACTACACAGAAAAAAAAACACAGTTCATATGCACAGACATGGACCAGATGAAACTGTTCAAGTGGTGAAGTCATTTTTTCAGGTTTGTTTGAGACTAAACTTTGGTTTCAGTCAGCTCCTTTCATGGCAGGACAGGATAGTATGCAAATGTAAACAAATGCACAACAAGTATCCAAGGTGACGTGGATGATAAATAACTTAACCTCTGCTTATGACTTGCGAACGCAAGAAATATGCTGTTTCAGCAAAATGTGAACTTGTTGAGTCTTTTTGTCGCTCTGGTTTAAGGAGTTTCAGAAATATATCACATCATTTCCGCCTCTAGTAAAAACCCTCGCCTGCTGGAGGAACAGACTTCACACATTAAAATCATGTACTTCTCATTAACGATTTAATGGACCAAGTTTTTCAAACATGTCAGCAGTCTGCATTAATGCCATTTAATTAGTCCAGCCCTTCACGCAGAGCACGCACACTTCACCTATAAATGATGGGATAGTCAGGGAGGGTCAAATGATGTTAATACAGCGGGACCTGAATGCTGTGTCTGCCTGACTCAAAGAGGCTGGTAGACATGCAGACTGCTAAGGATGGTAAAAATAATTGATCTTTGGTCTACTGGAAGATGTTACTGATACACCGACATGAGTATCACAGTGTATATCCTTATGATACTGAAGCAGGGGTTTCCATCCTTTCCTGTATATATTTAACTCATCTGCTTTCTGCTAGTTCAGCTTTTTGTTACCTAATGAGTCTTTGACATTGAAATGACTGCATGCATGGTGTCTGAGTTAAAGAGGACGAGACAGCAATTTCAGACATACTGTTTGATTTGAGTTGTCAGTAAAACTCCTTGGAAAGAGTGGTGACGGGTAATAATTTGATATTATTGTCTGCAGCCTTTCACTGGAGTCATATTGTGGCATAATTTTGAAAAACCGTAACATGATATATTGTTTTTCAAAATGATGTCATTTTAATTAATTATTCAATGCCCACTGTATGTGAAAACTAATCAAGTGTTGTTATTGTTATTCATTGTTTTTGTGCTGACAGGTTATTGTTGACCTTAGAAACAGCAGATGACAAGTCAATCTCAACTCTGGAGGTGGACAAGTTTCCACATCAACAGGTTAGTGACATATGAGCAAACGCAATCTGCTGATTAGGACCGTGTGATATGAGCAAAAGCTCCAGACCAAGCAGGTACTGTAAGTGGACCTTGGGTTGGAATTGTTGTGTCAATCAAGGGTTTGATCTCAACCGTCTCTAACTACAGTGCAGATTGGTGCATCTCAAACTAAAAAAAGGAAAAGAAATTCACTGAATGAAAACAGTATATGACTGATTTCTGTGTTTTGCAAAGTGATGCTGACATTTAGGGATTACACCAACATCAGCATACACAAACATATTGTAGATGACTGACTTGCAGTGTACAGTGTCACATATTGAAGAACCGTGTGTATCCTGCTGTGTTAATATCATCATCAAGGACACAATGTGGGGTCAGTCTGAAAGAAAAATGAAAAAAGAAACATGACTCTAAATGCTGGCCTTCTGTGTCATTCCATGTCTGATTTTACTCTTTGTGCATTTAGACATCAAATTGTGCTGCAGGCCTGCTGGACAGCATGCATGGGTGTGTCCTGTTCAACATCAGTGCATTTCCAGCATTAAAAAGCAGTCCATCCTGTAAAGAAGAATGGCCTAGTTGCTATTTCTATTGGGCTGCCGTTTGAGTAACATTAACAGCTCCACGAATGACACAGTTTTGGGGCGGAAAAGTGGTTAAAAAATGGTGCAAGTCTCTCTGTCCTTCAGCCAGTGTGCAGCAGGCGCGTTCATTGTTTGTGAAGTAGGAAGGGACCTCAGAGGGAGGACCTGTCCCTTCACAGGAGCGACACTAGGAACTCAACTTATAAAGGACACTGCTCTGATTTAACTCCTCATAAAGAAAAGACCAGCACCCATCCGTGACATCAGCTTAAATCGATAATGGTACTGGGTCATGAGCTCTCGTGGTGAAGGAGATTTGATAGAGGCCTTACCTTTTCACTGCTCAGGATCCAAGGACTTCCCCCTTCATCGGTGAGTTACCTGAATCACGCAGGTGTTTTCAGGAAGATCAGAGGCAGAGGGAAAGAGGAAGAAAACATAGACGCGCCCGCTGACGTCCGGTTCAGCTGAGGGGTTTTGTTTCAGATTCACGGAGCGGATTTATTCCTACACGCTGTTTACCGCTCCAGGTAACAATATAGTTGGCAGGAACTTTGTCCAAGTTGCATCCGTAAGGAAACCTCCCCTCTCGTGCCCGTAAAGTGTGTCTGCGACCCGTTTTCTCCTTGGTCCTAGCGCTGCTCAAGTAAACTTCCTCCGGGGGACAAATTAGTGACACAAGGACACTACCGGAAACAAATGAATTGAAATGAAAAAAAAAAAATTGAATTAACATGATTAATGTTGTGGTTTAGTTAAGATTTAATTGACTATTACAGCACATTTATAATTCCCCGAAAACACATTCAGTTTGGTGCCACAATAGAAAAAGAAGGGCAGTGAATACTCACACTAAACCATATGATAGAGAATGAGAATTACTGATTAACAATTTTGGATAGAATTATTATTACGCAAATATCATAAAATAATAATAAGTAGCTCCCTTTACAAGCTGCATGCCTGATAATGATGTGTGCAGGAAGAAACCAACAGTGACTATGTTCTGGTCCTAAGAATGCAACTAGATTCTGTGTTGTATGGCATTATGGTATTATAGATCCACAAGGCTCTGGTGCTTTCAGTCGTATTGCATGATCTTCCTCAGCAGATGAAATTGCCCAGTCCATTTTAAAAAGAAATAATTAATTAATTTGTAAAAAATTTAACACAGCATTGGGAATGAGGAAAATTTTTACATACACATTACTATGACAACTGGGCAAACTCTGCTGCTCAGTCGTAGATGCAGATGGAGTGAAGAGAGGCTCAACATTGGCAGTTACTTTTTGTCTCATCACATGGATTCTTCGATCCCCTGATCAGGAGAATAAATCTGGTTGAAAGCACAACGCTGCCCTATCATTACCACCTTAAGCAAGGCCCTTAACGCCCACCTGTTGTCTAATGGCCAACATCTCAGACGGTGGTTGTTTAACATTCAATTGTTGTCTCATTAAGCTGAGTTGCACAATATAACACAGCCTTTTGCTGTTTTCTTGTAAAATTTCTCATTTTCCATTTTATTCATATGATTGTACAGGGCAGCTAATGTGCTTATCATACACTATGTGAAGGTTAAATTAAGTTTTAAAAAAGAAGAAAACTTAAAATAAGGGTTATACAATGCAAACAGGAATTTTCATGCATTATTCAATTCAAACTAATGTGACTGAAGCAAACAAGACATGTTAGGTACTTAATCAAAACACTATTGACAGAAAGTTTTGTCATTTGAGGTATGTTGTCTTATTTTTTTTTTTGTCATTTAAAATCTCATGTTGACAATATTTCATCTTTTTTTTCAACTCTACAAACAGGTCATCTATTAGCAAGCTAAGGTTAGCTTTGTCAGTTGGGGTCTGCTACATAGCAATCACAACAAGCAGTTACTGGGAATAAATATTTAACTATCTCCACATAAGGACTAGTTTCTGTTGTGCAATCCATAAACACTTGTGTTGTAAGGAAGCTAAATTTGAATTTAACAACAGCTGGTGCAGTAAAGGCAGTACACTTCCCAAAGTCATCATGAGCAAATAACTTAAGTCTCAGCAGATAAACTTATTTAGTTAACACAGATTTTAATGTCTCTGTCTTTGAACATAACCATAACAGGCCAATACTGTATAATATAACAGTTGACAATAATCCCACCATTGTGGTTGGCATATATGAAATGCTCTTATAGCTGAGAGAAGAGAAATAATAAATGGTGTTCTGGTGTTAAAGACAAACACCTTCTGAGTTCTATAGTCTATACAGGTTTGAACTGGTCTGATATTCCCACCTGAATAGCTTTGCTTCTGGTGACTGGAGGAGACGCCCAGTAAACCCGTTTTTCACTTTTTGGATTAACCTCAGGGTTTCAGCTGCACACAGAGTGACATTTCACATGTGTTCTCATGCCCAGCAACAGCAAATTCTGTACAAATGTGTGTTATAAAACATGATCAAACTGTACAAAAGATACGATTACATTCTCTTCTTTGAGTTCATAAGATGAGCAACAGCACTGCCTTTCTTTCGGTGCTTGTACAGTATCAACAGGGGGAGACCATTTGCTTAAATTCCTTTTAAAACCCAACATTCAACTGTATCTCTTATCTACACATCACTTGGTATTATTCTTGTAAGTAAAGTAAGTAAACATCCATTCATCCATTATCCATGCTTCTTATCCTCTTAAGGGTCATAGGGTGGTTGAAGCCAATTATTAACATTTATATTGAAATGGGAAAACATCTACGGCAGACCTCTTTAATTAACTGAATGTAACACCATGAGAACACAGACTGTGTCAAATTCACGCCCCCACGTTCGAATTTCATATCTTTTAATGTTGTTTTAAATTAAGGTTTACTATCTGTCACAGTAACAATAATAACTGTGAGGAAAGTTGTATGGAGCCTGGAGAGGCTCATGGGGGGTAGAGGAACTGATTTGAGCGGGAAACTCAGGCCAGCATCTCGCTCAGAGCTGCTGACATGACACAGTTCAGGTCTCCTCAGAAGATTAACAGCTAATACTACATCACAATTACTCTTTTCTATACCTCAAGCATAATTCTTCACTTACTATGAAACAAAAAGAGCTGACCTGTTAAAAATATTTGACCACAACAGCGCTGTGAAGATAAAACATAAATACTAGACCAAATTCATGTAAGGCATCAAAGTAGAACAACACTGTACAACAGTTACAGTTAGTCTTCACACTTATATCACTATGATTTTCTATAAATTCATGATATAAAATTCATTTGAAAAAAAAAAACAAAAACAAAAAAACATTTCGTCTTATCTATATTTACAACTTCTCTGTTAGGTCAAAAATTATTTGTGTTTTTTTTTTTCAGAGAATGAGTTATTCTGCTGGCCAAAATGATAATATATTTGAATTATTAAATTAAGTGATAAACCACTTTAAGATAACTTCCTCCTCAAAGTCCAATAATGCTGAGTGTGAGTTTTTCTCAGTAGTAAACAGCTATAATACAATAACAATGTAAACAATCATAACGACTTCAATGACTGAGGCTGTTTCAGACGTTTGTGATTTCCACGCTCTTGTAGGTGTGCATCGGGCTGCCTTTGGCTCGGGGAACAGCCTGAACTCTTGCCTCTCTGGGCAGAGAGCCGCAGCTGCCGTGAAAGCCCAGGCTTCGCTCCACAGAGTGGCTGTTTGTGCGTAACCTCAGCGGGCTCTGGAAAAAATGAAAAGACCAGAAAGAAAATGTATACTTTCTTATTTTCAATTACTGTGACACTGATCTCGTTGAAAAAGTTACATCACCCTTAAATATTGTTTGGTCACGTTATTAAATAAGGATGTCTAATAAAAACAGATGTCCTCAAGGTTTAAGACAATGACCATGTAACCTCAATGTCCTCGGTTTGAATCTGGCTCTGGGCCTTTGGTGCATGTCAGTGCCATCTCTCTCTCTCATTTCCTGTCAGCTGTGCTACCCACTTTATAATAAAGGCAAAAGTAGTAAACTAATATTAATGATTGGACCATGTATGAAAATAGACCTGAGGATATGCTGGGCTAAAAAAAAAGGATATTTGTGTTAAAATATGTGAACAATGATGTTTGACAAATAAACCACTGTAAAACTTGTTACACTGGTTAAAATCATACAGTCAGTAACTAATCGAGTACTGACCACATTTGTGACATGGTTTTGATATATTTCAATTGTGAAATGATACCTTGCCTGTTCTTCTCATAGAGACCCTCTCCTCAGCAAAGCGGTTAACAGCCACAGGTGAAGAAGAACTGATAATGTCATTGCCCTGCTCTGCATTGCTGTAGACACAAGACATTACAAGACATTTTTATTAATTTTTTATCTGTTTAATTCTTCATTTCTTAGATAATCACGTTTCACAACTCTGTGTTATATATTATCCTCCTTTTGGATTTGTTAAGGGTACATTTTTATAGTCCTAGTTTTGTGACCAAAATCACATAATAAAGAGTCAGTGCATAGGTATGTAATTTGTATAGAGAGGTTTTGAATCTACCTGTGAGGGACAGCGAGTGATTTCATCTCCTCATACAGGTGCCGATGCAGCATGTGTTTGTTGCTGGGGATTCCCAGGGCTTTGGCCATGGTGTCAGTGTCAAAGGATGGATCCAGTGCCATCACAGCCCCATGGATCCCTTTACCCTGAAGACTGTCTGCATACTCCTGAAGAGCAAAACACAGAAACTGCCAGACTTTATCTGCAGCCCTGCCAAAAGACTTATTGGAACAAAAGTCACATTTAATAGCAATTAAAGGCAAACTACAGTCATGGTGGAGCCTTTAAAAAAAAACTAAAACAAATAACCGTTTGTCCCTGGGGGACAAAAACAGTGTTTTAGTTTCTAGAGCTTCATGTTTACCACAAATAAGCATGTTAAAATAGAGCTTACTGAAAACTGAAGAATGGTATTACTCATTGTGGAGGCAGAAAAAACACTTATATAGTATTTTGTTATGTTTATGTGTCTAAACCAATGTTTTCCCTCTGTATTTCTTTCAACAGCGGTGAGGTACCAAATCAACAAAGCTACCATTATATTTGAGGGAGTCTTAGAAACTCATACTGTGTGGTATCTGGTTCCAATCTGCCCTGGAAAACTCCAGAGTGGAGGGAATACGGTCACTGACCTCCCACCCACCTTGAGGTCTATGTCTCTGATCCACTTCATTACTCTGTGACATGTCCAAACAATGGGGTCCCGGTCTTGGTGCTCACATGTTGCCCGTCGTGCCTGCAGGGCCTGTAAAAACACAACACATAGATAGCTGCAAACGTGGCAGGGGCCAAGGAAAACACAGAGAGAGGTCAGGGAAGCTGCTGAGATGATGCAGCACGAAGAGCTTCTGTGTGCCTTAAGCTATGGTGGATAATAATGGAAATCACATGCAGTTCTGTCAGTGTAGCTGAGTTAAAGTTCATGCTGTGATTGAGGAACAGCTAGTGAAAAAAGAGCACTCAGTATCAACACTTTTTCTTTTAGAAATTTTGATCTACAATCTAACCTCTTTATCAAAACTGAGCATCTGCAGCAGCTGGATTCCCAGAAGTAGACTAGTCTGGTGGAACTGGTCACTGATGTTGAGGAATCTGTCCAGGTCTCTGCGGCTCAGAGAGTTCAGCACTCGTCCGTCCACTAAGTGACTCTGGAAAGTTTGGGAGTATTGAGGCAGCCCCACATCACTCAGCCATGACGTTGCCACCCAGTGATGGTCCATCTCAGATGCTTTTGATAGTCTGGAAGATGATTAGACTCCAGTGATCAGCAGTCGTGGAAGAAGTATTCAGATTCTTTACTTAGGGAAAAGTAGCAATGCCACTGTGTAAAAAAAATACCCCATTAAAAGTCATGCATCCAAAATATTACTTAAAATTACTTACGTATTATAGGGAAAATGTAGTTTCAATTTCAAAAGTAAAAGTACTCTATGTAACTGTGTAACCCCTGTGAGTGTAGGCGGATCTGATTTTAGCCGTTTATTTACTGTTTTGATCTACAACAATACACCCTTTATTATAAGTTTTATATGAAATGGAAATGGAAATACTCAAGTTAAATACAAGTACTTCAAATTTGAACTAAATTATCATACTTGAATCAATGCATTTAGTTTCTTAGAGTTTTGTTTACTGCTGCTCACCCTTGATCCCCTTCAGCTCTTCTGTAATCCTCAATGGCCAGTCTTAGCTTCCTGCGATGAATCGGGTTACTGATACCCAGGCCCAGCTCTAAATCCTCATCTGTCAGGCCTAGTAGAACCTAAAGAGCAGAAATCAAGACTTTTACCAAACTTGAAAACACACACCTTTCCAACAACTACCCTACTCTCAAGCACAAGGAAAACAAAGGGTAAAAGAACCACTCGTATTAAAGATGTACCTTGCCACTTTTGACGTTTTCAGAGCAGGCTCGGATGTACATGGGCATTCCCATGACAACCTCCATCCAGGCCTGGACTGCACCTGCCCTCCACAGTGACATGCACGTGTTTCGTGTGAGCTCCGCCTGCTGGAGGCGGTCCAGCTGCTCCTCTCCGTCAGACAGGCTCTGCTGTGTGAGGCTGTCAGAGTCTGGATTGGTCAGGAGAAGTTATGGTGTGGCATACAGGATGGGTTTAGGGTCAGAGGATTATGGAAATCAAAAACAATGACTCATCTGGAGACAGTTTGACATCAAAATCTGAGGGTATTAGCATGTAAAATACACCTCCACCTCATTACGTAACAGTACACAGCATCATTTTTGATAATAATCTAGAATATCTGATTTTTTTTGTTTTCCTTGATTCGTCTTGAGCTTACTGATATTGATCAAGTCAGAGTTATCAGTCAACTGGATGAAAAATAGTTCCAACCCTTTGTCCAATTTTGACTTAGATGGTCTTGAAATTGCACTGTCTGGTCACTAGATGGAGCCAGAGAAATTCACTGAAACTATGCCCTCCTGTGTCTTTAAATGAACTGTGCTAGTTGAGGAAATAGCTAACAAAGTTCATGTTAAAGAGTAACCAAAGCCTACACAACTGAGTGCATTTAAATCTGAAATGGTGTTGAAATTCAGTCAAATAGTTTCTTTCATGAGAATGTAGTGGTCTTGTTCACTTCTAAAACTACAGTACCAATGTTTAGTAAAGGTGTTAAATACTAATGATTATGAGGGGACTTAAGACCATTAGGATAATGTATTAGAGACACAGGGATTATTCATAAAACATCATGCTCCTGCCCATTAAACGCTCATCTCACTGACAGGAAAACACTGATTCATGCTGAACCAATGAATCCAGGATGAACTCTGTGTGTTTACCTGATTCGTCCCCACATGCTGACAAAAATGCTGCATGCAAAGTCCATCATCTTTCAAAAGAGTTTCCACAAAAAAAAGGAAAGGAAAAAAAAAGACAAAGTTTATTTTTTTTCCAATGGACCTGAGTGATATGAATAATCCCCAGAGTGCAGAAACAGACAGCTGGTAATCACAGATGAGGAGTTACTCACTGGCAGGAGAGAGTTGCCATTAGAAATGGCAGGAGGAGAGGGAGAGACACGTTAGACTGGGACACAAGAACAAGATTACTCATGGAACAGAAAAAGGATGAATTCAGTTACTAGTTTTATTTTTAAAATAAGATTTCATTTCAATTATAATTCATTTTGAAAATGTTAAAACCTCCTCAACATCTGGCTGCAACAGCCGCAGCAGATAAATATTTGAAGTTACCTCTTGTTTGTGCCTTTTTTAAATAAAATACTTCAATAGATTTAATCTTTTATGCAACATCTCCTAAATTACAAAGCATTTAACAGAATTATTAGAGCCACATTTGCGAAAAATGAGGAGGAATTCTACACAAAACAAAACAAAAACAGCAAAAGAAAAAAAGGAGGGGCCGTGCATTCATAATGCAAGGAAAGATAACTTGGTATAAGGGAAAGTCAACAGAGGAGCAACACAGGAGTGTGGAGATTATTAATCTGATTGGCAATGAATGGACATTTTATCAAAGCAACACAGAGGGATCATGCAGGTGTTGAATGCACATTCCTTTGTCTCACGTTGGCACATGTTAGATAGCTCTCAGTAAGACATGAGTCAGAGATAAACAATGTTACCAGGCTAGTGCTAACAGTGACTGAATGATACGCAGATTTATCAAAGACGAGTGTTTAACCTTTGGCACTTGCACATGAATTTGACAGCAGATGAGACGTGAGCCTCAATACTGCATTACTGTCAATTTTCTGATATTTTTTGTTTGTGTCTGTGCAACTACATTTTTTTATGGAGGTCTGGCTCTAAAACCTTTATTAGCCGGTCCTAAATTATAGTAACTGAGAATATAATTTTTCTGCATAAACGGATGAGAAGGTCAACATGACATTGTGATATGTTGTGAATGTATTATCAGCAAATACTGTGAGCCAGCATTTATAGCACTTATAACATGAACACGGTGACAATCCTGTAACTGCAGTGTGTCTCAAAGTACTGTTTTTCCAATTAATTTGAAACAGCAGAAGTTGGCCAATTAAAGAGATCAAAACTGAGATTTTTTTTTTTTCAACTCAATCAGCTAATATCTCCTCTTTCATTATAAGAAATGGTCCGAGTAAGGTTGAGATTAAGAAGAAATGTAGAAATGATAAAAGCAACTGTAAAGTAACAAAAGCCAAATGACATTTACAGTAAAAACACTAGTTTCACAACTCCTATTTACATATAAACAGCAGTCCTTCAAGTCTCCAGTTATAAAAAAAAACATAAAACATTAAGCCATTTGGAAGATAATACAGCATAAACATGTCTACACATAATAATAACCCCATGTACTGTATATATTTATATGCATGTAAACATATATACATATGCATACATGTACATCTATAAATATATATCTAATTTACAAACATACAATCTGAGGGTAATATACTGTACATTTATGGGAATAGCAGTCTCTCTTAGGGCTTTTCTTTTAAAATGTACACCCCCCTCCCCCCTCCAAACAAACTCACTAACAAAATGCTCTTCACACACAGTTAAAGCCAGGTGGATATCCACACATTTTCATAAGCAAACACACACACACACACACACACACACACACACACACACACACACACACACACACACACACACACACACAC
>JBBMJY010000018.1:16609347-16660261 GCA_037833715.1 Toxotes lorentzi
CACACACACACACACACACACACACACACACACACACACACACACACACACACACACACACACACATACATACATACGTAGAGAGTTGAAGAGCAAGAGAGTAGTTGCTGTTGGATGATTATTAGACTTGAGTGAAAGCAGAGGCTCAATTCTCTGCCTGCAAAGGTGAAGTAAGGCCTGGCAGTGTATGGATTGGTGGTCAAAGACCTGAACTAGTCTCCTCTGAACCATATGCAGGATTAAAAAGGCCCCATTTATATACTTGAATGATCAAAGATGCTAAATGTGAGCTGTGTTGGAATATTGAGCTTGGATGAGAGGTTAAATTCAAAGTTATTGCTCTTGTTGCAAAAACCCATCCTTTTTTAAAAGTAGTTCCTGACTAACTCAGTGCATCCAAACTGGACTTGGTTTTGATTGGTTCCCATCATTAAACAATTTCTTTCCAGTCAGGCAGTTTCACAAGTGAACTGACAAACTCCTGTAAAGCTCCACTCAGCAGAGCTGCCTGATCTGAGCTGCCTCACAATTTAATATTCTGACTTTCAGTCTTGTATTAATTCAGTATACGCTGGATTAACTGAGAGTCAGTTAATCCAAATTACTATGCACACACACACACACGCGCGCGCGCGCGCGCGCGCACACACACACACACACACACACACACACATATATATATATAAAACTTGCTTTGTTTGAAAGATGCCTTGAAATAATCATTATTTAATAATCGAAGCAGTTGCCAATTAGTTTCTGTTGATCAACTAATTAAACTAACTAAAGCAAGGTAGTTGGTCCAGGTGTTTATTCAGGGCCTTGTAGGAGCCCCAGTGTCTGCCACCAGACCTCTGCAGGTAATCAAGATCACTCCTGCCCACCTAGTATTGGACCTTCTCTTGGGTTCTCACTACAGTGGCTCCCCGTTGCTGCTCGCATCCAGGTCAAAACCCTGGTGCTGACCTACAGGAGACAGAAGGAAAATTATCTTTCCTCCCTACGAGCCCTGAACCAAGCCCGACACCCCAGCCTGACCATTGTGCTCCTCTGCCTTAGGGCATTTAGCCCTCCCATCCCTCAGAGGACCCTGTGGTTGCTTATCTCAGTCAAAGCTCTTCTCTGTTCTGGCTCCAGAATTCAGGATAGCAGAGACACTGACCATTTTACGTCACAGGCTAAAAGCCCACCTTTTCAGACTATGTCTTAACAAGTCTTGCTAGCACTTACTTATGCCTTGTTAATTAAAAACAATAAATAAAACCTTTTAATCAATTATAATGTGGCACTGAACATGGTTTAAGTCATTTGTTAAAAATGTATACAGTCCTAGTTTTAGATGATATCTAGCTCTTTCACCTGCTTTTTCTAAATCCAGTCTGTAAGTTGCGCTTTGGATAAAGAGCATCTGCCAAGTCAATGCAAGGTAACTGATAATTTTATAAACCATGTCCCTGTTACTCTGGATAGTTCACAGACCTCATTTTGAAGAATTTTTTTAAATGACGGGAGCAAGAAATATTAAAACATCGAAAAATAAAATCTAAAACTAAATACATGACTAGATAAAGTACCTCTGTTTTTTGTTTGCTTTCCCATTTTGTCATTTCAGTGAAATGACCATTTACCTTCATTACAGGAAAATTTTCTGTAAAACATTATGGAAACCTCTGTTTCAATGGACTATAGTCAACCTGAAAGCAAAACCATCAAAATAATATGGGATGACTGAGAAGGGTGTCAGAAATCTCTGCAGTGACAGCAGCCAACTGTTCTGCCCTGAGGAGTTATGATGTGCATGGCTGTCACTTTTCCACCTCAGTCTCCCTGACAATTCACATCTGTGTAATTTTATTGGGTATAGAGGTTCCACTCAGCTATTTCTGTTCAAGACAAAGCCAGAGGCGATGATGCTGCCTGTTCCTCTCCTCTAATCTCTCAGGTACAGTAACTGATAGCTGGATAACAAGGTCATACATTATTTTACATCTTTACTGCAGAATGTAGACAAACAGCACTGTCATAACTGTCCTCTTAAAGCGATATTCTTTACAAAAGACTCCTGTGAACAACCAAATCATATTAACATTGTCTTGTTGGATACTGGAGGAGTCAAGAGCATGAAAAAATGAACAACTTGCCTCCTTGCCCTACTTTATCTGATCCATGTACCCTGAATTTCTGAGCATTCAGAAGGCTTTAACAAATAACCAAAACATGGCCTTTTGGAAACAGGTGCTTTAATTTCCTTATATTGTCATCTCCTGAAAGGTGTCATTTAT
Organism: Toxotes lorentzi; assembly: GCA_037833715.1. Taxonomy (NCBI): domain Eukaryota; kingdom Metazoa; phylum Chordata; class Actinopteri; family Toxotidae; genus Toxotes; species Toxotes lorentzi. The sequence goes on from JBBMJY010000018.1 coordinate 16,611,627, forward strand.
TTTATAGCAGTAATGACCTTGTAAATAACTTTATAACGCTAGTAAAAGAATGAATGTTATCTTAAACAGTCAACATGTTTAGATATAATGCAATATTAGAATTAATCCTGTGAGTTTACCCAGTAATTTGGAAATAAAGCCTGTTTCCACCAGCTGACTTTTCATTGTTTCCTGCTTCCCTATGGGCCCGTTTGCTTTTGGTGCACGGCAACAATATGCTGTCTATAAGGTGGGTGGGGTAGTTTTGTTGTGTGTGCGGGGGGGGGTTGGGCTAAAAGATGAAAACAGTAATGGCTTTCAACAGAAAGTGCTGAGGGATGTTCTGCTGTAGCATTGCAGGGGGTTCAGCTAATAAAGAAGGACATCAAAGCAGCGTCATTTAATGGTGCATTTCTCAAACAAATTACTATGCAGCAAATAATTAAATCAGTAAACATAAAGACACCTATATCAAGGGTTTTCTTTAAACAAAATTCTAAGCAGTATGACAAATGTTCACAGGGGATGCAGAGGGGGGTAAAAAAAAAAGCAACACAACAAAAGCTTTTCTGTAACTTGCTGATATGAGCAGAGCTGTTTTAAAATTCTTCCTCAAAGCCTCCTAATAAGCTGTTCTTTCATAGGCTCTTCTTACTGATGAACTTTACCCAGAATTAACCAATAAATACATCAAAAACTATTTTCCAAAGACAGCGACCTGCTCAGAGGCTCTGTGTGAAATGGGAAACATTATGTAAGTGTGTACCTGCAATGCAGGTGACTGTGTTGACTCAAACCGTCAGCCTCCCTGAGGGCAAGTGAGCATGTCTCTGTATCTGCTTGTGAGCTAAATGATACGATGAGCAGTGGCCCAAATTAGTTCCTGCTTATGTTTACCTCTGTGACATAATGAGTCACGGCCTTCTGAGTTTCACACCTCAGTGAATAATTTCCACAAGAACATGGTTACTTCTGCAGTACAAAATAGCATGAACTGTAAGTCATAACCAGAGAACAAGAATCAAAACCCCAGGTATAGAGAGCGTCTGTTAAACTAAGCCTTTTACATTCAGTCCTGCACTGTAAAATCAGTATTAACGATGATGGCTGAACAAAAAACAAAACCTGTAAAAGTACAAAAATGCACCAACAGCTGCAAAAAAGACTCACGCTAATTCTCACTTTCCTTGGTAAGCTATACAAACAAACTTCATATATTGCATATTAGATAGTTCTGAAATGTTACATCTACAGGACTATTGCTGATTAGTCTATAAATATAAATATAAATTAAATTTAAACTAAGTATAATTTAAATATAAATTAATCTTTTATGTTTAATTCATCAAATACGATGCAGAGATGATAAGCCAGTTCATTTCAGTCCACAGTCACATCTACATGTGCTGCACAGAAGGCAAACAGATGCTTCGGCATCATGTATGTAATATTACCTAATCAGTTATGAGCCTATACTCATCATTATATTAGTCCATGCAGTGAAGCGTCTTCTCTTGTTGCTGCTGGACTGCTTGATTTCTGTTTGCGTGCTCGTGTTTGTCAGTGTGTGTGTGTGTGTGTGTGTGTGTGTGTGTGTGTGTGTGTGTGTGTGTCTGTGCTCACAGCTGGCTTTTTCTGCACTGTATTATGAGAGGAGCATATGTCTGCTGAGCTCTGGCCTCCACTAATTACAGTATAAAGATCAGTTGAGATTGTCCTGGGAGAAGACAGCAGTCTGCTTCAGCTCTTGATTAAACACATGGTGCAGGTAACACAGTAGCCTTGACAGGCAGTAAAAATAGCGACTGTACGGACTGAAATAACCCATGCAAATAATGCATTGATGGTTGTGCGATAAGACTCATCATATTAATAATCCATTTTGCTGAGTTTTTCCTCAAATGACTCTTTCTGTCTCAAGAGAATTAAGCTGCACAGGGGAGAATACGTTTAATATAGCATGGATAGCAGGTGTCAGTGTAAACCATCAATTTCAAGTACGCTCTTGCATCTGGTATCTTACCCTTTGTCGCAATGAGAGCTACATGGCTCTAGAGACAATATCAATCTCACGGCCGGCCCAAAACTTTGGTCCAGACTAAAATATCGGAACAATACTGGATGGATAGCCATAAAATTCTGTTAATGACTTTGGTGATCCCCTCAGTTTTCCTTATAATGTGTTGACAACTGTTGGATGGGTGGGCATAAAATATAAATATAAGCATGTTAGCATTGTCATTTTGAGCATTTTGCCACACTAGCATTAGAATTTAGCATTAGAGGTACAGCCTGAAAGAGTTGCTAACTTTTGTACAACTATTCCAAATTCTATGAAACAGATAAGTCGTCTTACAAAACTTCATATCAGAGTTTCCCCTCGAAGAAATATACTGTGATCTCTGTTTACAAGTCTAGACGAAACGACGACCCAAACACTCTTTAAGGATTTATGAAAGAATCCCCTCAAATGTGCGCCAAACCCAAATCTGACAGAAAGACAGAAGGGAGGGAAAGAGGGAGAAAAGACTCAAGACTGAGAGGATTCACAAATAAACACTTCACTCTGTTAGAGGCTCCCTTCTGAGTCTCAAGTCACAGGGAGGTCGGGTGGGTGGCAGAGGTTGGCTGCAGCGATTAGGAGCGTATTTAAATCATCGGCAGGACTATATTTAGCATCTTTATTGTTAATTTGTACCATAGTCACAGGAGGAACATGTGCAGTAAAGGAACAGAGGTTGTATAGACATGTGTGGGCTCCACAGAGTCAAATTTGACATGCTTATGCTACAAATAGCTGTAAAAGCAGTGACAAACCTCTATCTCATATACCAGGAGAATGAGAAGAACCAGGAGAAAGCAGTTCATTCCTGATGCCTAAGACACACAGAGACTCCAAGCGCTGTACTTTCTGCTTCCTGAAAAGGCCCTGCATGTAAGGGTCAGGTCCATTTGCCACTCAGGGTATTACACTGCGTCTGTATAATACATATGGGCTTCAATCATGCATGTTGCTGGCTCTCAAAGCTACCTGACCAGAGTATTCACCACTTAATGGTAATTCAGCATGGTCAGCAGACAAAACATCACTCTCTGCACTCTTGAACACATCTATAAAGTTCAAATAAGAAACTTGATAATTTATCATTTTCCTCTGAAACATACTGGGTTTGAAAACACATAACAAGCTAATATGGTTGAAGGGTACGTGCTTGGGTCAGATTGCATCCAGCAAACATGAGGTCCTGCATATTGTTTGTACGTATGTATATTTTTGTTGACACGCATGTATCTCTGTGCATGTGTGCAAGTGTATACGTGTAGAGTATATCTGTGCGAGTATACAGTATCTGTTGGGAACAGTTTCCATTAATTAATTGCCTGTGGGTTTACATTGCAACTGAGGTCAGCGAAAGGATGCCAAGTGCAGATAGCTGTAATTAATTCGCACGTTTATTATGTGCAGATTGGGCCCGCCGCCAAGGACGTGCCACAGGAAGAGCACTGAGAACATAGACAAGGCTATTTAGATCTCTAACACTGCTGTCAAGAGATGCATTTTGAAAAACACACCCTCACTGTCACTTGACACCGGTATCATTCACTGTGCATGGGTTTAGTTTACATAAAGTTAATTAGCCAGTGATTTAGCAAATTAACATGGCTGACACGGAGGCTCCGACTAGAAAACAGAGAGCTTTTTGATTTATGTCGACAAAGCAATGATAATGAGGTGACTTAGTACAGCAGCAGTAGTATTTATGATCACTGGATATCCTGATATTCAGTTCAGTCACTCATGATGACCCTTGGCTCCACCTTCTTATTTCAACCAATCAGTGTATGAAATCTTGCTCTGACTCAAGTATTGGATCGGTTGCAAAGTCCCTCGTTCAGCTCTACGCACTGAACTCTCACACACTTTAACTGACATACCTGTAACCTGTGTCGAGCGCCTGAGATCAGGAAGGTGTAATGCTGTGTGACTTAATCAGGAGGTACTTTGTGAAATCACGCTGCAGACATTTCTGTGGACAGTAATGTGCGAGGCTGACATTTCATATTTTATGTACTTTAAAGGAACCGTCTGACATTTTGGGAAATTCACTTTCTCATTGGAGGAGAAGTAGGACAGAAGGTCAATACCACTCTCATATCTGTATGATAAATATTTAATTGGAGCCAGGTAGACTTAGCTTAGCATAACAACTGGACAGGAGGAAACAGCTAAGATGAGAAACATAACGCTATAACTTTGATTAAACAGAAGACATTTAAAACTTTTATTAGTGAGCTTTAGAAGCAAAGTTTTTTTTTGTTTTGTTTTGTTTTGGGGTTTTTTACCTTTGGACAGAGTCAGGCTATCTGCCTCCCCTTGTTTCCAGGCTTTATGCTAAGCTAGGCTAACTGGCTTCTGGCTTTAGCTTAATATTTACCCTCCAGACATAAGTGTGCTATCAATCTTCTCATCTGACTCCAGGGCAGAAATCAATTACCATGTTTCCCCAAAACGTCAAACTATTCCTTGAATAAATTGGAGTGTTTGTTGTTAATTCACTGTTATTAAGCGCAACAGTACTGTTTGACCAAATCAGCATATATGGAAGTCACCATCATGCTACCATGTACAGTGTGAATAAACGGCTCACAAAGACTTGATGACAATCCTGAGCCTTCATGGACACGTGGCTGTGAATCCATAAGGGTTGACAATGGAACAAGGCCTTAGTATCTAGATAACACCAGACTAATCAGCAAAGGGAGGCGTCCATGACATCGCCCAACTTGAATAGTCCACTGAGGAGGAAAATGCCACAGGGCACTGTTTTGTTTTGAATCTTTTGTGGGGACTAAACATCTGTCAGAAATAGCAGAAGCTGGTCTGTGGAGAACTGGAAATCTACATGATTTGATACATGACCTCCCTCATGTCCTGGGGCATGACAAAATAATCCCACAAGCTGCATGTGGCGCCTGTTCTGCAGCTGCTACCGAAGCTTTTATATATCAAACTTTAAAAGCCTCACAGAGGAGTTTGAACCATATAAAAATATGGCAATAAATACCTGCCTTGTGCTTATTATTAGTGAGAGTTACACTTGTGGAGATGATGAAAATAATAATAGTCCTTGATTAGCTAAGTTTAGCTTGAATAGGGCCTGTGTGCAGCTCACACAGAGACTGAACATAAATGACACTATAAAAACAAAACGAAACAGCTTTATGCTGTGTATGAAGATGTGCCACATGTTGTCTCTAGTGGTCTTGGTCAAGGACTGTGTGGAGTGTGACGGTGACGGTGCCATCTGTCTTTTGCAGGGCAATCGGTCAAACCCATAATCTTCTGCAATTTTGAGTGCCGACCTCAGTGTGCACAGTACATGAGCCATCACAGAAGTCACGCAAAACACAGTGGGATCGAACTCATCTCTATTCAGTCATTAACCACAACACATGAGTGCAAATGAATGTGTAGATATATATACACACCCACACAAACATCAAAAATCCAACTTATGACATCTGAGCAAAGATAAAGATAATTTTCAAAGATAGCCTCTCCCAATGGGGTTCAATACAACTTAAAGAGCTCCTCTTCACATCTTCAATCAACTATAATGCATCTTCAGTTAGTAAGTTGCCTCGTTCCTACATTAATCCAGACACAAGAGCCAGAGTAGTTATTATTGTCCCTTGGTGCTCTTTTCTCTCATACAAGCTTTAGTATGTCTGCTGAGCTACTGAAGTCTGGAATACTGCACGGTATCTGACCAAATACCACTCCATTTAAATACAATGCTTATAGAAGATTAACAGATTACCATGTTATCCATATGAACATGTCATATCTAGGTCAGCATTTAGTTCTTATCTCAAGTATCACAATAAACAAATCTGTGATGTAGTACAGATTTAAATAAATCAGAGCCTACATTAAAGGGCTGTGCCAAAGAGCTCATGTACAAAAATAAATCATGTAAAACAACCCTCAGTGTAAATTGTTGTAAACATAATGAACATACCATGGCAGTAGAAGTTCTTCTGGGATTTTGGGCTGTTTTGCTGACATTGAACATTTTCATTATTATTATTATTATCATCATTATTAAGACTGATGCATTAACATGTAAGAAGCATTTTAATGTTGCAGGTGTTAGAGTTTGGGCTAATTATGACTACTTTGAATACTGTTTAAAGTGTAAAAATGCTTCAAATTTGAAAAACTGGTCATGTGTTTTGAATGAAAAATCTTGATCTGCAAAGCAAAAATAAATGTGGTGGACTAAAAAGCCCAAGATTTCCCTCTGAAATTTAGTGCAACAAAGGTGTAAAAAGCAGCAACATATTTAAAGTACAAGTACCTTAAACTTGTACTTAATAAAGTGTTTGAGGTAATGTTACTGATACTGTGCTGTATGTATCACCGATTATTTCCATGACACACACTGGGAGTTTCAGTAATGAAACAAGCTAGCTGTGGTACTCAAATTCCTCTCATTCAATCAATGTGGGAAATCACACACACACACACACAAACATGTACATAAACCCGCACACACACCACTGAACCCAGCCAGTTTCATGGCCTACACTATACAAACAAAAATGTCTCCTCTCTCCCCTCTGTTTCTTTTTCTACCTGCCTCACTCTGTCACTCACCGGCCTTCCCGTCCTCCTTCTCGGACCTCATGTCCTCCTTAGCACAGGCTCCACTCGGCTCCACTGTCAACTGCGGAGTGAGCTCTCATAGCAGGTGAAAAAAATAAAAGAGAACGCACTCACACACACACACGCACGCATATACGTACAGGCCGGTGCACACCCCATGCAAACCAAATGACATAATGCACCACCACAGCCAGCCGCTCCCAGCCCTTCTCGCTGAGGCTCCACCCAGACAGGTTACGAGGAAGTTGTCCCCTGAGAGCCACTCAGCTACATTTCCTGCGCCTTTTTCCCTCTGAATGTGCCTCTTTTTTCTCTCCCACTTTCTGTACACCTGTTTAGCGACACGCCCAGAGGCTAGGACAACTTTCACCCCACGCCCACTCCTGCTTTTCATCTTCCACCATAGTACACAAACAACGAGGAGGGGGAGGGGAATACAAACTGCACCACAGGCCCCAGGTAATGAACCAGGTGAGTCAGTGGAGCTCTCACTCCACCTGATGGCTGAGAGCTAGCAGAGGACAGCGTGTGCAATTACACTCACCAACTAAACAGAAAACAATACACCCCTCTGTCTGAGAGCTATGCGCTCCCTCTGAGTCAACAATGCCTTTGGAGCCTACATGAGTTTACATTACTCGCATCCTGAATGTGAATGTCCAGAGGGGGTAGGAATGTAAACTCTTCAGTATAAACTTCAGTGTGAAGTCACATGAACAAAATCTGCCTCAGTTGTCCACAGTCAGATTGGATTATTAATATGAGCTCTCCTATGTTATCTTTAAGCCTCCAGGGATTTTTTCATGGACTGCTCATTGCTCCTTGGGCTGACTAAGGACAACACATGTCACGTTAGATGGTAAATCGGATGTGTGAGGACACAGTTACAGAGTAAATAAGGTTAAGGCTGGTCCAATGTGCCGCTCTGGGCTCTTAAGGCCTGAGACCCTCAGGCAGGTATAAGCAGGTGGTTTGAGGAAAACAGATAGAGCTTCAGCTGAATTAAATCAGGCTGCAAAGCCAGACTGGATATAAACCTATAATGGAATTCTTAGTTTATGAGGACTTGAGTAACATAACTAGCATACTAAAGTACGAGCGTAAGCATAATGTGTATGTGTGTGTGTGTGTGTGTGTGTGTGTGTGTGTGTGTGTGTGTGTGTGTGTGTGTGTGTGTGTGTGTGTGTTTGTGTGAAAGACAAATTTGAGTTAAACCTCTTGCATTTAAATAAGTGACAGCAGTTCAGAGCAAGCATGCCGTTTGTCCTGCCTGTCAGAAGCTGACGCCCGGCGTTTTAGCTCCATCCAAAGATCAGATGTGGTCTAACCAGACACTTGTCACATGAGGCAATGGATCTGTCAATCACATGCTGACACCTCAAGGGCTACTGGTAGGCTCATTCTCCCTGAGTGATTAGAGCTGAGACAACAGATTGCAACAACAACTCCTCTATGGTGGACACCTCATTTCAGGGTATATAGCAAGTGAATGTTTTTCTGCACTGGCCATTGCTATGATATCTCATGGAGCCAAATTAGTAGAACTTTCACATATGCTGATCACGTCCGCTTAGATTAAAATTTGAACCTGTCTGAATCTAGCTGCTTTTAGCTTGTCTGAAGAGCTACAGTATATAATATGAATATGATTTTTGACCAAATGTAGCACTTCGTAATTCCAAGGTCATGCTGTAGCCTGCCTCTCAGCTACGCTGAATCTTATTCACGGGCATTGCTTTTATCCTGACAGTTCTTCAGTCTGAAATTTTCCACTCCTCAGTGTCCTTATTCTTCAGCTTAACTCCCTGTATCACTATGTCATTCATTTGCTTTGCTCACATTAAAGCCAGAAGAAATCTTAAAAGCCTTCTTTTTCTCCTCCGCTGTATTGCTCTCCCCTCTCTCAGCTGCACATGGTTGACCTGTCAGTCTGCATTATCAGTGCTGCAGAGTGTTGATAGAGAAAGGCATTAAAATATTAGCTAGCCTTGAGAGAGAGAGGAGGAGGTGAAAAAAAAGAGGAGGAGGGAGACTGAAAGCAGCAATGGGCACTGGGAGGAGAAGGAGAATGAGTGACTGAGGTCACCACTGTCGCTGCCCATTGTTGATGGAAATGACCACGAGGTTTGTCTAATAGCCGCTGAACGTGCTCCGCCAGCTTCAAAGGGCAAAACTGGATGAAAAGATTGGCATTATAATTACAGCCACAGACTTTCTGGTTTCGTATCGATGTCAGAACAATAGAGAATAAAAGCCGTCATTATGATGAGAAAAAGAAATGGACACAAGGCTCTTAGATTAAGCAACAATACCCATGCAATCAATAGACTTTATGATCAATACCTTTAGTCGTGTGTATTATTACAGGTTGGTCAGTTTGATTACCACACACGAGAGGCTGAGAGAGACTATTATCCTGAGCCACACAGACTCTCTATAAAACATTTTATTTCTCAGACTCATGACAGTGATTGGAGAAAATAAGTGGCCCTCCTGCAATGCAATAAATGCACATTACAACAAAACTCTAGTGCAATAAACTTCAATAAAGCTCCTTTCAGATTAAAGCAATTTGCAGAGTAAAATGCGTGGCTTTGGCAAGAAATCAAGCAAGTCTCACGCCAACGTCTCTGTGCTCCACATTTGGTGACAAAACATGTTACGTAGCCACGATAAATCAAAGCTTGCAGTGAACACTAAGGCCCTTGTGGCCAGGTACCAAGAACTGTTATCTGATTGTTCTCACACTCTTAGCTTACGCAGGCCTTTGCTCCAGTGTTAACCTCCCAGTCAAGCCGACAGCTCTGTGTCTTTTAACTGCCAGGATAAATCATTGTAAACACTTCCTGCTGTCACCAAGGCAACACCTTATATTTTCAAGCAACATCCTACCTTTGCCTAGCGAGCAGTCTGGAGTGCCAAAGTCCATCAGGCTGGATATCTCTGTCGGGTAGCACATGTCTGTCACCACTGTCTTCTGTCTGTGATGCACGGATGGCTCTGCAGGGGGACAGAAATTAACAATGAATACAGTTTCATAGGCATTTAAATCACATGTTTATACCGTCATCAAAACTTCTCATTCATATTCACACGGCCAGGTTGTTCAAATGTGTGAGACTCTTAATAATAGTGTGCATGTGCATAAGTGAAGTGCTGGTTTGTAGGGCTGTGCAGCTATAGCAGACCTGTTAAATCAGATGATTCATTCTGACATGATGTCAATTCAGCACACAGGCCTGAGCTTTCAGACACATTGCAAATATGACTCTCCTACAAATCACTGCAGCTGTGATCAGCATTTCGAAGCAATAATAACGCACAAACTGAAATACTAATGAAGCATTCTCGTTTCATTATTTTACTATGCCTGGCTAACCCCTTTTCTACTCTTTTTTTTATGTTTCACATATTTTCTTCATCTCTTCTTTCCTCAAATAAAATCCACCCATTTATGTTTTTTTCTATTTGTGCGCTCTATACATTCAGCTAATGACACAGATAGGGGACTCCTCTGAGCTCCAGTGACTGAAGTTTGTCTACTGATCATTTTCTCTCCTTTCACTTATTTATTTCTTCACTGAGTTCAAGAAAAAAAAGGTATTGAGAGAGCATGTATCTCTTTTTAAATCACCAAGGTTGCCCTATCAACTGCCTTTCCTTTTCTAAATGATTCACCTTCATGTGTAAAACATGAAATGCTATAAAAAAAAAAGGGATTATTGGAGGCAGCAATGTTCTCACTGCACCGGAGAGTGGTTTAGTAGACACCATAGCATAACAGTAGAGATGATATTCTTTTGAAGAGGGCTTCAGATCCTGCTATTGACCTGAAATCTGCTTGTCTTATACACCCTTCTGAGGCTATAAATGTCAGATTTCATGTCAGATAAAGGCATGACAGCACCTCCTGTACATGTGCAAATGAATTATTAAACATGTGTTCCAGTTCAACCCCAAACCTCGTCCATGAGTACAGCAATAAGCAGCTATCAGGTGCCAACAGCTGTACCATCCGCACAACCACTCTTCCTCAACAATGATCTCACGCCTCCCTCCTCATCTACATATTTGACAGTTTCATTTTCATGACCGTACGGTATTTATCTAAATCACTGACCTTCCCCTCCCTCATCCCCTCCTCCGTCCTCCTGACCTGTCGATAACTATTAAGGTGTTGTTAAGCTGACCTTTCCCTTGGCCTTTAATATGGTGATTTGGACAGCAGGCAGGCTCATGCTCGGCCATTCTAAGGCTGCCTTACTTAGCACCAACAATAATGAGAGAGAGAAACGGAGAGGGTCGCCGCTGGAAGTAGGACAAATTCAAAGACAATCTATTCCAGCACTTAGCTGACGGTGTCGGCTCTTTGCACACTTAAAAATAAAGATGTCAATACATAAATGGACGGCAATAGGAACCACTTTCTCAGTCTGGAGACCTTGTATTTAAAATGTAGCTGTAAATGTGAGGTATGTTTTACTAATATGGGATTTTGGCTGTTAGCCTATTCCAGGTGTGTCTTTCATCTTTTGGTTGTCTAAGCTTTTCACTGGTTAAAGAGACCTCCCATTCCCAAGGGGTGTTTTTATTAGTCATAGTCCATTGTATTTCAAGGGGAAACACCCTGTCATTGTGTCCGTGTCAGTGCTGCAAAGCATGTGAATGCACACTAGGGAGAATGGGTATGTCCTGAGGAGTGAGCCGTATATCTTCCACTTCACTCATGCCTGGTTGAACCTCTGCTGTGAGAGGTTATGGGTTAAGGAAATGATGGGGCAGGGCTGTGCTGGGCTATCTGTAACCCAGCTGACCAGACCAAGCAGCACAGGAGCACAAACAACAGGCTAATGATTGTGATGTCAACCAATTTTAAAACAATTTGCAGGATTGCAAATGTCTTCAACAGCTATATCATATCACATCTCCATCTCTCAATTGTTACAGTGGTAAATCTGCAGTAGGGCCTGTTGTCTGGCATGTTCATATTAAATGGCATTTAATATTAAAGTCAGCCAAAATGAAACAAAAAAAATCAATTTTGCAAAAAAAAGTCAAGTCAAAGTAACAAATGTATTATTTACACATTTAAATTTTGAAGGAAAAAAAAAATTTGTTCATACATCCTGAAACGTTCTTGCAGTTTTCATGCCTCCGGAGGAGCGAGTGGTTAAATGTGTGTCTGACTGACAGTTGAGCTGGTGTTGTTTTAATTGTAGCTGCTCTCTAAGGATGAGCTACTGCTGGAATAAAAATGCTTTAAATTGAGGTATCTTAATATGCATGATTTCTTTAAAATGAACTACCTTAAAAACAAAGAAAGTCAATACGTACTGTGCTTTATTTTTTAGAATAAATTATATTTGTACATTTATCCTGCTAGTTCTTCTTCTTCTGCTAGTTCTGATGGGTATCTCCATCAGAACTCCATCTAAAGAAATTCCTTCTTCTATTTACAGAGCCTGCGCGCTTCCTCTTGCTGATTAGACCTCCACAGGGGTTGAAGTTGGGTGGAGCTTTGCAGGACTTACATGAGGTCACCAAACTTCACATTTGACCTTTTTCACATTTTGACCCGTCCTAAAGACACTAACACACTAACTATGGCTCTGCTCTGTTCAGGTATCACAACGGTGTGACAGTGAGCCAAAGTGAGTACCAGGACCAGGACCCTGAAATTGAAGCAGCTAAATGGGATTCAACGATCATTAATTTTATTTTCTACACGTGTGATTTTCCTAATGTGACATGTTCAAATGGAGATGAGCTTTTAACAAACTTGTTCTTTGCAGCCGGAGAGCATCCAGTGTCACAGTGAAAGGAGAATGACAGTATCAAATGTTGTTTTATAAACACCCACGGGGGGCACCCCTACACAGTAAAACAAAATATATTCATTTTATATCTCTCCCTTTTGGTCAATTTCCTCCAAAGAGAAAACACTATATCTTATTTACAGTGCAGATGTATATTACTGCAGGAAAAAATATGTGTTGTCATTTCACTTCGATTTTATAAATCTTTCAGAAATCAAAGAGGCTTCTATGCAAACGACAAGGGGAAAACGCAGCCATGACGATATTACAAGAGAAAACACCCACTAGTCATTAATGATGTTGAGAGTGTGTGACTGCAGAAACAAGTGGGTTAGATAGCTATTCATCTGATACAGCTTCCCCTCCTAGCTAAACACTGGGTTCAGGCGACATGCACGGGACATGATGGAAAGAGGAGACAAACACTCAGTGGGAGTCAGAGTGGGTATTCAAGCAAAAATGGGAGGCAACTATCACTGGTGCGCAGACAGCTCATCTTTGGCCCACCCTCAACCTTTAATTACACTGGCATTCAGTCGGTCATGCGGCAGACACATTCATTCCTGTATCAGTCATCGCACCGGAAAGGAAGAGAGCATCACCATGCTGCTGTGGAGGCACAACGCCCTGACATTCAGTCCTGCTGAGTGCAATAACACAGCTGCATGTTTTGTTTCACTCTAAGAGACTAATGCAAACTGCTATAGGCACCACTTACAATAATCTACAATGACTGGAACGATGCTGTAATTACCAGGCTGTCCACCGTGTTGTTGTGTGTTGAATGGCTATCAGAGTAGCACAAAAGGTCACTGTAATGTTTATTGTTTCCATGTATTCTAAACCACTTAAAGGTTTTTGGTCTTTGTTAGGGGAGGCGAGCTATGGTGTTGATCCATGGTTGTGGTACAGATTAAGATAATTCAAAGCCTTAGCGATGGATGCTGAGGGGATTGTTTTGTTAATTGCTTATTATTGTGTACTCAGCAGGGAGAGAGATGATAAAAAAAGGATTAGATAAAAAGTATTAGAACAAAAGCAGTGGTAAAAATCTTTATATGGTAAATAACACCGGGACCAAAAAAAGGAGTTAAGATGTTTTATGGGCAAAGTGACTCTGTCATAATCCTAAAATGTAAAGCCCTGAACAATTTAACCATTTTCTGTGGTACACAGTAATGATCCCCCTTTGGCATAACAATAACCATAGTGTTCAAATTTCTATTATTTCCTCTCATGCATTTAAATTGACATGGTATAATGTGAGAAGAATTTGAAACACTTTCTAAATGGAATTTCACAGCAGTGCCGACAGTGAATAAATTAACAAAGCTACATGATGTGAACCCTTTTGGGTTCCTAACCTTTGGCACAAGACGGAGCCAGAAAACCTCGCCTGGTTACATAAGACAACAGGATTGAGTTTGGTTGAGATATTTAGCGTCTGAATATTTCACAAGGGAGACTGCTCATCCCTGACCCCAGTGCTCACAGGTCCCCTCTGGTATTATCAGGCACAGACACATGGAGCTCATCCAAATCCCAATGTACAGAACTCTGACAATGCACTCCCACATCACTATGCCTCTCCACTGGTAGGTATTATTAACATCCTTTCCCACAGATGCCAGTGATGAATTGAAAATAAAATTTCCTTTACGATGGAGCTAGATATGAAATTGTACCAAAAATACTGTGTAAAACCAGAAAATCACAAACTGAAACCTCCATAAGAGCTGGCTGTAAACATGTCAAATAATTATTTAACAACTGCAGTGAAATACTTTGGAGCAAAGTTGACTTAGTATTCAACACACCATAAGAAAAGCAACAGATAGATTTCTCCTCTGGGACAGGTTGAAAGTGAAATTAAATGCTATATATATATCGAAGGTTCAGCTGTCACATCTCTATTATACAACCCAAACATGCAGCCATAACACTGCAGCAAAATGTCATTCTTCTAACTTTTTACTTTGCCCAGGGCTGAAAACATACTGTCGACTAATCTGTGTTTATAATCATATGTGACACAGCAAATCAATACTCCCTGTGCTCACAGAACATTAGGCCAGAAAAGGCTGCTCCAGGGCTGCTGTGATCCATAGCCTCTGGATGATGTCTGTGTGCTACCGTTAAGACCACAACACCAACCTGCCCTGAGGAAACATAAAAAAAGCCCCTTCAGGGACACATCCATTATATCAATGAGGAGAAATTGCTTGAGGAAGATGAGTGTCCAGGGTTACCGGTGGTACGGTTGTTTGTTGTTCAGCTCAGCAGTTTTGCTGCATTTCTTTTGCTCTAATGATGTCTGTGTGAGACAAGACAAAGACAAACCAGAGGAAGGATTTTAAAAAGCAACATGTAGAGAGATGGAGTAAGCTGAGAGGCGCTCACAAACCTTGGAAAGTCCTGTTCAGTGTTGTAAAACTGCAACTGCAAACTTTTCATTAGAGGGCAACCTGAAGATATAGTCCATCACATCTTCCCATTATGTTTATAACTGGTCACTATCCCTTTAATATCTCATGGTGTGTTAGGCCATTGTTGCATCAGTGAGAAGTACTGTTTATGGCAATAGTGTTCAGTGACTGCACCTTATTTATATTTACATTCATTTCACAGACACTTTCTCCCCTTCTCCTGACTTAAAAAAGGAAATACCTCCCCACAACATGTCAGAACAGTGCAACTTGATTAACTACCTTAATGAAACTTGTGTGCATCATCAGTGTAGACATTAAAAAAAAACCTAATACAGCCCCTGATACCTCCATGAACCATGACACAAATAAAAGGTGTCTTGTTGGAAGTATTTACTTATCTAACTAATCTAAGTAACTGGATATCTATTAAATACTGTATATTGCAAAGGATGGCTGAAATGAGTCACAAATTTAGGATGAAGCAAATAAATGACCCCTGCTCTCCCAGAAAACTCAAGACTAACCTGCCTTCAGCCAAAAGAAAAATGACAGTGCTCATTCTTATCTAACCCCCTCTGCCCTGCTAATAATGATTGATAATGATTTCAGAACTTTGACTACATCACAACATATATCCACATAACATTACATATACAAAGACAGAGTGACACTGACAGAAATCAGTATCACAGAGTCCCAACAGGTCAATGAAATAAACCGCTTATTAAACTTCGTCAGAACAAAACTGCACCCTGCCCTGTAAACCGAAAGGAGAGGTTTGTGAGCGCTGCTATGAAGGTTTGGTGGGTATTCACTGTGAGTAGACAGGGACACTTTTAAATGAGTGTTATTTGAATCACTAATTCAGTATCACCTGCTCAAAACAAAATCAGCACTGCAGTCCTCAACCCTGTGATTAAACTGAGCCATGTTGTTATACTGAAACCAAAACAGCGGCAGGGCCCGGGAGAGCAGAAACTACCTCAGTTTATTATTCATAACAATACCATCAGGAAAACAAGGTTATGGTGTGATGCCTAACCTTGGAATCACTATGGGATGATGTAGTTATGCATCATCCCATCGTGACTGGTATGATCATCTGTGTCGATGAATAATCACGGTGGGGCTGACCTGCCAAATTGGAGGAGTAAATGACTTGAGCTTAACGATAAGCAATAAGTGTATTGTGGCATATATATATTTTTTTTTTTTTAAATCACATCATCCTTTATGCTGGCTACCTTAAAGATGTAGACATATGACAGATATAGGACAGTCCATAAAGCATTTGTAATCATTATCATTGTGGCTCAACCAGTGAAAAATGTGGAATCCATTATGGCTCAGATAATGAATGCTTCTGTAACCCTGGAGGATTAGCCACTGTCATCCGTGCACTAGTTAATCCAACACAGGCTCCTTGAAGAGCAGCACAGCAAGCTCAAGGTTCAGTTGGATGAGCCAATGTCAGACGTGGATCTGTCTTCTGTCACAGTAGCAGAGAACAAATTCATGATTTGGATTTTTTTTCCTTTATACAGGCAGCTAGGTTTGGTTTTTGTCCTGAGAGACACAGTACAACAGGGAAACCAGTGTGACAGACTGTTACAGAAAATAACAGCCATTTTTGTAATACGGCACTAATGTCCAAATGCATAATCAAAGCACACTGCACTCCATTGTTGCCATAGGAAAGTGTCGAGTAACATTAAAATAAATGAAAGGGATAAGATTAAGTTATTTCAGTGCACGCTTTAAAATGTCACAAAGGCTGCACTATCTTTACAATTACAATAAATGCCCAACAGACAAAAATCTGCCAGTAAGCATAAACTGTATGCAGAACACAATACCCAAAGATATACACAAAATCCCTCTCACACAGACACACATACACACATTGACATACACATATGAGCTTGTACACGCACAGACTTTATGGCTCATCTGGTTTATTCTGTGGGTCACAGCTGGTCATTGCAGGGCATCATGTGCCCTGCCACAACCCAAAAGCTTTGCCGGACCAGGAAAGCTAGATGAGGGTGGATTTAAATTTTGAAGATTAAGCAGGAAAATCTGCCTGGAAGAAGTCCAGCACTGACACAACTAAAAAAAAAATTCCTCCAGCTCTCCTTGTGCCAAGCCCTTTCCTGCTGTTGGTAAAAGCTGCAATGATGGTAGCAGCGGGCCTGGCTCGGCTCTTTAATGTTGTCTGAGTGTGCAGGGACATTTGGAAAATGTGAGATTTTTTTGCTGACCTCCATCCCCTTACAGGCTTGGGAATTTATCAGCAATCTTTTCACAAATGCCAGTCCTGCCACACCAATCCCAGCTGCCTCTGCAGGATCCAAGAGGGACCCTCTTCTCTCTGGACAGCAGGACTGGGACAGAGGACGGACTGGGCATCATCTGGCTCACTCTGAAAGATAGCTACAGGGGGAGTCTTGGTTGCAAATTGACTTAACTATGCTTTTGAAAACTGGCCCATCTTTTCCCAAACAAACTATTAATTAAGGTGAATTAATAGTTTGTTTGTGAGGTAAAGATGAGTTTGCAAGAAAAAGGAGGATAACAGCTCCAAAAACATCACCATAATGAAAGAGCACAGGGCTCCATTGGGAGAGCAGAGTCCTTTCTCCAAGGTCTTAAGGGTTAATAGAGGGCAACTGGACTTCTTGTTGAAGCTTGAAGACGTTTCACTTCTCACCTAATAGGTGGTACCTCTGTGAGCAATAGAAAACCACTCAGTGGAAATTCACACCTGGGTGGCTCCTGCTGGTCTGCCTCAAGTGGGGTCGTTAGCACCTGGGGGTACTTAGGTGATCGCAGAAACTAAGCATCATGTGAGTTGTTTGGGTCACATGAGCCCAGCTGTGAATGTGTTAGTCGTTCCACTGAGTGGTTTTCTATTGCTCACAGAGGTACCACCTACTAGGTGAGATAGGGATGGGTTTAAAAGTTTGGACTCTCTAACCAGTCTCCAGAACTGAAGAAGCTTCTCGGATGAGAAGTGAAACATCTTCAAGCTTCAACAAGAAGTCCAGTTGCCTTCTATTAACCCTTAAGACACGATGACCTGGATGAATGAGAACCTACACAGACTTTCTCCAGGGAAAACCATCACTCCTCATCAAGCTGAATAATTCAACACAGTAATGCAGCTCTGGGAGTCAGTGGTAGGCGTAACACACAGTGCGCAGAGATTTTCTGTTGGGGCTACTACATTAACAGCTAACATAGTATGTGATACATAGTTTGAAGTGCTGACCAAGAGTGAAACTGGGTAAAGGTGTGAATAATAGAACTGAGACTACCTTGTTCATTGGGCCTAGACATGCCAGCTACTGATGGAAGGATGGGAATCACCCACACAGGGACCCGCACTGTCAGCTCTGCCACCCAACATACTGTCTTCAAACAGAATTGAATATCATCTGAAATGTACAACAACTCAATACAGCAAAGCTTAACTCAAACCTAGCAACTATATCTCTGCTGGAGCAGAAAATAACAGTCAAATCAGATGGCAACATGTTTTATTGATTTTAAAAGATGCTACTGAGGTATGACATGTCTAGCTCTTGTTATAAATAGTGCTCGCCTGCCTGAGTTGCCACTACTGTCTATTACAGTTGCTAATTGCTGGAGAAAAGCAGAGAGAACACAAAGCCACGCTGTGCTCCTGGCATCAAGCATAATCTGAAAAAAAAGCCACAAGTGTTCTTCTGCTATCTTGGAACCAACAACAAAGTCTAGAGCTATTAGTCAAAATTTGTTCCCCTGCTGTAATGATCCTCAAACTGGCAGGCACACAATGGCTCTGGGAGTCTATGAGATGTGAAAAAAAAGCATTTATAATAAATAAATGTACTCACAGATCTACAATCTTTGTGACACACAATTTTTGTGTGAAATAACGATTTCTCCAATTAAAGAAAAAAAAGAGCTCAAATTTAACCAATTATTATTAATTTATAATTAATAATAAGTTTATATATAATATAAATTATATATTAAAAAAACAACAACAAAAACCCCCAAAAAACTCACTAGCTTGTTTTTAATTCCAGCGGGGATAATGAATACATGAATGTCTTGTCTTGTCTGATTCAGATAGAGTAAATTTCTTTTGTCTCTTGTCTTGCGCTTTATAAAAAGCCATGTAAATAAATATACAGTATAGAACAAGGAAAGTACAAAAAAACAAAGAAGTACATAAGCCTATGAAATATACGCACAAGACAGCAAATGAGACAAAGCAATTTCATTCGATCCAATCATCCCAAACACAGCTGCATTCTCAAGTTGCATTGACGACATCTTGCACAAACCTTGAGGTCAGCAACATGTTATCATTATGTTAAGTACCTTGACTGCCATGGGAATGAATTCATGTTTATGGTGATTTACTGTAGCTTACACTGAGGAATGCAAGTCCTCCACTAGAAGGTAAAAGCTGCAAGTTAGTGTATCAGGACTTTCACGACAAAAGGGCAAATTTGACATTGCATACAGCAAAGCCATCTACAGAGGCCACACTCCCTTGTGGAGCTGAGTGAACCATAGGAGTCTGCACAGATGCTGATTCTTCACCAGGTTGCACAGCCAAAGTTAAGCTGAATTGAACATTGACCCCAAATGTGCTGACCTCCACAATAGGATCCTGGGTTTTCCACGGGGCAAAACCTACAGAGGATATAATGTTACCATAGACGAGAATGAGGGAAAAGTTAATTAGTTAGTTATATATATATATAATTCTCACTGCCTTATCCTACTGGGACTGTAGTAAAACCTCTCCTGGATGGGGAGGATCAGAGAGGATGAGGATGCCAATCAGAGAAGATGAGGATGCCAATTTAGGACATATTTATTGTATGTTTTGGGATTTACACTTGAATTCTGTGATATTAAGCACACAGTGGGGGCAGTTTACAGCCAAATATGAAGCAGGTGGGAAGAGAGTGAGCACCTTCACGTCTGAGGTCCATGGTTCACTCTGGGCTGGAAGTGAACTGCTTCAGCAGTGAACTACCTCAAGTAGTAGCATCTGATCAGGACGCCTCCTGAGTGCCTTCCTTTGGGGGTTTTCTAGGGATGCCCAACTGGGACGTGGTAGACCCAGAACACACTGGAGAGTTTATGTTTCTCATCTGGCTTGGGAACACATCGGATTCCCCCAAGAGGAGCAGGAAAACGTTGCTAGGGACAGGGACATCTGGACTTCTTTGTCTAACCTGCTGCCCCCATAACCCGGCCATGAATAAGTGGCAGAAAATGTATCGATTGGATGATTGGACACTTGCATGTTTGGTTTGAAACACTGGTAAAGAACATGTGTTTGTTTACATACTAACACTCCTTCACCAACATACTGTAATGTACAGTAAATCCAAGATAATTGATAGCTGGAGAAAATATATTACTTCTATTTACAAACTATATGGCTTTGGAGTGGGGAGCTTGTTCAAAATACTCTTTTATCAGTCAGCTAAGCTCTTCAGTGAGCTGGGCCTGGTCAGAGGAGGAGGAGCCTTAAGAAACACTGAGATTAATGCTGGAGTCCTTCCCACCGGTCATTACTCACCTGCATAACATAATAAGCTTTGATAGAGAAGGGACATATGAGAGTGAGAAATACAAATAGTAAAGTCATTCTATTATCCTTGCAGGAAGAAATATATTGCACAGACGTACATCCCTCTGGTGAGGTGATGGATTACCCATTGTGGCGGTGAGTTTTAGAGTAATGGTAAAATATTCAGTAAATGAAAAATGACCCCGTAAGCTATCCATGCCACGACTTCTACTCGCAGCTAGTCTTACAATGGATCCTAAAGTCTTTGAGGTCATTGACTTTTTCTTACAATACCTTACAGTTGCATAAGAACCTGAATCAGCTTTTCGCTCAGCAGTATGCACCACTCAGAATGACTAATATCTCAGCGTGGGCCCAGTGTCGAGATGGGAGTTGACCACTTACTCCTCTCCTACCGCATCAGGGCGCAGTGAAGAGACAGGTCCCTGTGCAGCAGAGCATCCACAACGAAAATCTATCTATCGTTGCTCCAGCCTACATGAAACTGTACTTAATAGGATGGCAGCAGAGGTGCTAATTAGCAGCTCAGGTTTTACAAACCTAACCACACACACACACCATAAACTGGGTCTCTCTTCCTGGCATAGTATGCTCCACACATCTACCAATTACTGAAGAATCCCATACATGCAGCTAGTAAGATTTGTTTATTTATAATGATACCCTCTACTGACGGTTGTGGAGTTTGTTGAAATAAATAATATACTACTAAATAACCACATAACTACTAACATTTTTCCATTAATTTTTGATACGTTTCATGAAGCAAATGTCCTGCATTCATGTGAACATCCTAACTTTTGAAAAACACAGACTGAAGGAGCTCGTTCATAATGGTTGCTGCAACAAATTTGTGGTGAGCAAGGAAGAAACTTTTTACCCAAACCTGACTGAACACTATAATCCTCATGATGGTAGGACTGACAGACTGTGTTCGTCTTAGCTAGGTGTACCTAATAAATATAAATGTTATAAAAGTATAACATTTAAGTTTGTTTGATCGGACCCTTTACTTTTACTGCATGCGAGTGTACATTTTTGATTGACATCTTCCTGAGTTTTCTGTCAGCTTTGTTGCACCTAGTGTCAGTCTGCCCACCTTCAAGCTGAACAGAAGTTTAATCAGCCAGAACAAGTGAAAACACAGGTGGAGGCGTGCAAGGCCTTTAAATCTATTGTCTAAATGTCATCCTGTTATTTACTGTAATTGAATGGTACAAAGTTTGTTGTATTCCAGCACCATGTACAGTAACTGGACCTCAGACCCGAACAATTTTAACTTTGTTAGAACAATATCCAGAGGGCTACATGTCCAATTCAATGTCACAATTGGATTTCTCACATTTTTTTCACACCCAATGTGACTGGTCAGTGGCAGATTGAGTGATATCTAGGACAATTTTCAAATACTAAAACTGTTTACATGCTAACAATCTGCTTCTCGATTAGCCTGTCTTATTTTTACATTCATCACAGTCCTTGATTAAGGGTAATTAAAGAAATGTCTTCAAACCTTTCATTATAGTTAGTTAATGATTTATTCCCTATATACTCCTTAATAAATACTCATCTACAAGGAGAACACCATTTTCATACTAGCTAATAGCCAATAACACATGGATACAGACGTCTCATTGGGATAAAGGCCAGTTTTCTCCCGCAGCGGTGGAGTGCAAGGTTAAAGGCAATTTACAGACCCAGTACAGGTCATTCATGAGAGATGAAAATGATGAAAACTGAAATAATCTAATGTGAAGCCTTTATGTTCAAGTTGAAAGTACTCCTGTCTGATGAAACTATGTCTCAGTGGAGGACAGCACAACCTCCTCGGCAGCTGTCAGGACATGGTCTGACGCAAGAGAGAGCTGAGGATTTCTGTTCAAAAAACAGATAAATTCTTTTCTTTTTTTTTTTGGAGGGGGGGTTAAAACCCTGTACCGAATTTTTCAACATTTATAAAATATGGAGTATTTTGCTTGTAAGAGTGATTGTGCTTTTTTATTACCACTCTGTTGTTATTCACAGTGGTATGCCAGTTTACAGACAGTGCTCTTTTCATCCTTATGCTTTTTGTTTCCCTGCACACCTGCTGCAGGCTGTAATGATAATTACTGACAGAAAGCCGAGTAAGTAAGCAACAGTCCAAAAAGCTCCCCCATCTGCCCGGGAAGCTGACCTTTTGTGTGATACTGTATATCAAAAGTGCAGACAATAGCCAACTGGCTTAGTGGTACACTGAGTGATTGATGTCATCTCATTAGCTGAGGGAGTTGAAACAGCTGAGAGCGACACAGGCACTCTTTCTCCGTATGTCAGTGCGCACACTTTTTATTCGCCTTTCCTTTTTGCATGTTGCCACCAACACTGCAGCCGAACAGCCTCTCATCGCGCTCACTGCCCTCTCTTCCTGCATCCTCCTTCATCAATCAAGCTCTTCTCCAAGTTTTAAAACCCCTAAATCCCTCGACTCATCTAGTTCTTTCTCTCTTAGGATTTTTTTTCCTCATGATTATTAAGATTCCTCTTCTGTCCCTGTGCTGTAACTCCTGCACTGATAGATATTCTCTCTGTCTGTCGCTGTTTGTCCTTCTGTCTTTAATGCTCCCTCAGCCACCTCCCTTCAGTTGGTTCCGGTCACTGATCACCATTCATTCGATCTGCCCGAGCCTTCTTCCCAGGAGAGTAACTGCAGGAATAAGAGCAGAGAGGCCCTGGGATGCATACTGCTGGCACACTGCAGGGCAGTCTGTAACAGAGAGCCATAAAGTCAGGAACTCTTAAATGTAGTACTAACTGGAAGAACAAAAAGAAATGAGAGTGTATACAGGGAAAAAAATTATTATTATAAATACTAGTACTATGATCATTAATTTCTGTTTTTCACAAACCATCATAACACAAGCTTTTGCTCATTGAGACTTCTGCAGAGTATCAGCAAGGCAGAGTCATCGCTCAAATCACAAACACTGAAACAACAGAGTTTTCTGTTCCTGTGCCTCCCTGAGGCAGTGTACTCTCAAGGGAAGGTGCCGGATTGACTGGAGACGTTCAACGGTTCCTTCTTCCTCCACAGTGTTGGCTGGTTAATTAACGAACAGTCAGTTCAGATTCTTGAGGCACCATCTTGTTTCCTATTTACACCATATTTCTGTAGGCAAACCTCCCAAGACACTCCTGAGCATCTGGCCAACCTCGTACAATAACCATTTTTTCGCTTTGAAGTGCCATATAAAGTTGCTATTTACCATGAAAGTTACTGTGTGAGATTTGTTTGGGGAAAAGTAGGCTTACTCTTGTATGGAGTGGGAGATTACTTTAGAATTCACAGACAGGAAAATGCCTGAAGGAAAGAGTGTAAGTTATATCTCACTGAAAAATATGAATGTAATTTTATGGGTCAGTGCTGCTTTTGTCTCATGTGTAAAAGGATAATGTGGGTTTTGTTTCAACGTGGGTTACAATTTGGAGTTTTGGCTATTAATCTTATTGGCTATGGTGACATTATACCCACCAACTTCATGAGTATTTCCAGATTCAGTTCAATTCAATCTTTATTTACATTAAAAAGAAACAATGAAAAACAAGAGCCCTCTTTAACAAGTATGCCGAGTTTAAAACTTAAAAATAAAACCACCACAAAGCTCACAAAGACACAAAAAGAGAAGTCAAAATTAAAGCACTGATTTGAGGAAAGAGCCATTCAAAAACCTCATCATTAAAACATTTTCAACTATAATGTCCTCAATGAACTGCTGAAGCCACCCAAAGACAAAGTATCAATCATAGCCAAAATTGTAGTCCGATTTTTTTAATAGGATCCATAAATGTTTGTATAACTTTCTTAATATTTTTTTCTTCACATTTCATATATTCATGTAACTGTTAAATTCTGTTTTATCTAAATGAAATTTCTCCACGTACAGTTCTGAGCCCTGTTTCAATGCCCTCTCTGCCAGGATGTAATTCAATTGGTGGAATGAAAAAACCCATTTACTCCAAGATATGTTTCACATTTAAAAATACTGACTTCAAAACCACTTCAATCTGCCTAAAAAAAAAACTCACCAATTTATGTGCAATTGTATAATCCAACCTTCTCCACAGGTTGTCAAAGCCCCCAAATAGCCACAGACAATACCAACAAGTCCCTGATGTCCTCAGTGATGGCTGTGGCCCTGATTGCAAATTATTACAGGAGGATGGAGCAGAATATCTGAAAGCCGGCTCCAGTATTTACTGTTTGAACCTGTCACTGAAGGCAGTCTGCAGAACAAGTTTAATAAGCTCCTCGTAAGAAGTAAAGATAAATAAAGTTTTTTTTTTGGAAGACCTTCATCGTCAATAAACGAGAGACAGTAATGTTATTTTAGATTGACAGAAGGCCAGTGCACATTGTGAAAGAGTGCAGTGGCATGTACAATAGTGGAGCGGCAACTAATAATTATTTCCATTATCATTTAAATAGCTGATTATTCAATTCATTGATAAATTCATTGTTTCGTCTGTAAAATGTCCACTTGGCATCACAAGTTCTGTTCAAATGTTGTGTTTTAACTGATCAACAGCACAAACAGAAAACAGAGAAAACAAGCAAATACTCACATTCAAGAAGCTGGAAGCTGCTTTTATCTTTGATTAAGAGACTTACAGTGATGAACTGATTCAGAAAAATGGTTGCTGATTAGTCTTCTGTCAAGCAAATTAATGTTGCAAACCTAGTGTATATAACTCCAAACTATGGATGATTAAAGCTGTGTCATTAATTCAGAATTAATTCCATCAGGTGCTGGTTTACTGTAACAGTTCAGACTTTAATGTACACAGTATCCAGTGGAAGGTAAGTAACTACATTTACTCAACTGCTGTATTTAAGTACAACCTTGAGGTAAATTACTTGAGCATTTCTATTTTATGCTGTTTTAATTCTTCTACTCCACTACATTTATTTCACATCCCTAGTCGGTTTGCAGACCCATATTATTAATCTGTTAATTATTCATTTTCTGCTGCAACATTAAAATGATGTACACATGCATCAATAATGGTAATCAAATAATATGATATCTACTGGAATGGGTCATGGTTCTGCATACTAAATATTTTTCTACTTTCTCTCAAGTAAAATTTTAAATGCAAGACTCTTACTTGTAACAATAATGTGCTACTGCTACTTTTACTCAAGTAAAAGATCTGGGAGCGTCTTCTTCGCTTAGTCTAACTGAAAGCAACTGTTAACTTGAAAACAAGCAGCTGGAGAGAGAAGAGCATCCATTGTTGCTCCTTGGGATTCCATCCTACCAGGGTTACTAGGTAACAGTTGTTGTTGGCAACCTTTGGCTTAAACTTTAATCCTCTCTCAAAACAAAAATGTTAAGGAACGTCACAGAAAGTAGAGCTTGTGAATAAGGCAGCATGACTGATGAGTACAGGGTGGAAGCAAAGCCACCAAACGATTGATGTAAGGTATTAAAAGTCAAAACACTTTGTTCAGAAACCTCACAGTCACCACACACAACTCCCAACTCTCATTAAACACATCAAATGGGCTGAGCCTCTCAGCTGCTGCCCTCATGGATAAACTAAAGCTCTCAAAACTAGCTCACCAAGACAACACATTTATGTTTTTTTAACATTAACAGAGATGGTTAAGAAAACGGGTTTAATATGTTGAATAGAATTTTTTTTTTTATATGCTACTAGTGCCGCATTTTATTATATGTTTGCTGAACTACTACTGCATTTGTGCAGCATCCTGTACACAAGCTAACAGGACCCATTTGAGAAAATATCTTTATACTCTTAAGAAATGGTAGATTTCCCCCTGCGGGGGGAAAAAAGAGAATGCCATTTCACACATGCCAAATAATGAATTTATTGTGTGTAACCATTGTTTAGGCTGTAATCTACTTACTAAACCGATGATGAGACCAGATGTGTCAAGATCCAGGTGGCTTATCATCTCAGCTAAGCAATTTCCTCTGGGAAATCCTGAGCAGTGTATCATTAAAAAAAAAAAAAAACAATCCTGATACAGATATACACCATAATGTAAGCTGAAGGTAGAACTAAAAACAGAAATTCTAGATATACTGTGTCAGATTTCGGGGAAACTGATAAAGCCTCTCAGGTGAGACATGTAGTCTAAACTGTACAGTCCATCTTCTCTGGTTTTACAATGGAGTAACAAGATAAAAGGGCAAAAGACATCATATATACACATCTATAGCCACATCTGCCAGTACAGTTAATTTTTAAAAGATGAAACTGATTCTGCTTAAGCTCCTCAAGCGGGTCTCTCCAACACCTAAGTGCTCTGAAATAACCAAGTCAGTGGGTGGTTGGCCTTTCTCAAATTAACCATCTTTCATCTCCATACCTGATCCTGGCCTAGAAATGTCAGAGCAGCTGGCTCCTGTTGAATCTGCAGGACTCCGAAGCTAAACAGCCAAAGCCAGTTTTCTTACGCATAAGAAAACTAAAACTGAGACAGCAGGTCAGTTGCGCTGAGAGAATCAAAATAACTGAAAGTGTAAGTTTAGCTAATTGCTGGACCACATTATCACAGAAATACGAGGTACAAAAAAAAGAAACAGGTTCAGTAGACTGCTGATTTGTGCCAGACTGTTGTTTCAGTACACTGAACAGTGCCACATAATGATTCACACTCATCTACTTCCTGTTTCACCCCCACCCGCCCCCGTGACAAAAACTTAATTAATTTGAAATATATCATCCTACCATGTGCATTTGCCCACGCACAAACACACACGTACACACGCAGGCATTGCACCTTAGAGTGGTAAAGAGGCCTTTGGTATCAGATGTCCACATACTGCTGATCACAAGGTTAAATTATAGCATGGTACATGCATGTCCATGCATATCCCGTTACAAGGCTGCAGAAACACAGCCTCATAACTCAAAAGTAACTGCACTGCAGCTGAATGAGACTCACAGAGGTCAGAGGTGGACAGCAGCTGGTGCGTGTTGAGCATCGCTACATTTCTGACCGTAGTATGAAAAGTAACGTACTGCTGCTTTACCTCGAGTCATCTCAGCTCCACGCAGTTCCCATGGTATACAGCTGGGCCGCAGCATCCTCTCAGCCCTCAACACGAAGGAAAAATCCATATCTGTCCTTCCTCCTTCGCGTTTTCTCTGTCAGTCTGAACTCTCCTGCTGTTGGTGCGGCATCAGCTTACTGCTCTGAGGATCCCAGATGAGGGGATGGGACGCAGATTACCGTGGGGATCAGTCCACGCCCTCCCATCATTTTTATCCCCCACCTACCATCCTTATCAACGGTGGTAAAGCTTACACTGTTACTACCCTAACATGGTCTTGCTCACCCCCTGCTGGTCTAACCAAACCCCCCCACCCCCACCCCCAGATGGGACATTCCTGTACACGGCAGAGGCACTGATACACTGCTGGATTACAGTCATTCCTAAGTCAGGACCTTCACCCTCCAGCTGTGTAATCAGACAGCTGAAGCAGACTGTATTAGAAAGCTAATACCTGATAGTGACACACAGACATATGTAAGGCCTAAGACAATCTTGGTGTAATCCTTTGATATCAGCAGTATTAAAGGATTGCATCCACACCACTTGGAATATGCAGTATGGCGGCAACAATGTCTCCATGTCCTACAATACAGGGGCCATGCTGGAACATTAAAATGAGACACTCTTCTAGTGACAGTCTGCATTATAACAGCCACTTCAGTATATCACACCCCAGTTGGAGAAATCAAATGATGTCAATATGGTGTCTCCCCTGAGAGTACTTAACCAGCACTGAACAACAGCAGAAATCAGATAAATCAACATAATGTGTGCTGAAATAATGTAAACACTGCGATAGATACTGTTTGCCTGTGTGTTTACAGAGCAGCCACGCTTTGCGGTTATAATAATTATTCTTGCTGCGTCTTTGTTCTTGTATTTATGTCTTTATTATTGTTCTTCTCATGCCAGCTTTCTCATACTTTTTCAAAATGACCATTCAACCGGTTTCACTATTTATATGTCAACTGTCATTTCAGTTGTAGTCATCTCTTTCTTTTCAACTCACATATCAACTCCTTTCAATGCTTACACTTCAACACTTTGACATTTCACACCCTTTCAGGTCTCTGAACAACAAAAACAACAACAACAAAAAAAAAAAAAAAAAAAAACTTCTTCAGCTCACAACTTCCACTGTTCACTAGGGATGTCTACTGTTAATAGATTACAGATCAGATTACTAACCTGACTGATCTTTTCTCCCTTACTTTCCATGGTGAATGCACATGCTTATAAGAAAAATATTCTTAAAAATATTTTAGTAACTGTTTTTCGACTGACACTTCAAATTCAACTTCTTTCAGAGGTTCAACCATTTAAAATGTTTAAACTGTACATTTTTAGCAGCACAGTAAATGTTTTGCTGAAACGTTAGCATTTTCTAGGCAATATACACAAAGCCTAAAGTTCATATGAGAAAAACAAGTGACATCTGAGCCAACACAGACCTTGGTTTGGTCTGGTTTTGAATGTGAGCACATTTTCTAAACAAGCACATAGAGATCTAAACAATGAGGCTTTAGGTTTGTGTCAGCAGCATGAGAAAAGACAGGAGTCGTGTCTGGAGGAGAGAACCAATTAGTTCTCTTTCCCCGGCTTGTCACCTGACAGTCTGCTCATCCACAGCCTGATGGAAGAGCCTCTCCAGCCTGCTCATTCAAACCAATTAAGGTCTGGAGGTGTATTACCACACACTCATTACCTGTCTCTCACAGTGCTCTGCTGCTCTTCACATCGCAGCTCACTGGTCTGTTGAAAGTCTTAGAATTTTACCCTTTCATATCATCCTGTCTGTTTCATATTGTCTGTCTTCCTAGTTTTCCTAATTGTGCTCCGCATGCCTTCCTTTATTTATTTGTCTCTCTCTGAGTGACAGAAGGAAATGGAGGCAGCAGCCAAAAATATTCTCCCATGAGCAGTTTGTGCATGCGAATGATTATAAATCAGTGTGGACATATGTTACAGTTTAAGTTACATTCAGCACAAAGACAAAAGAAATTAAAGAGGAGCATGTTCATAAACTAATGAGAATTAGTAATATGGAAATGCCCTGAAGCGTCAAATTAAAACAATGCAGAGACATCAAAACATCCACCAATGCACAGACACCAACAAAAAGCGTGTTGCTCAATACTTCCCCCTTCGGATGACAAGGAACAATAAAACAAAACATTCAGACGTTTTAGTACAAAGGGCTGAACCCATGTCACAGGCGAACTGCGTGTATGGTCTTGCTTAAGCTGTCCAAACAGTTTATCCGTGTGAGATGGATAAAATATGTGGAACAATCCCCATTCCCACATTCCTTCTTGCAAAACATGCAGCAAACCATGTAACCATAAACCTCTCAGAAATGAGCTGTAATTTTTGGAGTACGTCGTTTTGACTCAGCACTGAGACGGCTGGAATCCCCTTTCACCCACCCTCCCCCCAAACCCCCACCAGATTATTCCACTACAACAGCATTAGGGAAAAGAAGTGATCATTATCTTATGATCATTTCTGTTTCAGAAGAAGATTCACAATCAGCATTACATGCTGCTGTATTTCCATTATAGTGAAACCGTGCTTTCATAATTACTGTACAGCTCTCCTGCTCCAGGTACTCGCATACCTTTTCATTTATTCATAAAGGGAGCACAGTGTGAGTAGAACCTTTATAAATCCCTACTGGGTTTAACTTGTTGAAAGGTCAAAACACGACTAATAAGGAAAAGTTGCATCGATTAACAGGAATTAATGGTCACTTGAGCTCAAAACTGAATACCAGGACCTCTAATTGAGTCCAGATGGAGCAGCCAATGAGTCCATTCAGCAAAACAGAAAGCCTGTAGAGGGCCCCATTGATCCTGCTGGTAGGGATGTTTAGATTATTTTATTTTATTTTATTTTAAATGTTGGTATGGCTTATTTTTATTTAATTAAATTCTAACTTGTTTCAATTAGCCAGCACAACTAATAACGTCCTGCCGCAGTGATGAGGTGTGAGCCAGTGACAGCCTGCTTCCTTATTCACACTTTAAAGGTGTGGTTTTGACAACTATCTTTCACACCTGGTGAACAGAGATGGCAAGTCACGAAGTACTGTGCTCTTAAGCACATGTATTTTATTGAGTGTTTCCATTTTTGCGACTCTGTAATTCCTCTCCACTATGTTTTAGATCATCACAGTCATTTCACAGCTATAGTTACTAGTTACTTTTCAGTTTCAAAAATACCCAAAAGTGTATAAGGGCTGAATTGATTAGTTGATTAATCGTTTGAGAATGTGCTGCTTATCTGTTTTTATATCATTGTGTGGACTGTTGGTCGGACGTTTTCTGCTATGTTCTGTCACTATATTGACCAAACAACTAACTGATTAATTGAGAAAATAAACACCAGATGAATCTATAATTAAAATAATCGTTCTTATAAAGCTGTCAAAATCTGTTTCACTTCAGTCAGCTACAACATTCAAGTCCTGCTTACATGTTAATGCTTAATATATCATCCAATGATAAAATGATCTTTTATTTGTAACAGACTATTGTCATGGTATATCTTTACTCTTACGTGAGTGAAATATTTGAATACTTCCTCCACCGCTGCTGCAGAATGTGCAGAAAATGAACATTTGAGACTCACACTGTTCAAGTACCCTCACTAACTGGCGAAAAGCGATGTGACAGAAGTGGTCTGACCACCGCCTCGACTGTTCTGTCTCTTTCTAGAACAGCAGTCGTGTTTAACTCACCTGTAAATTACTCCCACAGCCCTGCCAGCCTCCCCCTTTCTGCCAGTCCTCCCCCACTGCACTAATAACACCATAATGATGCCACTGTTAGTACAGTGCTGAGGCAGTGTGCTTTATGGACTGACCTCAAAATCAATTCAGCTGCACACAGGGTCTATTAATGGAGCTAGGTCTGAAACCCCTCCTCTCCTCTCCTCTCCTCTCCCATAACCTCTTTTCCATCCCCTTACCTCTCCTCACTTCCTCACTTTTCTAGTTTTTGCATACCCAGCTCCTCTCACTCAGACCAGATCTTTGACAAAGTTCTGTGTGACGTTCTGCAGCCCTGTGGCACACATTAACCTCATAAAGGGAAAGTAATAGAGCCTGTCTCAGCTGACGCGCAGTGGGCATGACAAAATGTATCGAGGTGCCACTGCTTCCCTTTCAGTGGCCACTGGGTCTTTCAACTAGACCCAGTAAAAAACACAGGTATGGCGGGTGGCTTCTATTCCTCCACAGGAGATTAATTTGATGATCCAACTGTGTAACACTGTAAAATAAAATGCTTTCGGTTTGTTCTCATTAGTGTCTGTGGTGCACATAATTTGGAAATACAGAGGTTTTGCAGCAGGGATGGAACAGAGGCATACTTGGAGGTTTGGGAGCACATTCCTGGACAGAGAGAGTAGCTGAGTCGCTTGCCGTGGTTAATTAGGGGAGTCTGTGGGAAACCCCTGAATCTGAAACCCCCTTCCAAAAAACCCACACCACTTCAAGTACTGGCGGCCATGTTGAATGGGACTCATTGTTCGGCGGCCAGAACGGAAGATTCCATCGCTTACGTCCAGTCGTCGGAGCTATCGTGCATACTATGAGAGGGCCAATACCAGAGAGTGGCCAAAGTAATAACACCAGACGATAGAGGAGGGAATAATGGAAGGATGACAGCATTTAAAGGGGCAATACACACATTTTATGCGTCAAAGAGAATTTACTAGTCATAAGGAATATTAGCCTTTGCATAATTTTCTCTTTGGCTCTGGGGGAGCCTGAGAAAACAACCCTAGTGACATCACCAGGGTTATCTAATGTGTTTTTTCCTAACATGAGTTGGATCAACCATTCATCGTGCTTGACCCTCTGGTCTGCACCACATATTGTTGAGTTGTTTTTTTTTAGGTACAGGCAAGGAGGGTCTAATGAATAGATGCAATTAATCTGCATTATGCGTTCAAACATTGAATGAAAAAGTCTCAGCCAGGCCACAGATTGAAGTAATTCATTACACAGTGTAGATATTGGATATCACACCATCAAGTGAAGATATGATGCAGTGAGAGGCAGAAAAATAGAAACTCAGCTTGAGATATGAACCAGGGATATCATGATGAAGGGACAGCACTGCTGTCTATTTGAGAATGACCCATCAGATGAGCAAGTGGCATACCACTGAAGGGAAGGGAATGAATGAACACAGAATAATTTGTCTCATCTTGCTATTCATGAAAACTGAAATAATGTTGATATGAATTATCAATCTAACTCAGCAGTAGACTGCTGGGAATAATAACACAGCTTTCTATATTCTTGGTGAACCCTCTTGGGGACCAGATATCGCAAAGCTTGAAAGAACTGCTTAATAGAATAGAAACTGCTGATTGTTTAATTTCTATTTTCATTGCAATTTGCATAATTCTGCATCAAATGGCCCATAGCAGTTTCATTGAGTAGCCTATGCATAGATATATAGTCATTTTGGGATCATATTTTCCTTGGCTGAACAAGATGAGCCGGTTTATTTTTGGTGCATTTGGTTTTTTTTTTTAAATTGAAGCTAAAGATGTATCCTACTATCCTAAAAGGTGCAATAAAAGTAATTAATCTGAACATTTTGGAGATTAGCAGGTGATGGGTAATCAGATCCTCTTAGGTGGAAAATTGAGGTTTAAAATAAACGCTTTTTAGAAAATGAAATCAATCTCCCTGGCCATTGATCTGACAGTCCCACTTGCTGTGAGTAACTTCGAGAGGCTTGTTGAAAAAGAAACCTCTTTGAATTGGCTCTTTTAAAATAGGAAGGCACAAATATGCTTCTAACAGCACACGTAAGCTTTGGGAAACATGGCCTTGTCTCCTGGGACACTGGTGGAGGACATCTGGTTAGAGGTACAAATTTAGCTCAGACACGTATTGCAAACAATAAACACATTTACAGGAATGCATATACACAGCCTTCTAAACAGAGGCACTGTGTGTTTGTGTGTATATGCCTGAGCACACGGGGTACAGTAATTGGTGACCTGATAAATATTTGTGTAGAACCTCCTCAGCAGCAGAAAACAGAGGTACATGCTTTCAACACTAATGCCTTATTCAGGCTGCAAACCAAAAATAATTCAGGGATGGAGCCCACTTAGATGCTTGATGTCAACAATTCAGGCGGCCTGTGGAGCTAATGATGATGCGTCAACACTAAAACGTAATGTTGTGCTGTTTTTCTGTTTTGCACTAACTTTCTAAGGGTTTTTATCTAAAGGGGAACATGATAAAATAAATCCCATTTGTTTCTTCAAAAAAGAGAGGAAATTAAAACAATAAAGAAGTTAGGATGAAAGAAGGTGTGATTCTGATGACATTACTGGCCTTGGCTAAAAATGGCTTCATAACAGGAACAGACAGGTGACAAATTAAAGGAAGAACCAACATAAAATGTCTTAGCAAGGTGGTGGGCCACTACATGCAACCAGAACAGCTTCAATGCAGCTTGGCATTGAAGCTCAATGCTCATTGATGATCTCTCAGAATAACTTTGTATTGATTTGCAGTGACCCTTCCCTCTAAGAGGACAAGTGGACCCAAACCATGCCAACAAAATGACAGAGCCACTGGATCCCCTCACTGCAGGGGTCAAGCATTCAGGCTTGTACCATTCTCTTGGTGTACACAACACATGCACTCGCCCACTTGTCCAGAATATGGTGATGGATGACTCATCTGACCATATCACTGTTTTCCACATCTTTGTAGATCAGTGTCTCTGGTGTTTGTACCACTGAGCTCTCAAATGTGCATTCATCTTTGTAATAAGGGGGTTTTGCACTGCAGCCCTATTATAATATCCCTCTCTGTGTGATTTTTTTACAGACTGTTCTTGCTGGCACAATTGGATCATGTCCTGCACTGACATTGTCAGTCACCTGAGGATAAGGATCTAGATGCAGATGTCGCTTTAGTCGCTGTTCCTGTTGAAACTGTAGCCAGCTGATCAGTCTATGTGACCAAAGCTAACAGCCATCCGAGCCCCAACAATGAACCCTCTTTCAAAGTCACTTAGATCTTTTCTTCTTGCCATCTTAATAGAAAATCAGAGTCCGCTGGGCCTGCTCAGTTTTTTTTATACCTGCCCCAGAGCATGGTTGGATGTTAACTGTACCAAGCAGGGCACCTGTGTGGAAGCGTCTGCCTTCGTTGTGCTTCTCCACTCATTTATTCAGGTTTTTCCTTTGTCACCCATCTGTAGCTTTACTCCACACCGACAGAACCAGATAAAGTTTAATCAGATCCTTTCAGACTTTAATGGCGTGCCTTGTCAGGCTGTAATCTTATTTGTGAAATCCATGTTTTGCCTGATGATGAATTCAAACACTGAAGTGATTCATTTTAGAGTAAGTGGAAACAACCTGAGCAGCGGTGCTCGGTGGAATGCCACTGGAAAGTAAAGAGTGAGGTGTTTTGCAGTGTGAGCCATCTGTTATAATCTGGGAGAAGCAGCGTGGTGATACAAAGTGGAAAATCAGCCGAGGCTACTATATACAGGCACACTGTATACTCTAACTATGATAGCAATAAAAGCTTTCTCATTGATTAAGCTACTAATTTTATTTAAGTGAAATATGTTGAGAAATAACATCTTCAGATTGCTTTAGTATGACCAGTTCAATTTACAAGGATACGAATCCACAAAAGAAAGCAGAAAATTCTCACATTTAACATACATTGATTATTTAAATAGCTGTTATACAAAATAAAATGTTAGAAAACAGTGCAAAATGCACATCACAATTTCCCAAAGCCCAAGTTCAGGTACTGAAATTGCTTTTGTCCAACCAACAGTAAGCTAATGATCTTTATAATCTAAAAAAACTGATTGTTTACATTTATGGAAGCTTGAAACAGTAAACGTTTTTGGTATTTTTGTTTTAAAAAATATAATATATTATTTTCCAGCTTATTAAGTGCAAGTGCAGTAAGTGTTTCAATGCTAATTCAGACAGGGGTCTATGTGATGACCCCAAGGCTGCAGTGTGCATGGCAAACTTGTAAGGTAACATCCTGACTTGATGCACTGTACATGAATGTACTATAAAAATAACTCTTTGTTTTTGATTATAAATTCATGTGAGCAGAGGACTTAGTATATTATTCGGGATGTCCCTTAATTTGCCATTTATGGATTTTGTGACTAAAAGTGCACAATATTGTCCCGATGTTCAGGATGTCTTCAGCCCATCAATCTTGTGAGAGGCCTGCATGAAGCAGAGGATTCAGAGAAGTGTTCTGCTTATCCTCTGCTCTGCTGGAATGTCACGCTTTACGTCCTCTGGATACGGGTGGGGGGGCTGTTCTGCACTTCCTCAAAACTCATTTCCCTCCATGCCTAGTCCATTCTCTTGTGGGAATGAATTTAAACTCAGCAGCACAGCCAAGGCAACAATATGTACCAGCAGCAATAAAAAGTCTCTGCTGCTAAAGCAATGAGGCATTTTAATAGGATGAGCTGAGACTGTTGTGAAGGCAACCGGGCCTCATCTCCCTTGCTGTCTGTCTCTTCCCTTCTTTCTCAGAGTTGAAGCTGTTTGAAGTTTGGACTCAACAGGGATTTGGATGATTTAAGGTGAAAACGAAGGGTTAGATGTGTAGAGTGGAGGCAAGGGGGAGACAGGGGAGTTGGGTTCTTAAAGTCAGATCGTTATCTGCGCCTCTTGTTGTGAAGCGGGCACCACAACACCCAAGTAGTGGCCTTGAAGCACCCCACTTGGGAGAATTATACTAAACACTCTGTCAGAGCTTATTTTTTTTGTCTGAGCGCAGATGTATGGAGAATCTTCCTCACTCATGAGCCCACAGTGTGTCATTAATGGAGACATATATCCTCGACCACATGAGAGTCTGCTGTATGAGTGGGGCTTCACTCAGACACCTGTACTATCACCAGGCCTCAGCACAGCTCCACCTGAGCTCACTGTGTCTTGTACTGCTTCATTCAGAGTCAATGCAAGTTTCCCCATCCAGGACCCGCAGCGACCCACTCCAGACGTACATGATGTCGAGGAAATATCCAGTAGGTCCATAAAATACAACTAGGAAGCAATACTTCACTGAGTCCATAACATGAATTCTCTACTCTGACATATAGTGGTGATAAATGCACAATACCCACTGAAGATACGCAGAGTCCTTATGCTTTTCACTTGCTACAGTCCATTTCCTTTTCTGATGAAAAAACTCTTGAGCTCTTTGATGCATGCAAAGCTGTGATGAGGGGCCACACGAAGGAAATGGGGGAGAAAGGTATCATAAGAGAAGCGATAACCGTGAGGAATATCCTCATTAGTCAAGTCCTCTCTCTACTCCCCGGCTATTAACAGCATGTTGTATAATGTGCTCTTAACCGGAGTCATGACCTACACACAGGAAATCCACATCAAAAATCATCTGAGAAACAAAGACTGTCGTGATCCAGTGGGAAGGAAATAGTTAAATGAGCACTTTCATGAATATAATTAGCATACGGAGACATATCAGTCACACTGATAGGAATAATATCATCTCCGAGGCAGAGTGTCATTCCGGAAAGCAATTCAATGCTTAGTGTCACGGTTAAGGTACTTCTCAGTCCTCCTTGAATTGGCTTTCACTGACTTGCTCTGTGAAGTTTCATTCAGATAAAGCTCGCCTGGAAAATTTAAGTGCAAAGGAATGTCTGTTGGAAATGTACGCTGTCTTAGAGTTGGCATTCTTCTTGCAGCTCCCCTTTCTGGTTGTGCTCCACCGCCCGTCTGCCGGCTTTTTTTTTTTTTTTTTTTTTTTTTTGCAGGCTCCTTCTCTCCAAGGTGCAGTTTACATCAGGTGCTGCGTGGTGAGGGCACTGTGGCCATTTGCCACCCAAAACCGGAGGAATGCCATCACCAGCTGGTGTCCAGAGGTGACAGCACTTCTGTCACCTCTGCCAATAGACCTAAAACACACTGGGGTCAGCTGTCATCTGTCAACTCTGACCCTTAACGAATACTGCAACGTGAAATCAGTAGCATGCTACATTGCCCTCTTGGTGAACCACAAACTTGGAAAGATTTCAGAGCATTTGAAACAATACAAGTCAGCTTCCTCTGCCCCTGTATGGACATGAAAGTGGATGTGTGCCGCCCAGCTGTCCTCCCTGCACCCTAAGGCAGCCAAATTCAGTAGTGGAAACTCTTTTGCGAGTCAAAGTCCAAGGGGCTTCAGCTCCCACTGACAGCCTGCTCAGCTCTGTCAGTTCACTACTGGAGCTTGCATTCCATTTCAAAGCAAAACAAATAACCACAGAGTCATTATTTATTTAAGGTCATTACCAACCACTGTAGAGCAAAAGCTGCCAATGTGCCAGTAAGTACTTCTGAGCCTTCAGCTATTAAGTGCAGATACACTCAACTAGAAATGAAAAAAACAATATGGGAGACAACATACACTAAACATTTAATGAAATATAAAAATAAATAAATCAACTGCAAAAACTGAAATAAATATGGATCATATGACTTAATTTGTTGGTTGCTTATATTGTATGAATCAATCATGTCAAAAGGGATTTTGTTTTTGTTGTGGCACTTTGTTTTGATTGGCGTTTGTTGTCGTTTTTTTCAGCTATCCTTGACATATTCATGTAATTAAAAACCCAATATAACGATTACATTATCTGTGTCAATCTATATTTAATTTCAGCGGCGTTCCAAGAAAGTAATGCCATAAAAATGTCAGAAATTCCTCATTTAAAAATGAGCACTGTGAGCCATTAGTTTGCCATCGTTTAAGAGGAGAATGAGGTCTTTGGCTCTAACTATCAGATCACTGTGTCTGTCTTTGAGATGTCTGCACCTTCTCCAAAGAACAAATACTCCAACCCATCACTGCCAGTATTTTCATCTGGTATTGGAGCCCCAGGAGTCCCCCCGCTATGCCTTGATTAGTTATTTTACTGGAGGAAGTCAGTGAGGAAGAGGAAGAGGGAGAAATGTTAGAGGAGTACAGGGCTGCCTCTCTCTAGCTATTGTTTGGACACAGTTCCTCTCACGCTGCGTTGACCACAGACAGGGCGTGGCTGAGGGAGGCCAGGCAGGGAATATTAGGTGGGGGGGTGAGGTATTCGGGTGGCGGTGGATTCGGGGGGAAGGTTAGAGCACATTGCATATTTTCTCGGCATGTGAACAGCGAACAGGAAGGCGGGTGGTCCCTGGAGAGTGTTACAGAGAGAGAAAGAGAAAAAAGCTGAAGTGGGTGGGATTTTGCCCCTGTAGTTTGGCGGTCTGTTCCCAGCCCTGCTCATGTGCACGATGAAGTAATGAGAGACCTGGGGCCTCTGACAAACTCAGGCCAGATGGGGAGAGGATTCTTCCCCACAATTACTCTGTAGCAGAGAGCATTAGAGCCAGTGCAGCGTCTCCTCTACGGAGAAAAGATAATCACTGGGTCTTTTAAGAGAATACTTAATCAACACTGTTTTACAGCAAGCTGTACAGTTTGGAGGACGTCTTTAAAGGGTTCAGCTGTGTTATCTTCCCTCTATCCCTGAGTATGGGTATCCGAGTCTACTGCCTTGTTTCAACAGCAGCTATAATAGAGTTGTGAAGTTGGAGGAGGTGCTGGTTCTGAAAGGTTTTTTTATCTATCCAAATTGCCATTTAAAAGTTCACTTTTAAGGATATTTTCAGTGTTCCTCATCATACTGTACAAACACAAAAAAGAAACAAGGATCTTTACTTGGTAAGAAAAAAGGTAACGTGTTGAGTTGAGTGTTTCTTTATAAAAAGTCACACAACAAAAAATCGTGGTCTCTGGAGTCAAGGTCTTCTAGTTTTGAAAACAAGAAGGAAAATTCTCAGGTACTCTGAGTTCTGAATATCATGAAAAGCCTCTAATACTTCATGGGTTACACCAACTCTTGATACCACAGAAAATCTGTAGAGTCTCTGAGATAATTTGACAATACCATAGTATGGCCACTTAAATTTGTTCCTCAGATATCAGATGTTTTTTCTCTGTGGTATGGTGCATGGTTGTTGTTAATACTAGACAAATCATGAGCCTCTGACACTGTCAACATGCGGAGAGAGCTGCTTACAGGCAAGAATCAAAGCTGTAACAAATTCACAACATTTTGTCAGTGTAATTAGGAACCAAACTCTCAGCCAAATTCATCCAAAACTGACCCCAAATCTGAAAGTGCTGAGTGTTTCATCACGTTTCTGTAAAGTGAAAGCGTCTTTAGCTCGCTTTTGGCAGCACACATGACAGAATTTTAAGCTCCGTTAAGTGCCTCACTTTTCTCACCAAAATTCTCCTTGAGAGTTGTCGTTGACTTCTCTTACAGAGTTTTCCATCTTGTACCTTTGCTTTTCTGTCAATGAACCAGGTATTTTCAAACTAATCTTTTGCACTAATGATTCAGCTGGGTGAGATTATTGCCCATCGCACCCTTGGAACAGACCCAACCACAAGTCACAGAGCATTGTCTATACAGAAAATGACTTTTACTTCCATAACCCTGAACACCTTAAGCAACTCCTCCCAATTTGCATTGCTCTGAATCTAACCTTGATCTAACCTTATTTCACCTTGACTATGACTGACAGTGAAGCTCTGGGACAGTTGAAAAATAAGACAATTCATACGTCGCTGCTTTCACCCTTTGGGTCAAGCACATTGTTCCCCTTGTTTAAAGCAGCCAGGAGTCATCCATAGTCTGTATGCTGTATGAGTCACTAACAGCTGCCTTATGGTCGTGTTTTAGAAAGGTTTATGGATCAGTATTGGCAAAATCCCATGAGTCCATGATGAGCACTTTCTCACCAGCCAACTGCAGGGCACTGATATACCAAGAGTATAAATAATTTAATATCCCATAAGGTTAGCTCACATTGATTTTGGAGGACAAAATATTTTTTTCTAAAGCTCCTGTTCCCTAAGACAAATTGAATGCAAGCTAGACATATGTTTTTTTTCCCTCATAAGTCAGATGGACATTAAGTATGGCAGCAATGTCGTTTATTGGTGATGAAACATCAGCGTCGTTTAGGAATCTTAAACGAGGCCTTGACATCAGTTTGATGTATTAAGAGAAAGGGCCAATAATAAA
This sequence comes from Toxotes lorentzi, assembly GCA_037833715.1. Taxonomy (NCBI): domain Eukaryota; kingdom Metazoa; phylum Chordata; class Actinopteri; family Toxotidae; genus Toxotes; species Toxotes lorentzi. The sequence goes on from JBBMJY010000018.1 coordinate 16,652,305, forward strand.
GGGGTGTCATCGCCCCGGCAGTGAATATATTACTGTCAATGGCCTGAATAAAAGGAGGCAGGTTGTTTGTAATAGTCAGCCAAAGACCTTTCCATTGACTCTACTGAGTGAAGATAAGGTATACAGAAATCATCTTTTGTAAACAGAGATATGCTTGGAAAAATGTGCAAAAGTAAAAGGCAAAATGACAGTGAAGTTAATCCCAATGACAGGTGTAGAGACTAAAAGTTTTGGATGATTTAATCTCTTGTTCCTCGTGATTAGTTCAGAAGAAGAAGCCAACAGCAACTGCAGCCTCTAGCGCCATGATTATAGCCTTATTGGACATCTGTCAGAGATGTTACTGGGGCTCCACAGGGTTGTGAAACACAGCAAATAAATTTGTGACATTTTGGCAGAGTATAATATTTACAGGAAGTCAGGTCATGCATATTAAAAAAACATATCTGTGTGAATGCTTTGATCCTGCACAGGGCAGAGCCAACAAATGGACTAACAAACAGCCTGGCCTGGAGAGGGACACACACCTAAAGAACATTTAATCTCCCTAAGCCACTGGACGCTGACGCTGGCTCATCACAAACCAAACTGCCTAACCCGAGAGATCTCCCAGACAAATCATCTTAAACTTCAAATCTTAAGAAAACACCCTTAAAGCTAAGAGGTTCTCAGGCTCATCCCTCTTTATGCAGGCGAAGCGAGGGCTCGGCAGTGTTAGTTTGTCGGTTTGAAGCAAAGGAGGGAGATGGAGGATGGTGTGCGGCTGTGTTTGGCTTGATCCGTCACCTGACTGCTGGCCTGGCCTCTGGGAACAGGAAGTATGACATCACTGCCCTGACATTCAGGAATGTGGGAATGTCAGGCTGCCTGTTAACTCTGCAGGAGCGAAACAGAGACAGAGAGCAAGCAGGATGGACTCAACGGCCAGCTCACTGCAGCTGAGTTATTCCATCTCTGAGGACCATTAAGTGTCATTTTCAGACCAACTTGACACACTGTTGTCCAAGTTATCCAGCAAATAACTTGGACCTGGTTCAACTTTCGAATGGTCAAAATTGAAGCAGCAAAAGCTGAGATATCGTCTTGTCATTCCCTTGTATGTTTCAGGTTCCAAAATCACTAGGACCTAAATTCCCCACGATGCAACTTCATAGCATTTTTCATTAAACCCTCACATCGAAACTATACACTAACCAACACCGTCAAGCAGGCTCTCTGTTTTAAAATTTCTAATCTCAGAGTGTTAATTCCTGACGACATGCACAACCAAAGCTCTGAGAGAATGTAGGATATACGTGGTATCTGTGACGCACATATGAACGCATAGTTAAAAACAAATGCATCCTTGCTCTAAAGCCACATTTCACACCAATGAGCCCTCAGCCTTCGAGCGCCAGCAGTGGGTAAGAGGAATCACCTGCTGCTGAACTCCATATGCCCAACACAGGAGCAATTTAATGGAGACTGACAGTAAACTGTTTGGTAGAATATGATCTCACAAACCCACAGGCTTCTACACGTATCCAAGTCAAATGCAGGACACAGGTACCCCACGGCAAAAGACCTGCAACATGAGGTCTTGATTTAATCTGTGACCCATTCACTATTTCAGCAAGCTAAACTGTCTGTACATGCAAGCTATGAAAAGTTTAATCTGTCATGTCATCCTGTATTCTGTTAGATGCTTTAAATTTGTCATGACTAACTAGTTGCTCAATAAATTGATTTGAGTACAAACAGTGGTTGTTCAGTTCACACGTCAGGGCGAAAGGCAAACAAGAATTCCCCCTTCGTTGTTGCTCCAATCAAACTGAACAAAACAAATCATTAATGAATTCAAGATGTCAGCTATATAAAAGTACCTTACCAGAATGTGTCGTAAGAAGGTTTAATTAGACACAGGCCATCGACTGGCATAAAATAGGGACATAAAAAAGGCATAAAGATAAAAACTGCGAGCAAGTGTCATTAGGTTCACAACAACTAAATATAAAACAATACTTTTGTCACAGTCTCTAAGCTATTACTCATAGCAACAAGAGAGATATTAGAAAGCATGGCATCAAGCCGGAACAAATTATTTTGAGCCAGTGAAGCCAGAATGAGCAGTCACTTGAAAACTTCAGTTTAAAGCTCATTCCTCATTCATCACATATTTTTCCTCGCTAAGTGACGATGCCATGGTGTCGCCAGCCCCTATCGGAGATGTTGGCATACAGTTCCTGGGCCTAAAGCGCAGTTCAAGACTCCTTGCCAGACGCGGGGAGAGAACCGAGAAGGAGCCAGAGCTGGAGGCAGCGCAGCCACAGAGGAGCCCAGCTGCTGCCTGGGAAACCAAACCCGGACAGGCTCTGGCCCACGCACTCTAACCCCAACCCCTCCCATCTAATAACAAAACTCAGTCTGTCTCTTGTTCTTTTTCCTTTCAATCTGCTGCCTTTTCCACTCTCCTTCTGATGTGGAGTTTGGGGGAAAATAAGTCAATGGAGGAACGGTGGAATTATATTAGTCACCCTGCTGCACATTCCCCACATATTTCCCACTGTTGATTTCAAAACAGTCACACATGTTCATGTTCTCACTCTCATACACAGAGAGCCAAGGGACTGAGAACACACACACACAGACACACACACATTCACATGCACATGCTTTGACACTCACCCCGGTAGTGGAGGCTGTCATCGTGGTGGTTGTGCTGGTGGTGGTTCTCCAAGGCAGGGGGGCTGCTGGCACCAAGCTCTGCCAGTCTGCGGCTGGTAGCAGAGAGCTCGGAACGGAGATTGGTCACTTCCTGACTGGCGGACTGGATGGCCCCATCAATCCTCTGTGCCAGCTGTTTGTTGTCTTCCATCATTTTAAGGATTTTCCCCTGAGGACCAAATCCACACAGAGCAGCATGGTGTCAAGTGGAGCATTAGAGGGGCTGAAGCTAAGACCCGTTCTTTCTCCTCTTATTCCCCTCTTCTCCTCCTGCTCCTCCTCCACCTGTGCTTCTTCTCTCACAGTTTACTTCGCACATATACAAAAAAAAAAAGAAAAGCCAAAACGCCAGTTCCTCTTCTGTTCTACGCTGAGCAGCACAAGGATGATGTCTACCTGTTACTGCATAAAGAACAACATCTGTGTGGCCAAGCAATACAGTGAAAGCATGTGTGAGTGTGAGTGCAGGGCAAAGGAGAAGAGGAGTGAGCACAGGAGAAAGAGAGGAACAGAACGCAAAGAGAGCTGACAGTGAAAAAAGACAGAGGAGAAAAAGAGATGCAGCCCAGCAGGCGGAGGGGAAAGTGAGTGCTCCCGCCGAGGAGAATGTGCTGTGAGCAGCTGCTCTCAGAGAGGACCCAGCACACACTGAGATGACATGCAGCCTTTTAAATGGACTGTACCATGTGCTGGAGGACCAGGGGAGAGGTGGGGGGACGCAGATGGACTGCGCTGCTCTCCTGCAACTCTCTAACTACAGTTGTGTATCCCACACCGTATGGAGTCTGTAATGGTTTAGCAATCGGGTCTGTAATAGGAGAAAAGTACAGATTGTTTCTTTCTACTTCTTCCTTTCTCTGTGTCCCTGCACTCAGAGCTTGGCAAGCAGTATTAAACCCTTTGACAAGCACTTGTCAAACCCTCTATATCTTTTCACTCCTGCTCCCACTATCCCTTCCTCCCTCTCACTCACACACCCGCTGTCTTTTTGTCTCTCCCACCCCCTCTTTTTTTCATCCCATTATATATTCATCTCTTTGTCCTGGGAAAGCTCACCCCCACATCGGTGGAAGGGGGCTGGCTCAAGGCGCCCAAGGGGAAAACATTTCAACTCCGAGAGCAAACTTAGCAGAGGACAGAAGCACAGAACTCTAATGGGCTAAACACAAAGAGAAGAGGCCAGGAGAATTACAATCGAGCTGTGGCCAGAACATAGTGGAGCTTTACTTCTTTGACCAAAAACAGTTGGATGGATTATTTTTCAGTTTATTTGTGGGCCCTGCAAACAAACAACACTGCCATCAATTCTTATCTGTACAGCTGCAAAAATTCCATTACACGCACAAAAGGTTAGAGTTTGAACGGGAGACCGTTCATCTTAACTTAAAACAATCCCAGATATTGCTGAGCCATCACAACTTTGAATCTGCATTTGACATTTCATTTCCCAAGTAAGAAAACACTTCCTGTCGCTGGCAAGAAACTGAGGTAGATGAGTGATACATCACTCAGATTCTGTCATCCGTGGCTTGGGTGATAACGGCTCAATGCTCATTAGTATTCACACAACGGCAGATAGGGACAAAGATGGCACAAGCTCGCAAGACTGACGACCGAATGAGACACACAATTTGGTAGCTACACCAGTAGTTTGCTCACTGCGTACCGCTTTGTAATGAAGTCCGCACACTGGCAGTGTTACAGATAATCTGTGACTATGAGACAGGGACCCATTAGGGTGGCCTCAACTGGCCTACTTCGGCTCATCAGCTCGTGTACTTAAAGTCACGGTTGAATGATATGACAGCTAACTGAACTGAATGTCCAGAATGTTTACTACATTAATATATCTATTACTAGAGTGATTCAAAATAATATATACTGTTCACAACAAAGGCACACTGTTGAGTTAAAACACAAAAGTTAAAAACACTTTATTAGCATCAAAAACAAGACCAGTGTGTATCAACAGTTGCTGTTTTCAAGGTCAAGAATGAACTCATCAAAAATTAAATCTATCTATGGTAAGTATACACTTGTGTGGCAGTGTGCCTAAGTAGCACCTCCTCTGGAAATGACACAAGTGCTGAAATAAATAGTCAACCAGCTGATTGGTTTTTCAACAGAGACTTCACAACAATTTAATCAAGTAACAATTCCAAACACTTGATTCTTTCAACTTTTCTAATGTGAAGATTTGCTTTTTATAGTTAGAAACTGAATATGTTAAGGCTTTGGAAAGTTCATCACATCAGAACAGATGCTAAACATAATGTGCAGCTGAGACTGAAGGGAACGTCGTTAGTTTTGCACGTATTTGCTCATTAAACAAAATATTGTAATACGGTGGCTCTAGATGAAATATCAGGGGATCACCAAAGACAGCAGGCTTCATTCTCTGAGGACCATGAAAGTCTGTACCAAATTACATGTCAGTCCATCTAATAGTTGTTAAAATACTTCACTCTGAATCAAAGTGGTGGACTGACCATTTGAGAATTGACCAATATTACCACTACCATCTACCCTAGAGGTATTTTGTCCTATCGTGCATCACTAGTACACAACCAGTATCATGACAGTGCTTCTCTTGTTGCATATCACTGTTTGTTTCTCCTGATTTCTCCATCTGTCCCCTCTCTGTCTCTCTATCTCTCTAGTCTCTTTTTAGCACAGAAACTTCCTGTAATGTCTTTCAATATCTCTGCTGTTCAACTCACAACTAACATCCCCACCCAGAGAATTATTACAGTAACTAGAAAAGATCTACGCTGGCACTGGCATGTTTGATCACATCACATGTTAGCGGATCATTATCACCGTCTAGACAGTCACATCACTGTCCCCGATTAGTGCACTGGCCCTGATTTGTAGCTGTTTAGCAAAAGGACAAATGTAGCACAGCCTGCAACACAGGGAAGGGATGAGGGTCCCCTCCACTTCTTACTTTATACAAAAGGCTCCTGTTATTCCACTGCAGCTGGTTTTCAAAAACAATGTTATAGCTAAGTCTTCTTTCAAATGAAACCACAACCACAGTCTGCTCTGAGCTATACGAGGCCGGGCTTTCAAGCGCTTAGCTGTGGAATGCGAGGAAATGAATGATTTTAGGGTCAGGGGTCGGGATGTGTCCCAGATACACATCAATAACCAGGCAAATACTTTGAGGATGCATAATTGTGGCGTGTCCAAAACACACAAAGTCCTCCTCTGTGTCCACAACTGGACTGAAAGTATGTATGGCCATAGCAGAGACCTTAGACCAGTGCAGGAACTTGGTCTACTCCTTTTAATAACCAGTTCTCCCCCCAGTGTATCTATGGATTTGGCTCACTTTTAAAAACCTGGCTGAGTGTTTGTGTTGATAGTTTGCTCACTTGTTTGATGCCATTAATGGGAAGTTTAATTAAGTGTGCCAAGGGTGTGTAGTTAAAAAGAGGTATTGATAAACAGTCACGATGACTGTCTGCCTGGGTTAATTGAATATCGACTAATCCTCCACACACTGGAATGCGTTCCACTTTTTCCAAATAGTAAAGTGATATAATGCCCCACTGAACTATTTATACAGGTCTTATCAGGGGCCTGGGGAAAATATCCACTCTACTAGACTAACTAATGTCCATCAAATACTATGAGAAAAAGAAAGATGTAGCCTGTCAGGGTGTATGAGTATGGGATAGTTTTATGTGTGAGATGGGGAGGGTGTAAAACTGAAAACTATAAAAAATATTTTTTTAAATGATGTGCTAGGAGGTGGAGTGTTGTGTCAAACAAATGATGTGATGTGTCAAATTGTGCCTGGGTATATGCATACCTGAGCCGTGAAGAAATCAGAAACCATGTTTCATAGAGTAATTTCCATGTGGGTGATGATGTGAGAGCAGCAAGATCCATCAGGGTGCAAGGCAACACTTTACTCTAAAACCTCTGCTGCGTGTTGGTCAAGGACTCTTCTGCTTTTGCTGCTTGCTAGTACACAACGCAGGGTTAAACGTTTCGCATTCAGCAGAGGTCATGTGGTGAGGAAAGAGACTTTAAAAAGAGAGTGCACTGCTGAAATCATGGCACGTGGTGCAACCAGGCTGGTGGACTGGTGGAAAATCCCATGAGTGAGCACAACATGAGATGTCACTAAATGCATAGTAACATCTTAAGTTGTAACTAATATTATAAGATAGCACGGGACAATTGAACTACATAATGTGTGTCAAACCATTAAATATATTTCATACTGTTTATAAAGTGGTCTTTATCCCTAATTGTTTTGGCCACTTGGGCAGTGCAAGGCTGTAAACACTGATATATTATCAGGGGTAAATATCTGGCTTATGGATGACCAGAGATAAAACATGGAGTGAAACAAAGTTGAATGAAAATCATTTATGAAGGGAAAATAGACATGAGTTCGCTCATGCTAACCTTTATTTCACTAAAATTCAACTTGGATTATTGTTAATGACTGATAAAAAAAAATAGTGGGACGGGGGGCGTAAGCTGTTTTAGGCTTCTGAATGGGGGCATGCCAGTGCAACCACTGCTTAATGGCAACAAAATATTGTGGGGGTATAAAATTAGATGAAAGATTTTATCCATATTGCCCTGACTAAAGCCCATATCCCCAATAAAATGACATTAAGCATCAAAAGATCTTTAACAAACAATTGTTATTTGTATTTGCTCAATAAATAACTTTAATTTAATATCCAAATTAAAACTCCTCTTTATAATTAGATCAGATCTGAAATATTTGGGGTTCATTTCATGGTCATGTAATAACAATAATAATTTCTCCTCGGGAATGAATAAGCCCCCTTTAGTTATAAGCGATCGTACTGCAGGCTTCTAACACTACTAAGTTTGTGTATACATTTCAGATAGACACTTCATAAAGGATGTCTCAGCCTCCATACAGACCTGCTCTGAATCTAAACTTTCACAGACTGTGGTTCTGAATTTCTGAATCTCAGTATGTCAAAATGTTCAGTCTGCTGAGTACTGAAAGAAAACAGCAGGTTTCAGTACATTTTATTCTGGAAATAAGGCAGTCTCAGTACACAGCACACTGTCTCCCATCATCAAAGAGCACAAGCACAAGCCTTTTGATTCTTTACTTATAGGCAGATTGATTGGCACCGCATTTGGATTTTCCTTTTGTCCATTCACGGTCAGTGTATAGTGTGTGAGTGTGTGTGTGTGTGTGTGTGTGTGTGTGTGTGTGTGTGTGTGTGTGTGTGTGTGTGTGTGTGTGTGT
>JBBMJY010000018.1:16660361-16679264 GCA_037833715.1 Toxotes lorentzi
CTCTCTCTCTCTCTCACACACACACACACACACACACACACACACACACACACACACACACACACACACACACACCAGCGAGCAGGCTAAGAGGTCAATTTGGGCAAGATTGACAGAGCGACTGAGGCAAAGTGTGACTCAGTGACGACAGCCAAGGTCGGCTTTTCAGCAGAATGATCAAAGATTTATGGCCAAGCCTACCAGCCCTCTCTTGAAGTGCAGGAGCATGGGAAAAGAGAGGCATGTTTACGAGCATACAGCAGCCCCACAGGCAGCACAGCATACATCAAACCAGCGTGGGGTGGGTGGAGGGGCAAAATAAAATGTTTACGACAGGGGTTGACGATCGGATTCTAATTTCACATTGAGCATTTACAAGGTGTGGGTTACCTCTGTGCCCCAGAGATGGCCAAACATGTCAGGTAATGGCACGATGCTGCTGTTGAAAATAACATGCTGTCAAACTCGGAGAACAGACACACCCTCTTCTCCTCTCTGCCCCACTTTCAATTTTTGTTCAATGCATTCTGTCACACTGTGATACGTGATGGAGGAGACAGGTGGCTTTCTGTAAAAGCAATGCTACTTTGGCTGTCCTTAATATACCATATCCCAGTCAATGCAGCTCCTGGCCAAAGGTATAAAGCATCAAATAGATATGACAGAAACAAGACACGATGTTGAGAAGAGACAAGACATGATTTTGAATTTGTTGAACCATTTGTAATAACTGATTGCTTCTCACTCGTGAAATTACAACAAATTCTGAAACTCTTCTCCAGGCTAACATCCCTGATCAACATTTGACAGCAGCTCCGGACTGGAGGTGTACATCTCCAAGTCTGCACATTTAATATCCTTCTGGTTGGAGCAAACCAGACAGGTAGCAGCATGAAAAATATGTAAGTGTGGAAATGTCAAACCATGTTTTCACATCACTGATAAGATACAATGGTGAACGTAAGTATTCAAAACGACCTGGCGAAGATGACCGTTTGTGAACTCCACCATTTTAATAATACAGAGAAGACGTCAGGAGAGGAATCTTGATGAGAACAAAATCATGGATTATTGAGAAATAGCTTCTTCCACTAACTCTCTGGAGTCCAGGTTCATTTCGGTTCATTTCTGGAGACATTCACACACATTCAGTTTTGTGTAGCAGCAAACTGTCCTCACCCTACATTCATTGGAACACAAACTTAGCTGTCTGGCTATAATACTGTACAAATATTTAGTGATAGTTACTCAAAATATTATTTTATAACTATATTTACATGTAAAGTGATTTTATCCTATTTTTTCGGACTTTTTCATTAAAAGTTAATATATGCATAAAAATATTAATGATTCTCAGTTTTAAACGTTTCCTTTAAAAAAAATGTTTTGTGGTCTAAACACATGCTGAGTGAAAGCCCCGCATCAGCATTTTCAACAAAAATTAAGCTATGTTGCGATAAATTAAGTATATTCAGTGTATTCACTGTATTTACAGAGACACGTTATACAACTATGCATTAATCCATCACTGAATCTGTAATTAATACCCCACTACAGTTTATGGCTAGATCCTTTATTCTTGAGCATTTTTTCTCTATTTCTTTTCTTTATTTTCACAGTTGTATTTTTGATGTAAACTGTCATCATTTAACATAAATCATTTAAATCACGAGATCATAATGCTATCTCGTGACCACGCATGTTTTTTTTTTTTTTTAATCCAATATCACCAGAGGGGCTCCGTAAAATAGCCTAGAATCTAAGCAAACTTATTTACGGTCTTTTTCCCAACTGCAGTAGCTATCTGAGTCCAGCAGAGGGCAGTGATGGTGCTGAGAGGGAGACAACAACAGCGCAGAACAGCAGCAAGCTAAACCGATAAGGAAAAGAACCACGCAGAGTAGAAAGTATAAATGCAGGATACAGCATTAGTTTAAAGGTTCTTCAGAACAAAATCCCCAAATGAATTACAAGGAGGAACCCAGGAGATTCTCACCAGATTGGGGGACTGATTCCCTCCACATGTCTTCATCACATCGGACAGATAAGCCAAACTCCATTTCAAGGAAAAAAAAACCCAACAAGCTACCCGGGTAGATAAACACTGGTTTTATTTAATTTGGTTTGTTATTTTCTCAGAGTTCTTAACTGTTTATTTTGTTTGTTTTCTCCTCAATCTGAGTTGGTTGAAGCGGGCAAAGGAAAAAAAAAACACTTTGTTTCCCAGTTTTCCCGAAGGGCAGCATAAGAGATAAAAAAACGGAATGGAACTGACAAACTGAACGTATCTCAGAATATTTGGACTAAGGGGGATTCTGTGGTTTATTTTGGGAACTGGCTGCCCAGTTGCACTAACAGAAAAGAACAGAGAACTGTATATTCAGTTCTCTGTCAGTGTCAGTAGCTAAATAGGTGCTGTTGTATTTTCATTCCTCTACTCCTCTTTGAAAAGTACCTAGATTAAGCGCTTGTGTACATATCACTCCATCGTGTGGTAAGGAAATTCTTACAAGAGAAATATTGTTTTTTGGGGTTTTTTTTGTGAAAGGCACTCCCACACACAGGTGGCCCAGTTCTGCTGGTGACTGAGATGTGTACAGCTCATTACAATCTTTGTAGCCACCCACAGGAGCAAAACAACATCAACAATGAACTCTAATGAGGCATGTTGGTGTTTTGTCAGCCTGCACAGTCTTTGTGAAAGGAGAATATAATGTGCATTTGGAAAAAAAAAACAAAAAAGCAGCTCGCTCGTAAAACCCAATCCCTCCTGTGGGAAAAATATCCATTCCAGTTTCTATATAGGATCGCTGTTAATTTGTGAAATCACACAAAATATGATCATGGGAGTTTTTTTTTTTTTTTCGTAATACAGTAAAATATATTTAAATGCGTTTAGTCAGCTGTCAAACCAGGAAGTGTGATGAGAAAAATATTAAAATGACTCTTTTGCTTCTGCTCACTTTGGGGACTGACAGTCAGAGTCGCAGGAGCCAAATAGCCTCTTCCAAGGCAATTTGAGGAAGCTCCAAGAACTTCACACTTCAAGCCCAAAAGGCCCAGAGTTGGATAAAAGGACGGGAAGAGACTGTGAGAATCTGAGGCAATCCCAAGAGAAAGCTCGGCTACGTTTCAATTACACCAGTGCCAGATAAATACACAACACAATCTTGTTGAGGGACAAAAGCCTGCATTGAACCTAGACCACAGGTATATAACACCACCTTCCACTCTCAGGATGAGAGCGAGCAAATGATCATTCTGAGGCTTTGGAAAACATTACTGCCATAAAGCTAACTGCGACTTTGTTGAAACGCGGGGCTTTGGACAGATCAGTTATAGCTTAGCAGTTTGCTTTGCATAGAAATAACTGAATCCCTGCGTATCTGACGGCATCAACACAAACCTGTAAGTTTGCTGTTTGCCTCATTGTTCTGCATCACTGTCTGCAAGAGGGTCACTAGGACACTTTCCCCCAAAGGAATACTCCAAAACATGTCAGGATGTGAGGATACAGTGTCTCTGAAATGCAGAGCGAATCAGAACAGCATTTATATTAAAAGAGTGTGCTAAAAACAAGAGCAGTCTGTGCACTGGAAGCATGTTTCATGAATCTTTTTCTCTTTATCTTTATGTCTGTCTCACACACACACACATACACACACCCTCCACAATTGGCAAATACTTTACATTTCACTCCAATGTCTCGCTTCCACACTTACAAAAAGCATTTGATCCTTTCCCTCTGGGTAGTGTCCACTAATTTCTGATGCAGAACAGATGGAGGCTTTTGTGTGCACAGAGCTTTGTCTGCCTTTACGGCCAAAGCTGGGAATATGTGAACATGAAGTGATTAATTGCAACAGTGGATTTAGGATATTGACCTCTGTGGAAAACAAACCGCATGGGTTCTACACTTCTTTGTGTTGCGTTCAGAGAATCTGCCCAAAAACATTCACAGGAGCTGAGGCGGAGCGCCAGGCGTCTCTTTTTTGTCCACGTCTAGCAAGAGGGGATCCCTCGAGTCCGCATTTCATTCTCATTTCCACAGTTTCCACAATGCAACAGGCAGGTTTCGGCTTGTTAAGATAGCAAACTGTATCTGATCTGATCAGGTCTGCAAACACTCCAATTCAATTCAGGCGTTTCCAGAAAGGAGCATCACACACGTTTATTGTGCATATTTTTTTTTATCCTTCTTTAACTGCTTGTACTTGAGCATCATCCAGCTTGTGGCCAATGACCAATTTCTGTATGTGTGAAATAAATATTGATCTACTTAGTGTCTGCTTTTTTATCGCACTACTAATAGGTCTATGAAGAATATCATCAAATTGGCTAAGTCAACTGATTAGTTGTCTCCAGTACAAATTAGCAAGCCAAAGGTTAAAGTGGAACATAATTAAGTATATTAGGGGAACATGAATGTCTGTGCTAAAATTCATGGCAATCCATCCAAAGGCTGTTGAGATATTTAAGACTGGAAGTGATGGTCCGACTGACTGACCTTTCCATCCACAGAGCTGTGACGCTAGCATGATGCTAAAAAACATACACACAGAATCTGTTTAGTGGTTAATTTAATTATTCTGAAATACTTCATATTGTACAACATATGAAGAGTTGGCATATATATGACACCTGCATCCAGATGTTGGATCGGAGAACATCTGCTGCAGTGGGTCCTATCTGTGACTGCTACATTTATATACTGTAAACATTTATAAGTGCATCTCAACAGTCTGTATCACATGCAAACTGCTTTCCAAATAATTATTTTTTTTTTTTTATTTACTCTGTCAGGGACAGTACGCGTTAATCAAAAAACTATTAATGAGCCAAGTATAGCCAAGAGGGTTGACTTCCATTTTTTTTTTTTTTTTTTTTAATGACCAGATGTTTAAAAAATAAGTTACCAAGTAGTCGAGACTGGGGTGTGTGGGCTTTTTAGGTTGGAGATACAGCTACCCATGAAATTACCTCATTTGCTTACAAACAAGCTCTTGATTTTCTTGTTTATTTAACAAGTGAAAGCTGTTAATGGTAAGACGGTAGAGACCTTCAGGGCTGCCCGGAGGAAAACAACTTCAGAATGAGGCTTGCAGGGCAGGAAAAGTTTTTGGCTCTCCCTGCGGATTCTCCACACCGAAACAAGTCAACATTGAAAGCAGAACGAGAAGTTTGAAACCTTCCCTCTGAAAAGTACGATTTTTCAAGAATTCAATTAACCTTACTGTTTAAAGTCAGTTAACATATAAACACAGTCTATTCTTCAGTGCAAAAGCCTTCTAATTAACTCCAAGGCAGACCTATACAGATACTATATAGGTGAATCAAAACAACTCAAAGAAACACCACTGACCATTTAAGCAACGTTTTCAAACCACCGCAGGACACTGAGTGATATGCAGCTTTTTTAGCTTGCCAGCAGTATCTTATAAACAATGAGCAAAGACAGATAATATCTAAATCTAATCTCTAACACTATAGACTATAAGGCCAAAAGTATGTGGACACCTCAAATTAAACCAATAAGTGGTTCTTGAATAACGTGGCTTCTTGAAAGGCGTGGCTCATTTCAGGTCATCAAAAAGGTGTTGGATGTGGCTGAGGTCAACGCTCTGTGCAGGACAGTCAAGTTCTTCCAGACCAAAACTCAGAAAACCATTTTCATTGAAAAGGCAAAACCATTGTCTAAAATATAATCTTCAATGATTTAGTATTGCACTTGCATAAGAGTAGGGGACTTGCAAGAGACGGACAAAAGAAAGAACTGTCATAATTGAACTCAGCTCAATAGCATATTTCATTTGAACCTCACAGTCCTGCAAATATCCACATCTGTCAAATTCCACACTGCCGAGTTAACCTCTGTGGCATCTCATAGAGACAGCTCCCTGCAGAGTCTGAGAGGACATTACAAAAGTGTCTTCACAGGCGGAGTAGTACTAATTATGACAAGTAAAGTGATGTGTGAAAGACTGCCCTTCTAAGGTCTCCTATATCTGGAACCAATGGTCCTAACCCAAACCATGAAAGACAGCCCCAGACGTATGTAAACATGCAGACAGGATTATCTCCATACTTTTAGCTGTACACTCAGGATCAACACAGCCTACTTCTCACATGAATCTTCAACCCTTAGATTATGATGCAGTTTGTGATTCGCATGTCTGAAAACATCGCTCTCAGTAATCTACCACATTATTTTTCAAAACATCTCAACACAGTCCCAAATATACGAATGTATAGTAGACAGTTCGAGTTTTCCTCCGACCTTATCAAGAAAGTTCAGAAATAGTCAACTGAGGCAAAACCCTAGCAGACTCTTTGGGAAGGAGAGAGCTGCATCGCACTGTGATAACTGGCTCTGCATTAGAGCATGAAGCTCCAGTGTGGAGGCAGAAACCGCAGGAGGGATTTCATTTTGCCCACAGCAACATTGCCACCACCTGGTAGCTTTGATACATGCTGCAACCGCAGTAGATGAAAATGTACCTCTCTTAGCCGTCTCACAGTCAGTGGCCCGAGCGGCTGCATTTTCTGGGAGGAGAAGCCGTGACAGAGACGTATGCATCGACCCTGCAAAACACCTGTCATCGCATCACATAATAAAGCCATGGAGTTATCTCAGAAAAACAAATCTAAAACATCACATGCTTAAAAGGCAAAGTGTGTTCAATAATTGATTATAGGCAATGAAAAAAAAAATCCTGTTTCATTGATATTAACCTTTCATCTATGGAACAACTTCAAGAGTAGCCCTTTCAACAATAAAAATGTAAGAGAATAAGAAGAATTTATCACAAAAAAAGGTTGTCTCTGATCTATCTGAGACTTGTTATTGATGTATAATTAAAATGCAGTCCATAACAGTCCAGAGAAAGCCAGGGCAAAGTGCCCTCCACTGATTTTGCATAACTTTGATCAGTGTGCCACCTAGTGAGCAGCACAAGAGATCAGCACTGAGCGATCCAGGTTTGTCTTTTCTTCCTTTGAGTCAAAGGCTTCAGAAAAACAAATCTCGGAGGGAGTGTTAAACCATCGGCTGAACATAAAAGCCTCCGATGGCCCTTTGATAATCTGCCTGAGGCCTCCTCTTCAACACCTGATTTCACCACTCGGAGGGTGGTGGCTCTCACAGAAATTCCTCCACTCAGCCGAGAGGAAGACACACAGGTTCACACACATGTAATTAATTTACAGATAAGGGGCATCTCTTGTTGATATCAGGTGTAATGGTGCGTGTAATGGCAAAAACGGTCTGATTGTTAAAAAAAAAAGAAAAAGGTCAGGGGTCAGGAAATGCAGGAAATGGACTGTTTGAATGATTTAAATTGATTCTCGGGGTTAAACGTTAATTGCAAGCATCCTCAATGTTTTATTACAGCTTAATTCAGTTACAGAAACAGGCTCAAGTAAAGGCAGCACAGAAAGAAGTGAAGTTCTTTAACAGCTGTATATAAGTTAAAGTAAAAATCCACCCTCGGGTCCTCTTACATAACAATCCTTTGTTGTTCAGTGCACTCAAGGAGACACTGTGTTTTAATTTATTATACGGGTGTACCCATTTTACTGCAACCTGCCTCATCTACTCATATCAGTTAGAAACTTCTAATGTTTCCCAAAAAAATCACTTTGATAAGAACAGGCGTGAACATGTCACCTTGAGCTGTGGAGGTGGAGAAAAACAGCATCAGTGACAGCGACAGCAGCTGCAGAGAAAGACAAAAGCTCACTTTAAACAAAACACATCACTGACTTTGCATTGTGTTCTGTTAGACTATTGATGGGGAAGCAGATTCTTCTTCCACTTACACAACACATTGCTCCACCTAAACTTCACCACTGATGTTTCAGATAGCTAGAAAAAAAAAAGAAAGAAAAGAATGCTAGTTTGTTGTAGCTGTGCAACAAATATCTCAACACGCTGTCAACATTTGGCTGGTTATCCACTGGAAGAAATATACAGCACAAAACGGCCCCAGTAATAAAAGATGCATTGGTAATAGCTGTTTTCAGCTAAAGCTACAAAGCATGAAAATAAGCTTAAGGAGAAACTTTGAAGATACAACTAGCAGACAGAAGAGAAGAAACGTCTCCGCATCAGCTGAGATAAGGAGGGGGAAGAGGGATCCTCCCGTCGTTTTACAGAGCCAGGCTAAACACTGCTTGTTAGAGCAGACCTGTGTGAACTGAGACATGACATTTCAAAATCCAGAGGCTGCACGCTGGAGTGCCTTTCGAGAGCCGAGGCTACAGGCGACACATGACATGTCTGCAGCCAATTAGGACTGTTTGTGAGCAAGTGTCTGTACCTGTCTTTCAGGGTGAATGAAAATGGGTCAGAGCATCTTTGTACCACGGCACAATGGCAGGTAGCACACAAGTCACAAACTCGAAATGAGACAGAAGAGGATTAAATAGCTGAACTTCAAATTTTCTGTAATATGGGGTGACAGTTCTGAATCCATTATCATTATCAGCCACTTTGATGCTCAGAATTCAATTTCAGAGCAGGTTTCTAACAGTAGATGAGCTACTCTGAGTTCAGACTGCAGGTATTACCGCTATCATTCATTAACACGTTTCTGTGCAGGTAAACAACTCTGAGAGTTCAAAGGCACATCAACTCAAAGTATTACTAAATTAGGCACAAAACTGTTGCCGCCACATTTCGTGGGCTTCTTCGCTTTCCCCTCACATCAAACACTCAAACTCTGCTCGCTCTCCACATTCACATGGCTGCTACTCGTGAGCCTGGAGAGCAGAGAGCTGAGCGCTGTTTAATGATGCTGAGCGTGTCTCTCCAAGTGCGCTGTGTCTGACGGGGGACAGCACCGACCGAGCTGACATCCGAGTTGTGATGCAGAAAACTGCTTGACATAATTGCTGGTCTGATGCGGCTGTGAACCAGGACGGAGCCTGTGGCTCTGATCTATAGTCTCTGATCAAGGTCTCTGATCTCAGCTCTGTCCATATGCTTGATACAACTCACACAAGGGGGTAGACAACATAAAAAATGAATAAGAAAGGACTTTAACTTTACGCCAACTAAATCAGTGGAGCAAACTGTGCCATAAAGGTCATATATGTTAGGTTACATTCATTCAACCCCTGTCTTACATATCCTTGTTGGTTAGTTTCACCTTATCAAAGCCGTTTGTCTGATCTTCTAGACTCTTACACTTGGAGTATGAAATCATTTAAATCAGGGGAAATCAAATCAATGGACATAAGGAGCTATTAAGAAATACATTTCCAATCTGTAATAGTTAATCAACTAACAAATGAGTCCATCAGAAGGCTGATTATTTTGATAAGAGATTCATTGCTTTGGTGATCAAGAAAAATATGCCCAAAATGTGACTGTTCCAGTTTATCAGATTTTCTGCTTTTCTCTGTTTTATATCACTGTGAAGTTAATATGTTTAGGCTCAGGACTGTTGGTTGGACAAAACAAGACATGAAGATGTAACCTTGGACTCAAAGATACTGTGATGTGATACTTTTTCACTATTTCTCTGGCATTTTATTGACCACATTAATTGATTGATAGAGAAACTAATCATTAGTTGTGGTTGTAATAAATTAATTTGACAGGTGTGTACTACACAAAGGAATATATCGCAGGAGTCTAGCAATCTGTCCCCAAGGCAATGTTATCATTTTGTAGGTGTAGAAAACAAACTGCAGGAATATCCCTCTGATGGAGTCTAGACACGGGTGGGTTAAAGTCTAAATGAAAACTGGATTTCCAGGAGTCCCCCTTCACCCCTCAGTTGAAATGGTGGCTTTATTTATTTATTTTTGTCTCATCTGTGGTAGTTCTCCCATAACACGCCGTTCCATGTCCTGTTTGCAATTACAATTTCATGTTATGTCACATGTTGTTTTGTGATTTTCATATTGTTGCATGTTGTCATGTTATTTGTCTGCAGTTTGCACTAATAAATAAAAATAAGGTGGAGAGGTGGCGGTGGGTTGTGTCAATCAGACAACTACAGAGAAAGGAACAGATTAAAGTTTGACAGCAACATGATGATTGGCTCACAGATCTCGTGGCAAAATCTGATTGGTTTAAGTGAAAAGTGTTGAAATCCCTCGATCAGCTGATTGAGTTGGAAGCAGGATAGGAAAAATCCAATTCAATATGGACTGTGTGCATGAGTGATATCTTTTTTTTTATGGTTAGTTATCTTATATAGCCTCTAAAATCTCACCTATCAAAATGCTAATCCTTATTTTTTCTTCCCACTATATTAATTTTGTTAATCATTACTTATTATCCACTGGTAAAATTCATCACCATTTTTTAAGTGTGGCCTCGTGGAGACTGGTTTTGTAAGAATAATATTTAAAAAGTCCAATTAGCCAGTCCTAAGGCTTTACTGCACTTCATATTCTTGGTAATGAGGGAGTTATTTGTTTATGGTATGTTTGCTCTACAGATGTGTTTAATATTTAATTTTTTTTTTGTCCGGGGATTGTATTCCGGTGGTTTAAAGGGCAAAGTTGAAGGCTGTGGAGCCCGTCAGGTACTGGGGGGGGGGGTTGTCACAAACAGATAAGCACAGATAATTGTGTCATTCAGACCGGTGACTTTTGGATGCTTTACTTTAGCTGCTCTCCTTCAGTCTGAGATTTGAAAGTTTGAAAGAAGAAGATTCACAGCAGACTTCGGCACAGTTCACCAGAGACGTTTATAAGAGCATTAAGTGTTTGATGTGGGACCTCAGTGAGGAGTTTGCTCTGGTGAGTTGGTGCCAGTAACAAGTCCTTAAACAAAGACAGCAGCTAATATAATGTAATATGACAAACTAATAGCTCTATACTCGCATTAAGACATATTATCAAGGGGCATATGTACTAAGCAGGCTTTGAGTCTAATATCACTGTGGTGGTTGGCTGGTTGGTTAACATATGTGGGCAAAGAGACACTCATCTGCAGACATAAAAACCCCCTTTCAGACACACTCTGGCCAGTATCATTAAAACACTGCTTTCCAAACACCAATCAGAGTAAAGCAAAATATAAGACAATGTGAAGACACCTATTTAAAACACTGGAAAGAAGAAACTAAAGGCCAAAGTAGATCAGAATGTTATGTGAACTGTCAGAGATAGAAAGGCTAATAGAGGCAGATCCGAATAAAGTATAGGAGGAAGAAAAAAAAAAACAGAACATGTGGTCACTATTCAACAGACGAGGTAGAGACAGAGAGGCGCTTCCTCCTAAAATGTAAATCATTCAATGAAATAAGGAACGCGGACTTTAACCAATTCATTTAGGAGACAGGGCTTATCTTACTGCCCTATACATAGGGCTAAAACACATTTTACTGCTCTGGCAACATTGTTTTTCAAACTTTTATGCCAATAAAGCACCTTTGAATCTGAAATTCTGTACACTCACTCCTTCCACAACCCAATTGTAAACTCACTGAAGAATCCTCAGCAGGTTTCACAATGAGCCTTTTCTTATGAAGAGTTGCTTATCATAAGCTCTGGTTGATCCTATGCTCTTGTGATCTAGTGACGCGAGTTAAGCCCAAATCTTCTCTTACAACCACACTCTGTAGACATCTTAAGAAACCCACCCCCACCCCTTTGTGGTATAAAAAGCACATGTGCAGTCAAACGTCTCAACTTGCAAGCATATCTGATTTACAGTGCAGTACAGTTAGGTTGAAACATAGCTCTGCTCATTGCATGCACACTGTCAAAACATCCGTGAACTTTGTGTACTTTAGCAAAAGAAAAAAAAAGTATGCAGTTCTTTCTTAGCAATAATTTATAGAAATAACCTTTAAGAACCTCAGATATGTAGGGTCTATACTTTTAAACACAGACATTTTAGTGGAAACAAATGGATCCACTGAAACCAAAAAAAAAAAAAAAAAAAAAAATTGTTCCCACAGTTGTTCATATTTTCTGATCACATGCAGGGAGTCAATCCAACTGAAACTCTCGTTCTCTCATTGTAACACTGACACACACGCAGTGTGCACTGTCACTCTCATCAGTGTACGGCGTGCCCTGCATATTAAAGAGAAGCACCCGGGAGAACAGGCTATATTTCATCACCACAGGAGTGCCTGCACTAACTACTGATGCAAATTTATACAGACTCGGAGCATGCCAGATTCTCCTTAGGACCGCTCTCTGCATTCACAGTGCTGTGGTGCGGTGAGTGATAAGAAGTGGGATGTCTGATGAAACAGGATAGTACTTAGTATTTACAGTCATGCTGAGCTGTATAACAAGGCTTAAACATTTCAGCACAGGTACTTTATGTTAAGCTGCAGTAAGGTGACAGTTTTGCAGATTAGACGATGAAATTTTATTTTCCACGAGTATAAATTCTCTCCAAGTTTCCAGTGTGTGCACTGTAGGTGTGTTCACTGTTATCTTGTCCCTGCTTCCCTCCTTCTTCTCCTCCTTCTCCTTCTCCTCCTCCTCCTCCTTCTCCTCCTCCTCCTCCTCCTCCTTCTCCTCCTCCTCCTCCTCCTCCTCCTCTCTGTCTCCCCATTTACTCCGTGGTGTACTCTGAGATGAACAGAAGTTTTGGGAAGAAGCTCAGCATGTGTCTGCAGAGCAGGGCTGAACAGTGTAACTAAGAGGTTTATGCCTGGCAGAAAGGGAAAAAGAGGCCAGCCGTACTGGGCACGGTGAGGCAGATATGCAGAGTCAGCAGACACTCAAACAGAGGGTTCAGTGATGCAGAAAACACGGCAGGGACTTGAACGGCGCACTGGAGGCTGCTCTCGAGGTGTATGAATTTGTTAAGAACATTTTTCATCAGAGCAGCTTTGAGTGTGTTTTGTGTGTCTGTCCAGCACCTGGCTAAGACACGTATGTCTTTAACCTACGAGGAATTCGAATATTCACCGCAACTTTTAACGCACGTTCTTAACATACACTACACAATTACACAAAACACACAAACACACATAATAATACAGATGCCAAGATGAGCAGGAATAGTCCCCCCTGTGAAATGTGCTGTTGTTCATACCTTAAAACGCTCTCCTGTCAGCTCGGTGTGTACACAGCAGATCGCGCAGTGACGAATTTAGCTGCTTTTAAAGTGGAGGAGACGAGCGACTATTAAATCCAGGAGATGTGTTCGCTGAGCGCACAGTCTTCAGCTCATGTGCATGCACTTATTATTTTGCGACTACCTCACTTTTCTGTGACTGTGTGTGTGTGAGAGAGAGACAGAGAGACAGAGGAAGAAAGAGAAGGAGATTAAGAGAAAGAGAGCGAGAGGAGGCAGTTCAAAGTGCGAGAAATTACTACAATCCTTTGAAACAATGCAGCAATGTATGAAACGCCTTAGAAACAGAAAAGCACTTTATCTTCAGTAAATCCAGGAGATACAATAAAACACACTGAGTTTGGTGGTGTGCTGAAGCTACAAATTCCCTTTTGTTGGACAGGAAAGGATTCAGCAACCGTCAGGTAGGAATTAGATTTACAAAGGGAAGCATCATGTTGTGTCCCCTGTTCAAAAATATAGAGCATAAATAAATAAAGTATGTTGGGATTCAAAGTTTATTCTTCACTTTGGGAGCAGCAGTTGGGAAAACAATCTCCAAAAACTGGTCAAGATCCACCTGCAGAGGAAGAGCTCAGGAATTCATAAGGCTCATCACCTCCTAAATACAGTAACTCCAGTTAATGAGGAGACTCCTGTCAGTCAAGGAGAAGATGTTGTTCTCCTGTTAAAGAGCAGACTAGAGGTGGGCGATGTCTCAAATAAGATTGATCTACTGCGGCTTGTTCCCCGTGGGATTTAGTAAATGACCACATCGTAAACATTGAGTACAAACTGTTATGTAAAATTTTTTAAGCTGGCATGAGACTCGCTTCTCTCGCTTTGAGAGAAGATGGAGGCGGACAAATTAGTTCTGAAAAGAAACTGGATCCATCCAGGTAACTCTGCGTCCACATCTCACACCAGTATGATGATTCTAGTAGTCCCTGCAACCCCTTTTTTGCATGCAAGTTTAAAACCGTCCCAATGGAAACCATTAATGAAAATTAATGAAAACAAGAAAGGTTTAGTGCAGACATATATTGAAGCTACTACTGGGATCATCATACTGATATGACTGTAAAGGGTTAAATGGAGTTTTAATGAAGTGCTTCAAAGGTGATTTCAAAATATAGAAATATACTGTGGAGTGTGTATCGAAATATAGCCTAAAAATATTGGAATATTACTTGCAGGCCACATCGCCCAGCCCCAGAAGAGACACGTTGGTGCTGAGAGCAAACACCGAGCTAATACAGTCAATGAACTCCCACCGGTTTATTGATCATCCCGAGGTAAAGTCTAATGAAGATACATGTGATTCCCTGCCATGAAGAGCTAAGGAGAAACTAAATGCATAGAATTATACACAACAACTCAATGCAATTTAGCACAATGCAACACATTAAACAGTTTGTTTTTTAATCTAAAAAAAAAAAAAAGAAGAAGAAGAAATTACCAACCAAAACATAATTGACCTTAAACTGGAATCAAATAGCAGCTTATGTAGAATTACACAGCTGCTCTGACTGGCCCCGGGCTGACAGTGTGAGTCAGGATGTAGTCACTGACAGACATGCGAAGTCCACCACCATTGGCTCTGCTGGGGTTCTCAAATCCAATATAGGGATTAGAAGAGGGAGGAAGATCTAAATTAGGCCTGTATTGACTCTGACAGAGTGATTTTCAGTGCTGCTGGGGATACCCAGGGACCAGGATCAATAACGCAAGTAAGATGATGTAAACCAGTGTGAGAGACGTATTAGGCCAATTCAGCTGTGGCCACTGATATTATTTGCATATTTAATATATCTGATTGGACTTTTGCCAAGAGACAGAGGAGGAACGTTTATTAATGTGGCAAAAACTCTGTTTGCTATTATGAGATTAGTTTCAGTATACACCTGCACCGAAAATGACTCAATTAAAGAAGCACTTAAAAGAGCCTTTCTCTCTAAGAATTATATTACTATTTGGTCTGATGGCCAGCAGCCCAGGAGTATAATAGGGATGAGAACGCTGGCGATAAGCCAGCACCTTGACCTCCCTGAGCACAGACACAGAGGATGACGCCACGCCAGAAGGAGAATGAAGATATTCAGAGTTACGGGCCTCTGTGGACCTCCTCTGTGGACTACACTGCTGACAACCTTAAAATGTGTCTGTCCTCGCATCACTGTGGTTCACTGGAGCAGAAAGGTGAATGAAACCACTGCTGCACTGTCAGGGCACAGCCATTTGGGCAGGGAGGAGCCCGGTTGAGTTTGCAGGGATTTGTGCAAATGCGGTGATAGCGCAAATGAGGCTTTTTTTTTTTCCCCTCACATCGCCGTGAACCCTTATAAACTTTTTTTTTTGCCACAACAGTTTAAGGGCAAAAAAGTAGGACAAAGTGTTGGTAAAATTAAAAGCAAAGATAAAGGAGAGAATTCAACCAGCAATGAGGAGGCAACACAAAGAAAGTCAAGATGTAGTGAATAATGCATGCAGTTACAAGAAACAGCGGTTTCACTTGCCATTTGCTCAGGGCAAAATTAGAGTCGTAGCTAAAATGCACAAATGAAAAAAGCGCTGTTACAAGAGCACAGTCTTGTAACAGCATTAACACATCTGTAATTTCAGGGTGCTGCTGCTGCTTGTACACTAAGAGCTCCCATACTTCTCCTCATAACTTCATTTTCTCAAAAAGATGTTTTTTTTTCATTTTTTCTGTAAAAAAAAAAAAAAATCATAGTAACATATGATAAAACCCAATTTCAGCTCAATACATCAAAACACAACAGCAATCTAAATGGAACTGTGATTTCCCCCTTTTGCTTGTGCATCCGTTCAGACAACTAATCTGCTCATCAAACTGAATTTGCATGAGAGAGATAGTGTCTACACAAGACTTTCAGTGAAAACACACAGCATAATTTAGTTTTTTAACTAAATATAGCTGTTCTAAATGCACTTCTACATCAGTAAATACCATACACCAGTGGTGCGCAACCTGGGGGGAGGAGGGGGGTCGCAAGATTAATCTGGGGGCGCAGTGAGATGATCAAAAAGAGAAGAAATCAGAAGATAAAAGCATATTTCTACTAAATGAATTAAAAGGCCTGAAATAAGACAGCCAGGGAAGGGAACATGACTTTGCTTGTTCTGCTCTCAACTCAGACTTATGCAACATAAGATAATGGGTCACAAGTAGACAGTTTCAAGGGTCATAAGCCAAAAAGGTTGGGGACCATTGATGAACACCACAATATACTGTACAAATCTACACCATTTTACAGCTGTTCCTCATTATACTAGAATCTTACTATTCCACTGCATATATCTTGATACATTTTCAGGTTCCAAAAACTGCCACGCTTTTATTTTGAAGGCTAGACTCACTCAGCTGCCAGCCATGATGCAAAGTGATACAACTCTTCAGCAGTGCCACACCCTCATCTTGTTTTACCTTCTCTTTATACTGTGATGCCCTCCAGATAAACTGACCCAGCCACACGTACAGTGCTGTGAAACATTCATCCACACATCCAAACAGGCCCAGTGTATGTGGAAAAACTCTACATACATTTGAGTGCTCAGAAACTGCAATGCTTTTTTTTCTTTTTTTCTCAGTGTTCAGTGCTCACCAAAAAAAAAAAAAAAAAAAACATAAAACCAGAAAGACACTCAACAGATCAGCAACACTCAAAAACCACTTGTTTAGTAAAGATGCTTCGAGCATTCTGCCTGTCTGAAACAGAATATAAATCAGGGCCCTGCAACCCTTTAACAGTAATATGCTCTTATCAAGTGTATTAAGCCCACAGATATATTCACACAAAGTGCATTATTTATAAAAGGGTGCACTCGTTCAAAGAGGGGGTGAAGAACATCAGCAAAGACAACAACAATCTACTGTGCAGAATTTTCATGTTTATGTTCTCAAATAACTCCATGAATCAAACACAATCAAAATAAATCCCAACAGATGAAACCCTGCAACACGGCACATTAAGAAACATCTGTCAAGAAGCAAGAATTTTCCAGCTCAGGAAAATGACTGACGTGTTTCCATTATTAGCTAAACAAAGTGCTGTCTTAGCCAGGTTTG
Source organism: Toxotes lorentzi (assembly GCA_037833715.1). Classification (NCBI taxonomy): domain Eukaryota; kingdom Metazoa; phylum Chordata; class Actinopteri; family Toxotidae; genus Toxotes; species Toxotes lorentzi. The sequence continues at coordinate 16,677,491 of JBBMJY010000018.1, forward strand.
TTGTTAATGGCCCTTGCTTTATAAACTCCATTCAGACACAATTCTCTCCAGGTCTCCAGGTGCTAATGAAGGGGGAAACAGGAGATTAAAGCTGATGTGGCAAAGCCCATGTATAGGATGCAACTCAAACGGATGTTTTATTTTGATGTCTGCCCTGGGCCCTCCTCATTATCCACCATAACACTGTATGAAAAATCACTTTGCATTTATGGACGAGTGGAGGCATCAAAGGCCTTCACTAGGTTCTCGCAGAACGACTCCATGAGGAGAGATACGAGGCCAGATGAGGAGGGTGCAGCTGACACTGTCATTCTAGAGGCAGGTCAATCTCCCACTTTTTTTTTTTTTTTTAATTCCTAGAAGAGATATGTATTCTGACCCTGTGCATTACATATTAAGATATCACTGACAAGTATGCTTCATTTGCAGCGCTCTAAGGTTGTGTTCAATGTTTCCGTGCCCCTGAAAATCTTGATAAATTACGTTTTTAATAATTCAGCCATCAGTCTGAGCTCTGAGAGCATCTCCGATAGTGTCTCAGCCTGTTAGACTCAACCTCACTTATACTCTGCACCGACATTATAAATACACTTCAGCAAGAATCTGTGTTCCTAATACTGTGACACCTGACTCCATCAAATCCCCAAAAACATGCAGAAATGTTCTTTGCTAACAAATCTTTAGCCGTTCTGTCATCCAAACAACAAATCCACAAAAAAGCCTGTTTCTGATTCCTCATTCTGTATTCAAGAGCCCCTTTTGCCAAAATGCGACCCCCCCCCCCAACACAGCTGAGCCACAGCCCCAAGTTCATCCTGCATACTGAGTGTGCGCATGTGTTTTCGTAGCTCTCTCCTTAAAAATACAATACTACACAAGTTAATGCATCCAACCTGCTCCTCACAAACTTGCTGCACTGAAACATCAACTGCTATAACAACCACACCATCTGAGGGATGAAAAACAAAAGCCCTTCTTGCTCTTTACATAAGCACTCACATCAGTGAGATCCTTCACTTCCTGAACAAAAATAGCACAGTTTTCCTTTTTCTTATCTTTTTTTTTTTTTACCAAAAACTCTATGCTTTTTCACAGCTGCAGCCCAAGACGATGTGATGATACTGTAATCTTGTTGCACCTTAAGAGGAGGTTTGTTGCACCTCTCAGCATCAGCTAAATTAAAATAGCAATAAGATTGAGGATGGGGGGGATCAGGCAGAAATGCTGAGGGTGGAGATCAGTTACGCTGACATGCGGGACATGTCGCTGGCCAATGATTTGTAAGGACGCAGGAGGGGTGTAATTGTGGCTACTCACTGGCTTGCATGAGCTGTCCCTGACGTCCAAACACCTGGGAGAAGGTGGCATGGCTGCAGGTGAGGGAGTCCTCCATGACTGTCCCACTGGCACACACTGAGGAGAGAGGAGGAGGAGGAGGAAGGGAAGGTCAGCAACACTGCGTCACATCAAGACAGGGGGGAAAAAAAAGAGGAGAGAGTGAAAAATAAGAAGAAAAGAAAGAGAAGAGGGGGGGCATACCTTCAGCTGTAGAAGCTGGCGTGTGATCTCTGGTGATGACTGCTCTCCTCTGGACCCGTCCTGCTGCTGCTGCTGCTGCTGAGGAATGAAACACAGCCCCGTGCTGCTCACACCAATATGAGCAGAACTGCTCGCTGCACAAATAATGGGAGGGGGTGTGCCTGCCTGCCTGCCTGCCTGCCTGCCTGCCTGCCTGCCTGCCTGCCTGCCTGCCTGCCTGCCTGCCTGCCTGCCT
>JBBMJY010000018.1:16679364-16821277 GCA_037833715.1 Toxotes lorentzi
CCTGCCTGCCTGCCTGCCTGCCTGCCTGCCTGCCTGCCTGCCTGCCTGCCTGCCTGCCTGCCTGCCTGCCTGCCTGCTTGTCAGCATGTAAGTGTGTGCGCGCGAGAGAAAGTTCTCTCGACGTGTGCCTGCGAGAGCATTTTGGTGTGCATGTGCGAGGGAGAGTAATACAGAGTGGTAAAGCAGGTAGCAGAGCTGGAGGCACACTTGCTCTGCCAGCACTCTGATCTTGTGCTTCGTCTGTACAGGCTGACAGTCCTCTGCGGCTCCCGACAGGGGTTGAGCGAAGAATAGGGGAGGCGAGGGGTGAGTGCAGGATCTACGGCAGGTAAAAGTCAACCCTCCCTCTTCACCTCTCACTCTCAGTGTGAGTAGACAGGAGCGTCTGTCCTCTGGGCACAGAGCAGGACTGTTGTTTTCTGATCTGTGTGAGTATGCCCCCTTTTCTCTCCTCCCTCTCCCTCCTCCCCTCTCCACAGCCCTCATTTGCTGTGCCTTAGCGGTAACATCTCTCTCTCGCTCTCCTGCTCCCCCTCACATCTCTTTCTCTCTCCACCCCACCCCATGCAAATCCCCCCGATCCATCTTTAAGCTCGGGCCGCTGCTGGGAAACAGATTCTAGCAAACTCGAGTGCTTCATCTTTCCCCAGTGCTGAGGGAAAAAAAAAAAAAAAGAGGATGAGAAAGTGGAGGGGTTGTTAAAAAAAAAAAAAAGTGAAAAGTAGGGCTGGTACAGCTGCTGGTTTCCAGAGGCATCATCTTGAAAAGGAATTGTAGAAAACTGCTGAGGATAAAATAAAAATTAGCTCATCCGCAACTGAAAAATAACTCTTATAAACTTCTACTCGCCTCGCTGTGTAGTGCAACAGCTCTGGATGAAGCAGTGAAAATTTTGATTTACTTGTGTGTGTGAAAACACCTTCCTCACACTGCAGCAAAAAGGTACAAGAAGGTGTTGTAATAAAAAATTAACAGTGCCATGAGATCAAATGAGCAAATGTTACTAGTTCTTAAAATACCCTCTCTGGCCCTGGAGGCACAGTTAGGTGTATTGTAACCACTGTGCAGCTGTTGGCATGGAGACCTCCACCACATACAAGAATCTGACACAATTATTCCAACATATTATCAGACTCAGGCCATTTCTGCACTGTCTACCCTCTCTGCAGCCTCTAAAATGTGCATTAAATAGTCGGTTTCCTCCATAGCAAAAAAAAAAAAACTTTGCCAGGAAGCCCATTGTCATGGAGCCATCTCTCACACCGCTGCTCTGCAAGGCGAGCACACCAGAGACCTGACTGCAGCACTCACATCCTCGCATCACATCCTCCTGTTTTGAAAGGAAATGGCAGGATGCTCAATGGGCCACAGTTGGAGCGGGGAGGAAGGCTCGGCCAGCGTGCTGACTTTAGCAGGTGGTTCTGAAGGTAAAAAAGATATAATGGAAAGAAATGAAAACACTGCCCAGCATTTAAGGCAGGGAAAGAAATAACTTGAGACATTAAGTATGCTTACGAGATCACATAGTCAGAGGCGGTAACAAACGGCGTGTGGCTGCATACAGACAAGCGTAAAATCTGCAAAACACTAAGGTCAAACTGAACACCGGCATTTCACAAACAATGAGAAGACTGGAGACGCGACTTCATTTCCAAGTCTGACAGACAAATGCCCAGCAGAATACATCTCCTCTCCGTCTTCATCAACTTTAATGCCATTCCCTTTGAACAGGAAGTAGGGGGCAGAGTGAGCTTTTTAAAGGAGGCTGTATATTGTCATGTATGAGCAGCTGTCATTCCCTCCCACTGTGTCTCCTGTCACTGGCGGCTATCCTTCTCTAGATGACAAATAACCGCGTAGTTTAACGCCAGCAAACCTTCTGATCCAGACTCCTTATATTCCACCAGATCTTTTGTTCTAAGAAAAGGACAGGAGAACACCAGCTCCCATTTTAAAGCTAGAACCACACTGATTACACGTGAGCTCAGAAGATTAGGCCGGTTAGGCCGGTTCATCCATTTGTCAAAATTAACTGGCAACAATTTAGATGAATAAATTAATCATGCCCAAAAAAAAAATATTGCTGAATCCCGCTGCCCCTCACAGAGCGGCTAGCCTGGCTGTAGACACTTAGTCTTGTTTAGATAATCCAATGTACAATGGTTTCTTTAGCTCAAGAAGTAGGAGAATTATTGCAGGTCACATTTGCAAATTCAATAATCTGAAAAACTCAAACTTACCAAATATGGAGATTTGTAGTTTTCAGTGAACAGAAACTAAAATTCATCGAGCATGCAGTGAAATATTTTGTGATGTGTGATTTTGTTAGTGAATACTAAGTCGTCAAGTGGATGCTTGTATTGAACTTTCTGCATGTGGTAATTGAGCACCAATCCCCTAAAGCATCCTCGGTGCTCTTTTACGCCTTAAATCTGTCTCTCTGCTGTACCGTAGTTTATTTCGTCGAGCCGGGCACAGAGCTGCATGGAATTGCATTTTTATGAATAGGGCTGAAGCACCGTACACAGCAATCAAGAGAGAGTGCAGTGATATTTCACCCTGACGGCATGAGTATGGTGCAGCACTCGTCCAAGTGCCCACCCCTCCACACACACAGCTGAATGACCCATAAACTACATCCAGCCATAAACCATACCATCATGGTACTGGGGCAAATAAACACGTCTCCACATCCCAGCGAATAAAGAAAATTCCACCCTGTGGATCAAATCCAACATACAGATTGCGTTTAATTCATAACTCCATCCATCAACATGATATCTCCCTATGTGTTATGTGAGGATCCAGTTCCACTTTTTTTTTTTCCATCTGTTGCACTGGGTGGCATTCAAGAAACAAACAGGTATATTATTAACCTTGTTATCTGGCAGGGGAAAGGTTTATTTTTAAAACTACTTGGGGTGGATTCTTTGAATATTTATCCACTGAGAATATCATCTCGCAAACATTACTTTGGAAGGATATACTGAAAACAGAAATTATACTAAAAAAAAAATCTTAAAAGACGAGGGAAGTTTGCTGAGAGAGGGTAGGAAAAGTGCACTTAATTATTAATACATTTGCTCTTAATACTTATTCTGAGATCAATTTTCCAGTTTTCCAAATAATATGTATTATGTATATGTTTTTTTATCTTCAGTTTATATATGTACTCTGTACTAAGGATGTATTCTTGTTGTTGAGCCATTTGATAAATGAGATACGTTGATGATATGGGGTTTTACAAATTCAGTTGTTTTTGTCTGGTGTTTTTGTTATCTGTTTATTTTTGTACTGTCTCTTTAAATACGTGCTACTGCCACACAGTATTATAAAAATGTAGCACGATGAATTATTTGGAATAATCTAAAGATTGTGTGCACTGTACTGAACAAGTAAAACTTTTTTTTTCCCATTGCTCTTGTGACATCAGCCCTGCTGTGATTTATGACTGCAATATGCAAGTGTGACTTTGTGCATAGCAGTGGCCATAAAAAGAAATAAAATACAAAGCAATAAGCCACTTTACCTATAATACAGTGATTACGCTATAAATACAAAGATGGGAGATAGCCAGGCTCATCTGACAGCATCTACACAAGCCTTTTTCATTATACAGGATTAAGTGTGTTCAAAATCCAATTGATTCAGCAATTAATTCCATAAAACTGACCCTTTCAATGTGAAATCCTCATAAAGCTCTTAACGCAAATACCCTTTTCACCTTTGAATAACAAACTGCTCATGCACAATTTGCTCCCTCTTTCCATGTCGAGCTACACAAAATGTGGATCTGCATAACAGAGGTAAGAATTTAAGGGACTGTGTGACTCACAAATCAACCTCCCTGACAAGTGAACTGCTCCCAAAATAGATACTGATCTTGCAGCAACTAGCAAGCTGATGATGGCCATGGCTGCCTGGTACCAGCTCCCTGACCTGCAGAGTAAAGGCAGCAGCAACTTATAATTTGATTTATGTAAAGTACGACCTTCTATCAAACTTAAATAAAATGGAAACTAATTTTATTTTTTTTTTCATAATCTGGCAGGTCCCTTATACGCTGTAAGCACAGAAGGCAATCAGCAAATGTAATCTGGAAAACTTTATTACAGCTGCTATAGCAAGGACAGCTATTATGTTTATTATGTTAAAAAAAAAAAAAAAAAGGTCTCAGGGGAATAAAAGTGCAAGAAGACGTACCCACTTATGAGTGCAGTTAATCACATTCCCTCTCTGCTTCCACAAAGTCATTTTTGATTTTTACATAACCAGTGAACTATAAACATGTAAAAATAAACGGCACTTTAAATCAAGAACTAGAAAACTCCATTACTATGAAGGATACAAATATAAGTGAGTGAAAACTGTCTTCAAATATTAAAACACATCAATATTTGAGTACAATTTCCACCCATTAAATGTCTGACCTATCCTACCTTACACTTTATACTCACATCTTGCAGAGCTGGGTATAATTGGGAACCCTGTAAGCAAAAACAATAAAAGCTTTACACAAATTGAAAAACTTTTTTTTTTTTTTTATTATGTCAATTACAGCAAAGTCTTACTTGAGGTCATTCGGGATTTTTGTCTTTGTTCATCCTTAAATACATAATCTTGATGCTGAAAGGCAAAACATGAAAATTTCTCGTGGAAATATAAATTAGCTTCAAATCATATTGTTCAATTGACTTTTCCATAACATCCTACAAGCATTTTAAGCACTGCCTGTGTGTTTATCTCTGCGGTATAATGGTAAAGAGTGAAAAACTGGGGTGAGCGCTGGAGAGACTATAAACTAAAAGTAAGAAGCTTTACATTGGAAGGGACTTAATGACATTTTCATCATGTACAGTCTTACCAAATATATCAACTCACTGAAACCAAGACGACTTTGTCCTCAGAAGAAAGATGATTCGGTTACATTAATGTAGCATGGCTCTTGTAGGAAAATCAACAGATGGAGCAACTTTTCACAAATCCACTTAGACAAAAAAAAAGAAAAAAAAAAACTACAAAATACTGCAGCATTCAACTTTTCTTCTAGGATCTGAGTCATTATCATGCATTTTGGCATTTAAAAGTTGGTTCATGTGTCATTTTAACTTGTTAACTCGCTTAACGGAGACAGTCAATTGAAAGTATTGTTGACGGGAAGGCTGCAAAAGACGTTTTTCAGACCAGATGAATGATTTGCACCAATTTGGCGCAAATTACCAGTGTCTGCAAAGTGCAACAGACCTGAATACATTCCATTATTCACTGTTTAATTAAGCCAACCTTACTGATCCAGCTAGAAATTTTGGCAGTTTCTTTTAAAGTGCTGTAAGAACACTGGGCTGTACGAGTGGTATTAAAAATTATTTTCAAGACGGACATTATTTTAAGGAGTTTACACATAATTCCCATCATTTTACAAGTGGAATTACCTGCTAATGTCAGATAAACAAAACAAAAAAAGAGAGAGAGAAAGCAAGTAAAAACATGAGACATACTTGAGATTTAGACCAAAGGAATAGCTGTCAGGCCACACATCCAACCATAACCATTCACATACTTACCACACACATATACAGTGTTCCTGAGGACCAATTGTTGCAGTAAACAACTGCCATTTTTGTTTCCCAAACAAAAATACACCAATAAGATATATTCTACAATATAATGACTACAGAAATTTAAATCAAACATACATACTTGCAAATCATGTATAAACTGAAGTAGGTGCCCATTGGGAGAGACATGGAAATTGGCTTTATCTAGTTTTTACACTATTCAGCACATGCATTAAGAGACTCTGGAAACATCCAAAAATCTAAACAACCGAAGGGGAAAAATAAGGAACGAAACAATAAACAAGTCTTCTTAACCCTAACTGATACATGATTGCCATTTGCAATATATCAGCCTTCCAAAATAACGGAGCCCTAATGTTACTGTTTTGGGTCAAGTAATGACACATATTGTATATATTAACTCATTGTCATTTACAGTTTCTTTTTCTTAGTTTTTTTCTCTTTTTTTTTTGCAAGGCTGGCTAAAATCGAGGCTCAGTTCAGTTTGTAAGATAGATGGAAGATAAAGAGTTCCCTCCTTAAATCCAGTAAAGGCAGTTGAGATACGCAAACTTCACTTGTTTCGAGTGAACAAGCCCACCACTAAAGGTCAACCTCAGTGCTGTCAGTGCCTTGATTAGTCCAGAGTGTTGCCTGAGAGGTGAGCACCATATTCCCAGGAGGAGCTCAACAATGTCCACATGGCTCACTTCATCAGCACTTCCTGTAACACGCAAGACAAGCAAGGATGAGCAACACTGAGCTGTAATAATTAGTCAGTCAATCAGCTGACAGAGAAATTTAAATGGCAGCAATTTTGATCATTGATTAAAAGTCAAACAAGACGTCAAACAAAGCCTCCACACATTTGATGGTCGTCTATTGTTGACTGAATATCCGAGTTTTGGACTGTTGGTTGGATGAAACATTTTAATCCCATCACTTCCGGCTCCAGTCAACTGTGATGGGCATTTTTCATTGTTTTCTCATGTTTTATAAACCTAACAATTAACTTTAACAACTATTAACGACAATCAAAAATCTAAAGATTTCTACAATTCACATGAAAAAACAGACTTATACCATAGCACGTTAACAGAGGTCGATATTTGTTATAACATAGTTTTCATTTGACAACGATAACATTTTTAGGGACAAGGTCCATAAAGTTTGGTTGTTTCATTTGTGATCAATACATGCTAATGAAGATGAGGAAAAGGAAATAAACAGAGGTCCATGTCTCACCTGAGTCTCTTTTGGCTCTTGAATTGGTGGTTCCTCAGTTTTGACCTCAGCAGAAGGAGCACTACTGGCCATTTGTAAGCTCCTGGTGACTGGACCACCTACTCTCTCCCGTGTTCGCAGGGAGAACCGCTCCTCTTTCTTCAGCGATTGTGATAGTGGTGGAGATTTGGCCTCTGCTAATCTCTTGGGTGCTGCCTCCTTACCCATACGCTGCATTCTCATGGATGGCCGTTGTTGTGCAGTGTCACTGGGAGTGTCCAGGGCTGACAGGGTGGGAGGTAGAGACTGAACTTTGCCCTTCTTAGTTTTTTTGATAGTGGAAACTGGGGTTGGGAATGAAGCAGGCCTCTTTAAGCGGCCCAGAGCAGCAGCGGTTTTTCCTTTGCTTGCCAGGGAGGGTTCCGGGTCTGCTGCACCAGAGCTACGAGCTCTGGTCTTCCCCAGGGGTTTATGCTCCGGCTCTGTCTGCGGTATTTCACAGTCTGAAGCTTTCTTCCTAAGATTCATGTTTTTATCTACCACAAACACTGCCTCTTTTTTCACCTCTGCTAGACCTTTTTTGCCCTTTTTCACAACAGGCTTCATGGGACAGCTGACTACCATATGTTTATTGAGACTTGCAGGATAAGTAAACTCCCTGCTGCAGTGGGGGCAGACGTTAGAGGCCTGCTCTTCTTCAACTTTAACGGAAGCCTTCTTTGCAGTAGTGGCCGCTTTATTTTTCTGGGATATGGCCTTCTGGACCAGCTGGTTTTTCTTCTTACTGAGGGCACTCATTTTTGTTTTACCAGTATCTTGATTAAAGTTAAGTCTCTTTGGCTGACCCATTCTACGGAAAGCACTCTGGCCTGCAGGGGCTGCTGTGGGTGACGACACGACACCATTCGGACTCTTCACTATTTGCTTGAGAGGGATGGGGTTTTTCTTGGGAGTATAACGCTTCTTATCACTAGCATTGGCGCAGGCCAGTATGTGCTTGTGCAGTTCGGGCATGTTGTCAAAGCTGTTGCCACACTTGGTGCAGCGAATGGCAGTGCTGAAAGTTTGTGGTATGTTGTGGGTGGTGAAGTTAGTAGCCGAGGCCACAGAGCCAGCATGGGAACGGCTATGATAAGGAAAAGGAGGTGGTTTATAACTGGGGTAGTGTTGATTAATGCCAAGGCGAACGTCTGGGCCTTTAGGCTTCCCTCCCTCTGAAGCCATGATCTTTATTGTAGTGTACAGCTCCTCATTGGGGTCCTCTGCTCCGTCCTCTGCATGATTACAATTAACATTAGGTTCTTCCTTTGCTAAATCAGAGTCATTGTGTGGAGCAGATTCATCAGCCACCTCTGGTGCTGGTGTTGAGGGACTGCTTTCCTCTTTGGCTCTGGATGGATCTGTGTAATTCTGTGGCCTAAGCTTGCCACTCTCTACAGTGGTATTTGAACAAGTCTCATTTGGATGTAGATCCTTTTGGTGCTGCTCGAGATTACAGAGAAAGGCGAACTCTTTGGAACAAACGGAGCACACAAAGATCCTGCCCACTCCGTGTAGTGATGTCCGGTGGGCCAGCAGGGCGGGCGCGTCACCAAACAGCTGCACACAGAATTCACACTTGAAGGGCCAGTCTGCAGCATGGTCTATGATATGTCCACTGAGCTCTTTGATGGAGTTGAACGGCTCCTCACAGACATTACACACAAAAGTCTTGCAGTATGTCGAGTCAGCTTCCTCTGCCTCAGAGGTTTTATCGGAGGGTTTATCAAGAGCAGCAGGCTGAGGTGAAGTGTCAACACCATCCTGAGGCGCACGATTCATAACTGACAACCCGTCTATGCAGTGCTGAGGCTCTTCTTTTATCTTAATATGAGGGTGGAATTGTTGAACGAGTGATGGGGATGGATCATGAGTAGGAGGAGGAGGAGGAGACGGTGAGGAAGATGAGGATTCTGGTTGGGGTGAGAGAGCAGCAAAGTCAGATTTCAAGGATTTCTCGGTTACTGAATCAAGGTCTTGCTTCAATTTGCCATTTGGCAGACTGGTGCAGGTCGAAGTCACAGAAACATCCTCTGTAGCATGCAGATCTACTGATGCAGGCTTAGAAGGGCTTGGTGCTGAACAATTCTCTTTGCGTGGAGTGTTTGGGGAGTCCAGCGGCTCAGAGATGTGGTCCTCTTCCTCATCTTTGTTTTCTTCTGCTGACAAAATCTCCTCTGCGTCTGACAGGGGCTTGTTTTCAACTGATCTCGGAGACATTTTTGGTGACAGGACAGGAAGAGGTCTCAGTGCAGACGAGTCTGAAGGCTGAGAGAGAGGAGAGCCAGGCATAGCCGGTGGAGACGGTATGGTAGGTAGCACTGGGGGAGGTGGTGTAGGGGACGTCACACTTGAGCTACCAGGTGAAGACGGGTTCATGGTGACTGGGGTCAAAGAGGGTGGAGAGGGGTGGGCAGACTCTGATGCAACATTGGGAGAGCGAGAATGAAAAAAATTTAGGTTTGCTAAGACCGAGGGGCCCTCCTCTCCTGGCGAAGTTAGACCTACATACTCATTCATCAGCACCTTTTCAAGCATGCTGGTGTTAGGCTTTCTCTTTTTTATTAGTGGCTGTGGCGTTGGACTTCCCTTCGATTCAGGCTCAACGGTGCTCTTACGATGCAAGCTTAAATCAAGGGCCGAATCCCCGAGCACCTTGTTCGAGCTGTCACTTTTCCTGCTTACAGAGCTTGACAGATCCAAGGGCTGTTGATTACAGGAATTTCCTCCACTACTAGAAGAAGTTTGGCTGTGCGTATTATTTCCTGAAGGGCTCAGGGTGTCCCCGTCATCTTTGTCCAGTCCGCTCCCAGGAGGTGACACACTGCAGCTTTCCAGCTTTGGCACCTTAAGGGTGTATGAGCTTGCCACCTCAGCTTTACTGCTCTCTGTTTTACAAGCAGGACTGAGCTGTGGAGATGACGGGGGAGAAGCTGTTCTCCTTTTAAACCTGCCTGGAGCCCCTTGCAACGGCGTGACTGACAGCGGTGAGGCTAGTCTATGGCTTTCTGTTATCAGGGCAATGGTAGATTTCTGAATATCTTGTGTCTGAAGGAGCTGTTTCAGCTTAGGTGAGAGATAAACCGTTTTCTCTCTCTGAAATGCTGATGAATCTGTGGCTTGTTGGAACAGTCCTCCCACTAGCAAGTTAGATGAAGAAGATGTAGAGGATGATGAAGACGATGAGGAGGCTGTGAAAGACGATGATTCTGTCTCCACTTTAAGGCTGGGAACAAACGGGGGTGTGGATGTTCGCCTCTTTGCTGCTGGCTGGCCGACGTTGGAGACTTGCTTTGCAGCACTTGTTCTCCCCTCCACCTTCAGTGCCTGACCGATCTGATTTGGGCTGATTATGACCGTGTCCAAACCAAACAAAGCTGCAGATCTGGAGTCCACCTCTATCACCTCACAGGTGCTCACAGAACTGCTGGACACAATCTTGCCATCAATGTAGAAGCTCAAATTCTCAGAGATGTTTTTGGATATGTCAACTGCGTAATCGTCCCTGTCCGCCTCATCTTCTGTGTCCGCACTGGGCACGTAGACAGGCGGAGGGCTGGCACTGGGGGACTCATCAGGCTGCTGCTGTTGCTGTGCAGATGCCTCTTGCAGCAGCATTCCTTTCCTACGAACTCCCTTTGGTAACAAGTGCCGTTCGTGTATTCTGCGTTGGTGTCGCCGCATGTTGGTGTGTGTGCCAAATGCTTTACTGCAATACTTGCATGGATGGAGTTCTTTAGACTCCCCACTGTCATCCAATATAAAGGGACGGTCAGCATGAGCCCCAAACTCCTTTCTCTGCATCTCAGAGTTGTGCAGAGTTCCTCCAGTAAACTGGGACCCAATGGCTGTATACTGACTAGCTGGGCTGGTGCAGTCAGGACTTGAGCCGTCAGTCTGCGCTACAGGACTGAGTAGACCAGCAGTCCCAGCCAGAGAGCCCGGCCTTTTCTTAGGCCCACTCTCATGCCTTCTCTCATGCCTGCGTCGCCCCAGCTGTGAGCCAAAGGATTTGCTGCAGTACCGGCACTTAAACAGTTGTGTCTGTTGGTTGCTAATGGCATGAATGTGTATGTGACGCTCCAGACCCTGTCTGGTGGAGAAGTGGCGTTCACAGTGCTGACAGGGATATGACTCTCCATGTGGATCACTTTCAAGGTCTCCATCAGGGTCAGGGTCAAGGTCAAGATCAGGATCAGGATCAGGATCGACCTCTGGTTCTTGGCCTCTAAGTGAGGAAGACTCTAAGTTTAGCTCTGAATCCTTATGGCTTTCTTTACCACAGGTCAGCGACAAGCCAGGCTTCTTATTTTGCATGGAATCAGCTGCTGGTGAGTGCTGAGCAGTTTGCTGCTGGGCCTCAGTTGGATCCACCAAGTCATCAGGATCCTCCTCCTCCTCCTCCTCCTCTTCTTCTTCTTCTTCTTCTTCTTCTTCCTCCTCCTCTTCCTCTTCTTCTTCTTCCTCCTCCTCCTCCTCCCCACCATGTCCCCTGTCCATCAATCCCGCTGTCATATCCTGAACATCTTTATGGTCACTGCTTCCCATGGGATGGGTTTCCTGGAGTTCCTGTGAGGTCTCTAAGGCTGATGGCCTCTCATCCTCCTCCTTCTGACCTGTTAACAAATAATCACAAATAGCAAATTAAGCTACTTAAGACATTTTGATCTGAAGAGTGTTTGAAAATATATTAATCTACACCGATTATCCACAACAATAACTCAAACTTACCTTCTTCTCCATCCCACATCTCTTTGACAATAGATTTGGCTCCACTTGTTTTCTTGAATCCACCCAAACCAGCCTGTCTGGCTCTCTCCAACAGCTTTCTTCTGGCTATGAGTACAAGCACACACATCTCTTTGTATAAGACTTCATGAATAAAAAAGAAAAACTTCCCCAACAAAACATCAATAAAACTGATCCAAAATCACAGTGTGGTTAAAAATACATTTTGGCCAAATATCAGGGATTGTTTATTTTTCGCAAACTATTTCTAGTGACCAAATTGGCATCATGAAAAACAATTCTGGAGAGATAAAATCCTTTTTTATTTTGCATAATCAACAGATTTGTAAAATAATTAAGACCCTGGAAACCTATCTCAATACAACCATTAATTTAATTGAACTTTTTCACATCATGTGCTCACTTTAACACTTTAAATGATTAAAAAGGCATTAAGAAAACTAACAAGCTGTTGCTTTAAAATTCTAATTGAGATGCATGACCTAAGCTTGCAGAATATCCTAAAGCAGCTTCACTTTTTTTTTTCATAATTATGGTCTTGCATGCGTCAGTAACTAAAAAAAAAAGACAGTTCTAAGTCTTGTCTGACTCAAGAGGCTTCCCCGGGCACGTCCTCTTCATAGGAGTGTGTCAACAAGGTCACCCGACCTGGCCTACAAAGCCTAATTCATACCAGAGAAACACATGCTGCAGGTCATCTGACCAGCATGGTCCAAGGCATTCTGCTAAATTTACAGCAACAACAAAACCACTCAAACGCTTTCATAATCTAATTGCACTTGCATTTCATAGTCCTCACATTTTCTGTTATTATCTTTATTCATATTCAGCGCTCACAGAGCCAACACCTAAACCAACCCTGGCATACAGTGGTTAGGTAACATGCAGGATGTTTAAAATGAAAATAACGTGATAGGTAGGCTAACTTTATCAAGGTTGACTTTGCAGTACAGTAACTACATGCCTGCCAGAAGCCTCTACACTGTGGCATAGAGATAATTTCCAAGAGACGATTGCGTGTAGGGAAAGTCAGAAAATTAAACAGTTCCTTTTCATGAGAAATAACACACAGCCCATTCATCAACAAGCCTGTAAAATAAAAGGATGTAAAACCTCAAGACCTGCAGCTTTCAGCGCTCAAATTTTGTTTTCTACTACATTTCACAGACATTCAGGGGTGTGACTATCTTTATGTTACCTATATTTATTTGTTGATGTAATTACATCATAATACTCAGTGAGAGTCACTAAATGACATTTGCAAGCATCTTAATGTCATCAACTACGCAAAGCTATTCTATCCTTGGTGGTATTTATACTATTACATTGTGGCAGGCTTTCTTTACCAAACGTTACAACACAAAACACGATGCCCTTTATCCTCCATGCCAGATAAATAAGTGAAGCAAGAACTATAGCCAAAAAAACAGAGCACAACAGATAAAAACATATTTATATTTATCACTTTGCTTTCTTCTTGTTAGTCCTGCATTGAATTAACCACATGATCCAATTGTGTTATATGGAAACACTATGTTCAGAGTTCATTTTGACAAATATAAATGTGACCTATTGCAGCCAAGTTGATTGTTTGGTGGTACATCCATTACTTTAACAGCCCTCTGTTATAGACTACTGTTAAATTTATTTTAAAAATGAATCAAAAGATTAACTAAATGACGTTTCTGTGGGGTTATTTTTAGGTTTTAATGTCTCCAGTCACGAAACGTTAATGCTACCAAACCAGGCTATAACACCAGAGCGACCGGTTAGAATTGAACTCGCCATGTTAACTGTCTTTCCACCATAACGATATAATACGTTTTTAATAATAATTCAGCCCACACAGTTTGCCATCTGTTTCTGGACATCGAGATGTCCGTGCGTTCAGACCTAGCCGTTTAGCCTAATGCTAGCATGCAACACCAAGTCTGACAACTCGATGAACAGGTTATTCTGGATCCAAATCGACATCAAGGGTGACTTTAAACACTCCATACAAGATAAAATATATATATTATAGATTGTTACCCTGTACCTCTGCTCTCACTAGCCTGCAGTTGGATAAGGAAGCCAGCTAGTTAGCTACCCTGATAGGCCATCATCAAGTAGACAGGCTCGCCGATGGATGGCTTTCATGCTTTAGGAACTCAAGGAAGGTCACATCCTCGACAACGTCAGGACCCAGAGGAGGAGGAAAAGCTGCTAAAAAGTTGTTCGGATGCTAGTTTAACGGCTTAACGGGATATTTTAAAGCAAACGAATTGGCTCACTTGTCGCGATTTGGAGCTAAATCCGCTCGCAGCGACGAGTTTCAGGTCGAGTACAAAAGTGGAGAGAAGCCCCACACATCGCAGCCGTTAACGTTAGCTTCCACTAGCCTGCCTTCATTGGTAGCTAGCTAGCTCGCCAGTTACAACTTCGACCGAGGTGCAAAGAAAAACAACTCGTGGCTGACTTGGTGTGGCATAAGTGCTGCGAACACATCCGGGGTTACAACCGAGCACAAATGTCATCATGGTTGAGAGTAAGGCCTCACCTCGCTTCGCCCTGGGTGAATTTTTCCTGCTCAGACTGCTGGCTCTTTCTTCCTCCAGTGCAGCTGTTATCTCAGGGTTGTCTTCCACAGTGTACCACACCAGCAGCTCCTCTCCCGGCCCGATAGGCTGCAGCAATGAGAGATGAGATCGGTCTCCAATCACAGCCCGGCTTGCTGAGAGGCAAGGGGGATATTTGGGCCACTGTGCATCTAATCTGTCTCGAGGGTGTGTGGAATTTGCCTGTGTTTTTACTATTGTGTGCCGCAGCATATACGCTAATGGTGCAAACTTTGGATGGTATGTTGAATGTACTGCATCCACTGTAACATGAATGTAGTTACCACTGACTCAGTTTAACCACTTCTTAGATTTGCACAACTCCCAGTCCCTAATCTCTAATCCTGAGTAAAATGAGATCCAGTGTCCCACCATTACTAACTATGACTTAAGTCATAAACATAGTAATTATTTAATACCCCTGTCAATCAAAACGGAATAGTATTATCATTGTAGAGGTGCAGTTACATGTATATCTTATAAAATAGCAAACCAAATAAATTGCCAAACATCATGCATTTCTTCATCTATTCTCTCTTCACCACTTGGATGTGAAAACACATACTTTTCAATTGTAAATAAATGTTTACTGAGTGAACAGACGAGGGGATCACTGCTCACATGCATACAACAGCGGCAGAGAGGCAAACAGATTATGCATTAAAGTCAAAATGTGATTTGAAATGAGACCGATTTTTTTCTGTTGGTGTTGATTCTATATAACTCATAATGAGACAGTACTGGTAGCGTAGTATCAGATCAATCCACCCACCCCTTACAAAATCTTATATAAGTACAGTGAAGTAATGTCAGCAAATTTTCTTTGATATTATCAAAGTATTCTCTAGGAACCATTAGGAAGTTTAATTTCTAAAAGTGAAACTGTATTTCATAAGATCACCATATTGTTAATGTCAAATAGTTAAATAGTGGAGTAGAAATGCAGTATAGCATGGAAATAAATTACTGAAGTACAAGTACAAGCAGTTGGGTAAATGTACCCACATAGTTATTTTCTACCACCAGATTTAACCAACTTTTATGTCTAGAAAATTAATATTAGTACAGTATGTCTAGGCTCAGACGGCTCTGTCTGAAAATCACTGATCAAAGAAGGGGAACTAAAACTAATATATTTTGTATATATTGTTGGTTATTTGTCCCAATCCAGAGGACTTTTTATCCATCCTGTTATTCACATCATACATCCATATTGCAGTTCATGTACCACTCGGTGTAGGACCTGCTCAGCTTTCTGAAAGTGCGTTTAACTTACCCTTAAAACTTTGTAGTAAATGGCTCTGTTGATCTCCAGGGGAAAAAGATTCTGCTCTTCACTGGAGCTTGCCCAGTTCACGTATCGCAGCCAGTTGCCTTTCATGGGGTCTGTGGCGTCAACACACATCCAGCCACGTGCTGGGAAATACACCTACAGGATACAGGTACAAAGAGGATGTCGTTAAAGAAAATGTACATACTACTGTCCTATTTAGAAAATCTGAGCAGTAGCACTGAATTGTGACACCTCTGTTAAAGTGGAAGTTGAAATGATTTGTCATGGCAATGTACTAACAAAGGCTTTTTGATTTTCTTCCAAAACAGCTGCTGTGCCTTGAAAATTCCAGACGACTGTGTTAACTTATTGTACAAAGTTAGAGCTGACAGCTGTCTTTATAGCTACAGGTGAAATGCCTGATAGAGAATGTAGCTGGGCTCGTTTTAATTATGCAGTGACAACCACAAAAGGTGGAGGTGAGTGTTTTAGGGAAGGAACGTACCTCCCACATGTAAACATTACTGGTCACCTGGGACCTTTTTTTCTTCTCTCCAACAAATGGACCAAACCTCTTGCCCTTAGGAATGACCCGAGTGGCCCAGACACCTAAAAATAAAAATGAAGAAAAAACATCTGAGATTTTATACTTTCATCACTAAATGTGTTGAAATTTGTATCCATTTATGTACAGATTGTAGGTACAGTTAAAGAATGGTACCTGAAGAAATATATCCTCTGCACTGTGTTAAACTTATAGAAACTATATGACCACAGTGAACGTCAATTAAAACTGACTTAGAATTCATTAGGTTAAAAGATTCTTGACGAAGGTGAATAGAACCGTTTCTGTAAAACACTATGAATGTCTTCCAGGAGAGACTTTCTGAAAATGTGCATATTTAAATTGTGCCCCTGCCTCTCTATTATGACCCACTTTGGCTGTTCAGAACAGCTATAAACACTTTCACCTTCCGACGTGGTCGGACAACACATCATAGAAACATCTGTTTGAGTGCAGCCCAACCCTAAGACTCAAGAATGTGGATCTTGAGGACTGGTATGCTGATGTATATAATAAACCTTAGTGTAATAATTCCAGATCAAGACGGATTTTTTTAAAATTTGTTTTCCCCATAAGTCTGTGTATACAACAACTTGTCTAAATTAAGATGCGATTGCCATAATCTGCCATGTGATTATGTCCAAGCAGCGTATAATCGATACGACAGAACTAGTCCAAGCACTGTTACATTTGAGATCAGTTAAATGATTTATTAAGTTAAAGTTTATTAAAATATTAACCAGCTACTGAGTATAGAGTGTTTGTTCATAATTTATTTATTCACTTTCTTATAATTTTATTCTTTAATGTATTTGCCCTGAGTTTGAATTTGAGAAGTGTACTTAAACATTTATGTTTTTGAAGTTTTCTTGTTTTTGTTCAGTGTACACTTTGTTACGCTCACCTGTGTATTTTGCCATTTTGTGTCTACTTTTATTATGTTTTTTCACACTATAATATAGGTGTTTATATAGGTGCATTGAGGTCCTAGGTAGTAATGGTTCTGCATCATATTCAAAGGTGTTTATAATATTCAGCATACTCATGCATATAAATTGGGAGGACAACAAATACAGTGCTCAGCATAAATGAGTACACCCCCACAGATCTGTGAGAAAACCTTTAGTTTCCTTTCAGAATCAACACTTTCTATGGGATAGTATACTACACAATACTCCCACAAATGTGGGCCATTGATTACAAACAAGATTTGTTAATTTGCACACACAAAAAATTATTTTCCTAACAAATTCATTCAAAACCATGTTGCAAAAATGAGTACACCCCAACGTAAGTCTTAGGAGCAAAGCTAAATTTTAGACTACAAAAGTCTAATTAACAAGAATTCAACCACAGGTGAGTCTAATTATTCATTAAACCTTAGAAAGAAAATAATTTCGTTACACAAGAAAGGTGAAGGCTACTAGAAGATCCGCAAAGCTTTACTTATCAGTCAGAATACTGTAGCAAAAGTGATACATAAATCTAACATAGATGGAACTGCAACCATCTCACAGAGACATCCAGGCCACCCACAGAAGTGTCAACAGAAATGTCTTCTGATGAGAAGGGTTGCAGAAAATCCTGATGCAAGTTCACTGCAGTTACCCAAAGTAGTGTCTGTGTAGGAGTGGCTGTTTCCCATGACACAGTACGGCGTACACTGCAGGGGAATGGCATGTATGGGTGTCGTCCACGAAGGAAGCCTCTCCTAAAGCCCTTGCACAAAAAAGCCCACCTAGAACTTGCCAGGGCCCATGCTGACAAAGATGAAGACTACTGGGACTTTATACTCTGGAGTGATGAGATGTTTTTGGAACTGATGGCTTCAAAAATGTATAGTGTCGCAAAGATGAGGAGTACAAAGAAAAATGCTTGGTGCATACAGTGAAACATGGTGGTGGTGTCCTTATGAGGGGCTGCATGAGTGCCGCTGGTGTCGGGGAGCTGCATTTCATTGATTGTATCATAAATTCACAGATGTGCTGCTCTATACTGAAAGAATAGTGCCCTTGGCTGTCGTGCACTTCTCCAACATGACAATGATCCAAAACACACATCTAAGGCCACTGTTGCATCACTGAAGAAGAACAGGGTGAAAGTGGTTCAGTGGCCAAGTATATCTCCTGATCTGAACCCAATCGAACACCTATGTGGAATTCTGAAGAGACAAGTGCCTAGAAGACTTGGTGCTGCCCTTAAAAATTATCCAGGCCATTCAAAATACTAGATGTAGTAGTTTTTGTTGTGGGGTGTATTCATTTTTGCATCAACTCATTTGAGTAAAAGTGAGGATTTTGTAATCGAAGTTATATTATTAACCTTACTTGCATTTTATGAGTTAAACATATAAAAACTCAGTCTTGTCAAATTTTTGGAAATGTTTCTTGTCTTCATTGAGATATTGATTAAAATCTTACTTTTCAAAGGGGGTGTACTCATTTATGCTGAACACTGTACATCTCAATATAGTCCAGTACAACTCATACACTCTCTTTAACTATGACTTCAATAATAAACATACAACGTACACATCTCCAACGTCACCAAAAACTGAACATAACAGGGATTCAGAGTTCCTCCTGTTGATGCTAGTCCTCAAATTTTTTTTAAAATCATCTGGACCCTAAAGATTTCCATTTTCCAATCACAGCTTCATCTCACTGTGGTCCAGCATCACAGGCGGCCGACGGTCAGTTTCAGAAATGTGCAGCCCATGAATCGAAAGTGGAAATCAACATGTTAGCTGTTAAAAGATGTTTAAGTTTCGATTCTCTAAACAGAACTTATTTACTCACCGATGCGGCTTTGATTTATAGCAGAAGGTCCAAGAGTCAAACAGTCAGGCAGACCCTTCCACATGTGGGCTGGAATTTCATCCAGAGTTTCCACCGTGCCCCCAGTGATAGCCATGACCTACATTACATGAAAAATGGCAGATTTCACTTGTTACCAAAAAGCCTCAAAACACTGTGAAAATGTCAGATATTCTTATCCATAGCATGTTAGCTGTAAATCTATCTTCAGTTCTAAAGACGAGAGTACGTTAAGAAATTGAAAAAGCAGCAGCCCACTCAGATGGATGTTCTCAAAGTTAATTCATTACAAAGAGGGGGCCTGCGTCTCAGCGAAGGTAACACCCTAACCTTCTGATGCAAGTTTGCTGCTGGAGTATTAAGGTTTGGTTTTTTTTCTACATAAAACTGAAACATGACACCAGATAAAAACAGAATGCACGACGACTTATTTCCATAGTGGTCCTGGCCTGCTGAAGTTCATCACAAGAGACCACTGTGCCTCCTCATGGATGCAACATTGTGACATGCAAATTTAACCACAGGTAAACAGCATACTGAACTTATTTCCCTCTCTCCTGTCAGCCTATGATACAAACCAGTTTGAAGACCTTTTCATAAACACAGCAAATAAGAAGTGTAGCCAAGAAATTAATGCGGGATAAGTTTTAGGGCTTCGGCTAATAAAATGAAAAATGCTCATCGCAGCTTCCCAGAGCTCAAGGTGATGAGTTTAAATTGCTTGACTGTCAGACCAACAGTCCAAAACCCAAAGATACTTCACGTATAATCATACCCAACCGGGAAAAACTGTAAATTCTCACATTTGAGAAGCTGGAACAAACAATTAATGGATTATGAGAGCAGTTTCCGACAGTAGTTTTCTGTCAATCAACTAATCGATTAATCTGCTATCAACTACAAAAACGCAGAGTATTGAAAATGTTCCCATCACAGGCCTTTACTGTGCTTTACTAACTTGCTTTTTCATCCCAACTGGCAGAAAAGCCAATTGTGAAGGAGCACAATGAGCTGCTGACCCATGTGTTGTGGGGCTAGGCTCACACACACACACACACACAGCACACTGAATTCAGAAAAGAAAAGGAGAAAAAAAAACACACATCTCCTACATGGTTCATAGCAGATATTGTGACCTGAAAGACTTGGTGATGCCATGTTAATATCACCCCAGAGGCAGATAAGACAGAAAATGGACATGGCGAAGACAATAACCCTTGTTGTCCCAGGCTCTTTAACAACCTCTTAGAACAAAGGACAAAATGCATAAACTTTTTACTGTCCAGTTCATTTAGGTTCATTGCATTTTTTTATTTTTTTTTTGAAATACTAAAATCCTCTGGTGCTGGAGTTGTGAACAGACATTTTTAAATCCCTCCTAGCTGAAGTTCAAGCAACAAACGGAGCAGGAGATTTTAATGTGGGTGTGTGCGTGAAGCGGATTTTAAAGCGTTTCGCCTCTGTCCATCAAAGAAAAGTTGCCAAAGACAAATAAAATAGACGGGCTCGTAAACCGTACAGCGCCTGAAGGATGCAGTTTATTGTTACCCTTGTAGGCAAACCGTCCGCTCTCCTTATTCTTCCCGATGCTGGCCGGAGCAAGGTGCTTGGAGCTTTTTTTTTTTTTTTCCTCCCTCTCTCTCCTCTCTCTCTCCCTCCCTCAATGTTGCCTGTCGCAGGGTGTCTTTTTTGGGTTTAGGCTACTCATACGCGCACTTACCTGCTTTATTTGACCGGGGACTTGTGATTTTTGTGCTCTACCTGCTTTCAATCTGCTGAAAATGGCGGATGGAGGCTTGAGTCGAAAGCCTCTTCAGTAACTCGGATCGTGGTGTGGTGTAGTTGGGAGAGGCAGCCTGTCAGACCCGTGCACGCACAGCGATGGGGCAATAATGTTCAAGTCAGCCTGCAAGCAAGGAGGGGTGTTTTGTTTTTTTTTTTTTGTTTTTTTCTATTTGCAGACGAAAAGGCTCCCTGGTCTCCTCTCCTGCAGGCAGTGGCTCAAGTCCTGTCCACACTGCAGCCTAACATGAAACCATGCCAATTAAGTACCTTGCTTAGATTCATGTGTGAGCATAATGGGGCCTGTAGGCTGGTGCCATCTGTGCATCCATGAATTAGCTAAGAAGAACTCACTAGAAGCAGGCAAATTTAGGCTGGAAGCTGTTATTCGGTGGTAAAATGTCTCAAACTTTAATATAAATATATTTTTTTTATATTAAATGACTTGCCCATGGCGATTTGTTGCAGCTCCATTGTCATTTAATTGTGATGTATTTTTCCTTTTCCCCTCATGATCCTTATTAAACTTATTCTGAAAGCCACGCCAATTTCAAGATGTAATGATTTTATGCTTAAAATTTAATTTTGATTTTTTGAACAAAAAATAACTTTTAAGTAGATGAAGTCAGTTTGAGTGTCTCAGAGTAAGTCCTTTTCAAATACTGTTACTGTCCTTGTGAAACAAAAGCCAAATGAATTTGGATAGATAAAAAAACAAAATTAAAAATTTACTTTTTCTATCCACAATCAAGTCTGGCATCAGGGCTCAGCGAAAACACTGTGCAAGGAATAAAAGTAGATTTCTTTCTTTTAGGTTTTATGGAATTAAGGCCTCTCTGGGGTGGGTGATATAGATAAAATCCTCTGTTTATATTGCTTAGTATGTACTGTGATAAAGTATATTTTCTGGAAAATCTAATAAGAAACTCTTGGGAGGGGGGTAACAATCAAACATGAGTGGTTGTTTTAGTTAAGTAAATACCTGACAATTACAGCCCTTCATCACATTGGTGCAAAAAATATAAATCCTCTATGGAGGAAAACAAGAAATCATAAGGAACATAAAAACAGATCAAACAAAACTGATTTTACATCTTATGGTTTCAAGACAAAAACAGAAGTGGCAGCAATGGCTTCTTCTCCAGTCTGTATGTGGCTTCTATCATCTAATCGCCAGTAACACACAGGTCCTGCTGGGCTGTACTGTAAATTCCCACGCGACTCCTGTCATGACCTCCTGTCATTTACAGGTAACGTCTGTGGCCACTAGAGGCTGCTGCGCTACAACGAACAGGTTGTGTTCTCTTCAAATGAGAACCTCTGCCTGCAGATTTGTGAACTGTAGGTAGGTAGAACAATACTGACACACATAAATATGAAATTTTATGCCATTTGTGTATTACTGTCAGAACAACGCTACTTCTGACACGTAAGTATCAGCCTTGAGTGGATGTGTCTTCAGTGTTTGGTTGTGGGAGGTCTTCTCCCTGCAGTGCACAGGAGGAACCACACAACAAAGTGGCTGTGTGTCTATTTTAGTTGTGTTTTCTTACATAAAACTTTAAAGGAATAAACGGTAACACTATTCTTCCTGATAATGATTATTAAAGGAGTGACATTACGCCACATTAGGATACAAAGTCATTTAAAATTGGCACTTGGAGCATCTTAGGGCACTCAGCCAGGGTTTTTTTTTTTTTTTTGTATTAATTGCATCTCCCCGCTCAGAGTTTCCATTTGTATTCACTCCAAAAAAACCTCAGAAATGCTGTTACACAAGAGGAATCACACGTTCATGTGCTCACCTCGACTGCATCTTTGACCTCAGCGCTTAAAGCAACCCACAACCAGATGTGTTGATTCCTGCCCCTCACACCCACCTTTTCACAAGCTTTCACCTCCAAGTCTCAAGCAGTGCCACATTCCTTCACCCCTGCTCCACTCTGATGACCTTCCCATGTCCGTCAGGCTGACAGCTGTCTCAGGCTCCTCTGCTCTACATGACTGCTGTAGCTCCTTGTCTCCCATATGAGGATGTCCAACAGCCTCTAGTGTTTTTGTGCCAGATTCTCATAAAACATTAACAACAGAGAGACAAAAGAAAGTGAAAAGGCTGTCATCTATCCAACACTGCCAGAAGATAACAATACATTAACATTATGTTGATCTAAAACTGAATTCCAAAGAGACAGTGACTGTCATGGCAACAAGTCCACAGGACAATGCATCACTCATTATTTTCACAGAGAAACCCCAGAGTGTAACTTACAATATAACAAAATTCTCTGATTTAGTATTCAGTAAAAAAACAAAAACAAAAACAAAAAAACACTTCTTATTATACCCCAGCTAATACAGGATGTCCCAGGGCCAATGCTGATATTTGTATTTGACAGTTTAAAAAGTCTGACAACATTTGGTTTAAATTCATTTTTTAAATTGATTTGTGTCTTTAATGAATTGTGCTCTGTAGTGGACAAACTGTGATTGTGACACTCTCTCTAAATTTATTTCAAAACGAATTTAGGATTTCTGTCCTGGAATTTCTTGTTCTTGTCAGCTGGCATACACTGACACTGATATATCTGCAAGAAGCTAATATGTCAAGCCATATATCTGCCTGGCTGATTGGTCTTCTTTTGTAAATGTCTACCCGTCATGTTTGTAATTGTTTTAGTTGGAGTCTCTGTGTGTCGTGACTGCTTTGTGTGACTAATTGTTCTTTTCTTGATTAATTTTTATCGCAACACTCTTGTAATTGAGATCTTGCTCTTGTAGCAACTTGATGATCTTGCTCTCGTAGCAACCTACAAGTTTTTAAAAGCTATAAAAGACTTCTCTGAGGAAATCTTTACTCACAGGTCTTTCAAAAATCAGCATTTATTTCATACAGGCTCTTTAAAACAAGTGCAATTAAAAGTGAGCAAAAACGGGATATATTACACTTGGGTACAGGCTTGACGTGGAACACAGTTGAAAACATTCACGTGGAACATCATGTGCCCCTCACCATCCTAAAAATATTTACTGTGTGCAGGATGAACGTTGAGCATATAGCTGGTTCTGCAGCCTGCCAAGGTGTGATTAATAGGAGTGCTCTCTGTCTCATGCTGCATGACAGAACTGGAAAGGTGATAGGCCTACATGCTCTGACACAGCATGCAGGAAGTGTGTGTGTGTTTTTAATGCTTGTGGTTGACTAAATGTATGCGTGGGCCCTGAGGCCAATGGAAATGCACATGCTGTTCATAAAGGACATTTTGAGAATAAAGGCTGGACGATGTTTGATGTTTGAACAACCTTAAGAAAGAAAGACAATGTTCACTATGTCTGCACTAACCATTACTTTTGTGACCAGAAATCAAAAAGTTTGGCAAGTAAAGTCACAAGTGCATCAAAGTTATTGTCATAAATTTAAAAAAAAACCAAAAAAAACATGATCACTCAGATGAATAAGAAAATTCATAAATAGGTACACATCTATAGATTACACATCACATTTTATGGAGAATGACAACCTCATTATGTAAGGTTGGTCACATGCTCACGTGCATTATAAACCACTGCCATACCATTCTGAAATATCCAGACCATATATAATAGTATGTTATCACTTTCTCAAGTTGCAAGTACAATTATAAATACTTGTGCTTTACATGTGTATTTCCACTATGCGACAATACTATATAGATTTACTCCACCAGGTTTCAGAGGGAAATATTGTGCTTTTTGTACCACTGAATTTATCAGACACCTTACCACAATACTTTGATCATAGGTTTTATGTGCAAAACCTATGATCAGGCTGTAAAACATGATGCATAGGCATAGATTAAAAGCATGGCCTGTTGAGTCCCTGTTTTGTTTGTACTGCACATATACAGAAGGACACAGTCCTGCAACTGGTTTCGCTCTACATTGCTGATCACCAGCTGGTGGCAGTAATGCAGAAAAAAGAGTAGAAATGTGCCCAAAATAGGCAGTGAAGGAGATAACTGCTGGCAAGTAAACATGGATGTTTGTGTTTCGTGAGAATGAGACCTCAAGGATATGCAGTATGATTTGGTTAGAAATACTGAACGGAAACATATCTTTGGATTGTTTAGATTAAAACTTCACATTTCAACATTAATCTGTCTTGAAATATATGTGTAGTTAAAATTAGCTCCCAAAAATGCAGCTTTCATATTAATGCATCAGGGGTAATTCTGGCATCAAATGAACATTTTTACCTTTGATGAGTATTTTTTTACTGAAAATATTTCCACATTTCTACTTAAGTAAAATATGAATACAGGACCTTTGTTTGGAGGTGAGCATTTTTACATTAAGGTTGCTAGTTTTACTTAAGTAGAAGATCTCAGTATTTCTTCCACCACTGGTTTCCATTAGCACAGTTGCATTCTGACCTTGCAAACTTAGGAGTAACTTGAGTACAAAAGATTTTCTTAAGTGGACTTTTCTTTGGCGAAGAACCAAGGCAGTGAAACCTGCGCAGCTCTACCCTCAAACAGCTCCATTCGTCAGATGATCTTTACTTCAGTGTCCTAAAACAGGAGAAAGAACTGGTTTATTGAGAAAAGGTCAGATTAAACAACAGTGCTGTTTGGCCTAAAGGCCCAGAAGAGAAGACATTTAATGTTATGGAGGAAATATTTTCCAAAACAAACTATTTGATGACGCTGTTGTACTCACACTTATTCACCGCAGAGTCGTGCATATAGTCGTCCAAACAAATCCAATGGTGATAAAAGACATCCTTGTGAAGAATGTTGCTCCGTGCGTTGCCCCTCTGTTCACCAGAGCTGGCAAACAAAAACTGTCATTAGTGAAATCAACACTCATAATTGCCAGCTTGTCTCAGTGCGAGCTCTTACGCAGACATGAGCATGTTCCAACACTGTATATGCCCCAGGATTTAACCGAGGCTTTTCCCCGTCTAATTTTTTGGCATTTCATTATAATTAATGATAATTACGTCCTGGAATGTTTGAACATAGTGCAAAGGAAAGTTCAGCTTTCCAGGTCAGTAGGCCTATGATAGAAGACAATGTTTAAATTGTAACAGACAGACAAATTCACGTTGTAGAATAAATGAACACAAATGATTTTTAAAGTAGCTCACTGTTCAATTCTTACCTGCAGTTTCATCTTCTATCTGTATTACTGCAACTTTAAAATCATCCTCTCTCTGTGTTGTAATGGTGGTGCCATTGTGACTTTCAACATGAGCAGTGACTCTTTCCGTCTCTGTGTCACTGACAGTTGGTGCAGGAGCTGTGACAGGTTCAGCTGGGGTTTCAGTTACAGCTTCTGTTACTGCCACTGGGACCTCCTCAACTGGATCCAGTACTATGCCTGTGGTCTGAGACTCAGATGGGGTCTCAGTGACAAATATGATGAGTATCTCTGGATCACTGTCCTCTGGTTCATTCTGAGAAGCCGTATCTTCTTCCAGGGGTGGTTCCTCTGGAAGAGGATCTGATTGGACATCTTCTTCTTCTGTGTTATCCTCTGGAGCCTCCTCCTCTGGGTCTTTCAGGGGAATTACAAGGATTGGGTCTTGTGGAGCTGGTTCCTCACTAGTTGTTTCCACAAGAATGACAGCAGGTTCTCCTGGGGGTGGGTTTTGCAGTGCCATTTTCTCTTGACCTTCCT
The DNA here is from genome assembly GCA_037833715.1 of Toxotes lorentzi. NCBI lineage: Eukaryota > Metazoa > Chordata > Actinopteri > Toxotidae > Toxotes > Toxotes lorentzi. Next base: position 16,705,626 of record JBBMJY010000018.1, read on the forward strand.
CTTCTGTCTCCAGTTCTGCAGGGACAAGCAAAACACGTTTCTCCTCCTCTGGTGTACTGGGAAGAAGTTCTTCATTGGTGCCATGCTCCTCCTCGTCATTTTCTTCTGGGACTATTACTGAAGGCTCTGGGAAAACTATTGGGATTGCTTCTTCTGTAACTTCTTCTTCTTCCTGCTCCGCTTCCCCCTCAGAAGGATCCACAGGAACAATGACAACTGGAGGCTCTTGGGCTAACTCTTGTGCCGCTGTTTCCTCTGCTGCAGGTTCCACTTGCCCTTCCTTTGTGATCTCAGGTTCTACAGGAAGGAGGACAACAGACTCCTCTTCAGGTTCCTCGTCAGTAGCGGGGTCCGCTTTGGCATTTTCCTCCAGGACTACTGGGACAACTGCTTCTTGTTCCTCTGGAGCTTCCTCTTTTGTTGGTTCTGAGGAAATGACTGGGACTGCTTCTTCTTGTTCCTGAGGATCCTCTTCAGCAGGTTCAACAGCAACAAAGACTGCAGGTTCTTCTAGTGCTGACTCTTCTGTCTCCAGTTCTGCAGGGACAAGCAAAACAAGTTCCTCCTCCTCTGTTGTACTGGGAAGAAGTTCTTCATTGGTGCCATGCTCCTCCTTGTCATTTTCTTCTGGGACTATTAGAATAGGCACCTCTCCACTTGATACAGTAACAGCAGCTTCTTCTTTTGATGTCTCTAGAAAAACTATTGGGATTGCTTCTTCTGTAATGTCTTCTTCTTCCTGCTCCAGTTCCCCCTCAGAAGGATCCACAGGATCAATGACAACTGGAGGGTCCGCTTTGGCATTTTCCTCCAGGACTACTGGGACAACTGCTTCTTGTTCCTCTGGAGCTTCCTCTTTTGTTGGTTCTGAGGAAAGGACTGGGACTGTTTCTTCTTGTTCCTGAGGATCCTCTTCAGCAGGTTCAACAGCAACAATGGCTGCAGGTTCTTCTGGGGTTGACTCTTTTGGTGCTGTTTCGTCTGCAGCAGGTTCCTCTTGAACTACCTCTTCTGTCTCGGGTTCTGCAGGAACAAAGGCAACAGATTCCTCTTCTTCCAATGAACTAGAAAGTTCTTGAGAAGCTTCTGGTTCTACTGCAGCATGGTCATCAGGGACTATTAGTAATGCGTCTTCTGGAGCAGCTTCTTCTTCTTCAGTATTTTCTTCTGAAGCTTCATCTTCTAAAGTCCCTACAGGAATAAGGAGAATTTGTGCTTCTGGATCTGGATCCTGCACGTCATACTCTTCTGGGGATGGATTTTCCACAGCACTCTCTTCAACAACAGTTGTTTCTTCCTCTGCATTTTCTTCTGAAGCTTCATCTTCTAAAGCCCCTACAGGAATAAGGAGAATTTGTGCTTCTGGATCTGGATCCTGCACGTCATACTCTTCTGGGGATGCATTTTCCACAGCACTCTCTTCAACAACAGTTGTTTCTTCTTTTGTATTTTCTCCTGGTGCTTCATCTTCTGAGGTCTTGACAGGAATGACTGGAACTGGTGCTTTTTGAGCTGGATCTTCCACATCATACTTATCTGGAGTGTCGCTCTCAACAGTAGCAGCTGAGGGAACTTCTATTTCAGTTTCATCTGGAGATGCTTCTGCAACAGCAGCTTCAACAGGGACTGTTTCCTCCTCTGAAGAATCTTGAGGTGCAACAGCCAAAGGCTCCTGAGGATCTGATTCCTCAGGTATAGCTTCATCAGCCTCAGCAGAGACTGGATCTTCGATGAGGACTGGTTCTGGTTCTGCAATGTCTTCTTCAGCTGGTGATTCCTCAGGAGATGGAGCTGCAGAAACTGGAATGAGCTCCTGCTCAACTGATTCTTTCTCCTCTACTGGTGTTAGCTCTTCCGGACCTGGTTCTTCAGCAACAACAGAAGACTGAACAGTTCTGGCAGCTGCAAAAGAAATTAAATAACTCAGCACCACCTTGAACTTGTTTTCTAGTGCATGAACTTTAGAACCATTTGGTATGTAGTCAGCACATGAAGCCTTATTTACCTACAATCTATCTGAAAATCAGAACAATAAATCTAAGAACTTCACATAATTCACCCAAGTTTCTCAATAATCATTAACACTGAAGCCTATGTTGGTTTTGCTAAACGGGCCCAAATAACCTGTGTCTCAAATTTCTCTCTGTATATTGTACATAGGGCTCGATTCATGTGACTTAAAGCTAAATCTAAGACACAGGAGAAACTTTTAATTTGAAAGTGTCTGAGGTTAAGCAAAAGTTTCAGTGTAGAGTAAACTCTACACTGTGGCTCTGAAAATGGCGTGAAATTTAGCGATGGCTGATTATGTAACGGATAAGGACATGTCCAGTGACCTGATACAAACACGAAGGGTGAGTAGTGATCCAAGTTTAGTTCAAGTATCTCACATGGTCGTATGCTAACAGAAGCAGGTGTGTCATTGAACAGGCCAGGAAAGCACTTTGAGATAAGTTGAATATACAGGGGTGACTGAGGTTAGTTTCCGAAATGAACGTACATATTTGTTATTCATAGCTAGAAATATACCTGAAGCAATATTTATTTTAGACTTAGTCTTGGACTCTGTTGACTCAGTCTACCAATAACCTCAAACACAGGTTTACAGTATTAAACAATCTATCTTCATACTTCTATAACCTGTTTCTGAATCAGTACATTCAGTGCATTCTGACATTCACAGAATCATACATCAGGAAACAGTTACAGCACATTAGTTGTAATAACTGCAACAGAGAAAGCATATGAATAAGAATAAACTGATGAATAAATTTACTCAGACTATAATAATATGTAGCTTTGAGATATTATATCACAGCATTTCACTTTCTTTTACATCATCATTCATCATTTTAAATATGCAATATATAAAAAATCTTCCTAAAAACTATGCCAACGTAATTTGCTACTTGCCCACTATTAATAGCCATCAGAGAGGCAATTCCTCAGTGACATAATAAAGCAGCTTTGAAATAGTGCTGCAATTTTTATGTATCTAGAACCATACTGGAACTCCTTTCTATTATTTATGTTCAGTCAAAGCTTGAAGTAACCACAACCACATGAAAAGAGTTCAGAGGAAATGCATTCTCTTACGTATCGGCGCTGATGAGTACAACCGAACAATCAGGATCAGGGTCAACAGCAGCAAAGAGGAAGCTCTGAACATGGTGTCCATCTTGACTGGGTCCCTTCATTAGAGTCACACAGCTTCTAGTAACTCCCAATACTGTGGCAAGACTGGTGCCCCTACTGTGACTGAGTATACGCACAGGGGTGAAGCACATGCGTAATGTGACACATGTAATAGAGTGTCACACCATATGGGAATATTGGATGGGTGCTTTGGGGACGGGATTGGTTGCACTGTCAGTTTGAATACTTAAAAAAAGGACCATCTTAAAAATGAGATGGCACATCACAGTGGGTTTGTCCTTAAAAATGAATAACTAATACAAGCATACATGCATGCTTTTATGTGACTGGCTGTATATTGTGCAAATGTTTACTGGCACAAGTTGTTTTTTTTTCCTCCACTGAATGGAACTGTACTGGTGACAATTTAATTCATGACAATAAATTCTTCAAATTCATAAATCCTAGAAAAATGCCTTCTGTGGCTCTGCATGGAAACTTTCTAGTGTTATGTCTGAATGGAAAGCGTTACACACTTCGGCCAGTTTGACGTGGGTGTTCACAAAGCACAAAGGATCAAAAATAAATAAATAAAAATACAAGAATGAGCTGTGGTGGGAAATATAGGATCCAGTGTTTTTGGAGCTCAACCCACACTGATTTAAAATCAGGATATTTCATCATCTGATGCACCAAGTTTTGATCATTTTTTATTTATTTTTTTTCCTGGAGTTCTCTTTCTAGTCTAGATAAGTTATCTTTTATGCTTTCCCTTTTTACAAGCCCTGCATCTGCTAATAATGTTGGTGAGACTAAAAGGTTTTCAGGAAAAAAGCTCAAGCAGCACATTATTCCACAGTGAAGTTACCATATTTTATTTCTTTAAGTGCCATTCATGCATATTGGGGAAGGGGGTGGGGTGGGTGGTGGTTTCGACAATTCTAATAACACTTGAGTTATTTTACAGCACTAAACGAATACAAAGAGTAGCTGTGTCACCTCATTGGACAACAAAAGTAATAAACCGTGCAATAAACAAAAAGGACAAATAGGAGAAAAAAAATACAAGAAATGACAAAGACAAAATCAAAAAAAAGAAAAAAAAACAAAACTAAACAAACCAAAACAAAAAACAGAAAAATAAAACACAAACCAAATATATATTATCAACACTGAAACACTGAATGTAGAACCATAGTACAGGTAAAAGGTAGTGTCACACAAAAAGCCAACGCATTTTCACATATATACAATATAGATATATACATACTGTTACCCTCTGATTGGACAATAACAAAATACTCTATTCTTTTCCCTCCTCTCTTTCGTGAATAAGACCCACCCCCTGCCTTGATACCCCACCCCCAAGAGGAAAAAAGGGATGATTGAAAAGACATTTATGTACAAGCACAACAACACACCAGCACTGAATAAAATAGGCCCCGATCAGCAGTACTTGTTGGCAGTTCTCTCCCATATTGTAACAAGGCTTTTTTTTTTTTTTTTTATCTTTTCATCTTTTTTTTCCCAATAATAATAATCTCTCTGGCAGGTACATCTCCAGCGGTATTTAAAAACTTAAATCGTCTTTTGAAAAAAAAGAAAAAGAACTCACACAAGCAAAGACACAAATACACACACACACACACCCACACACTCCAACATACAGACATAATGTAAAATTGTGATTGCGATCCAGTCATTGTCTTCACCTTTTAGCCACATCCATTTGCTCAAATCTTTTGTTTTTCCACGGGCTGATGTGCTCAAACGGCGGCTTGTGTGTTCACAGTCTTCACCTGGAAGAGCTGAATCACACTTCGCCTTCACACCAACCCCAGGACTCACAGGGTGTTCACTATTTCAGGTCCACAGAGCCTTAACGAATACACACAGACGCTCTTTTTCAACGCAGTCTTCAGTTGCAGTCCTTTGGCCCACACTCGCCTAAAACATGATTTGGGTGACTCAACTGACTAAGTATCATCATCAGAAAGAAGTGGAAGAGTGGACAGGTATGATTGGCAGGCAAAAACAAACAAAGAAAACATCAGTTGAAAATATTTTTAAAAAATGAACGGCAGTATCATCTGTTGAAAGAAGAGAACTTGACTTCATCTGAATGGTTTAACAGAAGATCTACAGTATAAAACTGGGCTGGTTCTAGTTTCAAAAAAACCTTCCATGTGTTCAAAAGTATGGTTCTATAATATCCAATAAAACAATCCTGTGAGACTTGAAAGTGCCTTTTCTCACAATAACAAAGACATTATGCAATATCATAAAAAAAGAATCCATGATTGTCATCCATATGAAAATAATCTTATCTGCTTTCTTGAGGAGAGTTAGATGAGAACATTGATACCACTCTCGTGTCTGAACGGCAAATATGAAGCTACAGCCAGGAAATGGATAGCTTAGCTTAGCATAAAGTACCGTTATGAGTGGTATCGATCTTTTCCAACTCTTTGCCAAGAAAGACAGGCAAGACAGACAGTAAGCGTATTTCCCAAAATGTTGAACTACTTCTTTAAACAAGGACACACAGTGTCATAGATGCAAAGCACCATACACAGTTCAGCAGTACTGGAGGGAGGAGAAATGATTCTTTTCATTGTCATATGTAGACAGTGCCTCATCACTGCCACTAGGGGGTCTGACAGACTTACTGTGACTGAAGAGCTTGCTAGATCCAGGAGGTGCTTTGCATCTTAAAAACGGTTAAGATCAATAAAAAGTAAAAGTGTGCAAAGGGCTTTTTTTTTTTTTTAACATAGTGTCTCTAAAGTTCAGCACCTGGCTGAGGAGTCACTTGTTACAGGACACAGAGGACAGGTTTCCAGAAACACTGATCTCCCTGTTCTGTGCTTGAGAAACCCTTATCACAAAAACGCAAATTCGCAAATCTAGTCTTTCGTCACTGTGTGCATCTGCTTTTGTGCTCATAGATAGTATAGAGATGATTGCAGCAATCAATCATAGCCCTAAAATTACAATAAAACCAAAACGCACACACACACACACACACATGTTCAATCAACACACACATACACACGCACACACACACACACACACTCTGTATGTACTGTATGAGTCACATTTCTCATTCTTTTACGATTGTATAATAGCAAAATCGTACGCTATCAAACCATCACAACAAAAGATTGGGCAATTTTTAAAAAAAGACTCAAATCCATAATTTGCTACCCTCAATAAACACGAGGGCAGCATCAAAAACTCATTTTGATGTACAGTCGACTTTGGATGCAACTCATTTTATAAATCAGAGAAACCTGCCATAAAAGTCATGCGCTTTTGCCCTTCTAAAGGATGAGCATCTTATGAATACCCTATTGATCATTAATCAATCAAAAAAGAAGCTTTCACAGAAGCTAGTATGGGCTCCCCATTGGTTTTTCTTATTATTTTAATAATTAATTTAGAGTAGTTTCTTAACTGTTTCAAAGTCAGTGAGGCTTAAAACGATTACTCTAGAAATTGCATACATGATCTTTATATTTTATTTTTTAACTGTTATTAGTATAAACGATTCTAGTATGATTTGCATATAGTTTGATGTTTTACTGTTTAGAGTAGTAGTGCTCCATTCTGGGAAATGCTTTTACTCGTTCTTGGGAAAGTTAGATAAGATTGATACCACTCTCACATCTGTAGAGTATATACGGAGCTACAGCCAGAGGATAGTTAGCTTAGCTTAGCATAAATGCTGGAAACAGGGGGAAACAACTAGCCTGGCACATCCAAAGCTAACAAAATCTACCTATCGGTGCCTCTGAAGCTCCCTAATTAACATGAAATATCTCCAGGAAGTCACTGCACCCGGACAAGAAATAGTCTGGCACATAACCCCCCCACCTCCCACAACCTGGCTTTAGCTTCATATTTACTGAACTATATTCACATGTAGCTTTCAACAAGAAAGCAGATGTGTAAATGTTTTACTATCCCTTTGATAAACCAAAACCCCACTAATCGACCAGTTCATTTTAACAAGAACTGTCTTGGGCAACTGATATTAGATTTTGGAGGCCAATGCTGATATTTGAGATATTTGTTTAAATAAATAACATATAATATCTCTTTCATTTGTTTCAGATGTACCTGTCAGTGATCTCCGGCGATACGCTAAGAACGGATGACTGGTTGGACTCAGTTTGATTGTTACTGAATGAGGCTGGCTTGGTTAATGATCAATAGACTACTCATGTAAAACTGATGAACTTCACCATTAAAACTTACTCTTTAATGTTACAACAGCTTCAGACTGGTGGGGCAAACATAAACCTACACGATGCACACAGAGAACGTAAACCTCAGGTTACTTTGGGTTGAATGAATTTTAAAAAAGAAAAAATGTCTGACTTCCCTGCTATCACCATCTACTCACACTCATCATATTCACTCATCTTGAAGTGCTTGAGACAGAGAACTAAGAAAAACAAAGTTGTACTCCCATAACTACTCAGTTGCGCTGAGCCTGGTTGGCTATGAAAACAGATTACGATACTTTTCTGCGATCTCTCTCTCTCTCTCCCTCGGTTTGTTTAATATCAAGCCTTAAATGTTTAACACCCTGTTCAAAACCTCAGTTATTGTAAACCTAACTTTTACCACCAATTCAGCCACAGTCGGACCCACTTTCTCCCAAAAGTGACCAACGAGCCCCATCACGTTACTCATAGAGACGGCCTGTGTTTCTTAAAAACAAAAATAACAGAAACTCATTTTCAAAAAAGAGAGATAAATTCATCCAAGAGACAGCTGAGGCCAATGTCAACACGAGAAGAATTACAAGCTGAACACGTCGCTCAAATCACATAACAGTTACGGAGCAGGGGGTCGGGGGAGGGGGGGGGGGGGGGGGGGTTCAAACTTTGGAAGGCTTCTGGCTAGGGACAGGGAGAGGGCTGGCTGAGGAGCTGAGGAGCATGTGGTTTAGACGTGAATGTGTTCTACTTGTCTGTAGACAAGTACGTAAGCAATCACTTTAACATGTCCAACTAAATATGATTGTCTTCAAAGTAATATTTTCTATTTATGTTTTCCTTTTGTAAAAATGTCAGGACTCTGAAGTCTGTCTCTCTCCAAAGCTTGTCAAATGTTCTTCTGGATCCCACCCACAGTGGCCTCCTTGTCCTCCTCCTCCTGCGGCCTTTCAGCTCAGCCTGGCTTCCTCTGGCTTCCACCTCCTCTCCTCGCTCCCTTTTGTTTGCAAAAAAAAAAGGAAAAAAAAGGAGGTCTAGGGGCTAGACAATGGAGTCCCAATCAAAGTCGTCCTGGATGTCGTCAGCTGGCATGCGATGCATCTGGAAGTTTCTGGTAGGTATCATGTGCTGCTGGTTCATCTGTGCATGGTGTCCTGGAGAAAACGAGGAGAAAACGAAGAAGTCAGATCCACGCAGCTGTGTCTTTTTGCTGGAGACATCGCCCAGAGCGTGAAACTTTATGTCACCTGTCATAGTGGGTCCTGCGCTGCTCATGGGGGGCATGTGGGGATATCCTGGAGGACCCATCATGGACATGCTCTGTCTGGAGTCCATGTAGAGATTTCCTGAGGAGAGAATCAGAACAAAATTTAGTTTAAAACCTCAAATAAAACCTGCTCAGAAGCATCTGAAAAAAAGATTCGTTTTTAGCGGGAGGCATTGAGTGTAAATTTCTACAGGAGTACAGGATCTCTGAATTATTTTAAAATACAGTTTCAACCCACAGGTGAAAAGTCAAAATCTTGGCTTTCATTTACCTTCTGGCTGCCCAAAACAGCACTTGAATAAAACTGGACTGCTACACTGTATCGTCGAATTACTGGTGGCTATCTTTACACCTTTAAAACGTAGGAGTTTGTAAGCAATAGAAAATGTGAGTGGGGTTGAGTCACATTATTTGTAGTGTGTTACACTGACACCTGCGAAATATCACACAGTAAAGCACTGATTCCTAACCTGTGGATCTGGACCCCTGCAAAGTTTAGAGAGCAGAAAACAGGCCCAGTTCTGATACAGAACTGTTTTTCCCCTTTGTAATTTCCCGTTTCGCCTTTGTTTTTTCTTGTACATTTCTGGATAATTTTACCTCTAAAAACGATTCAAATAAATCATTGTTTGGTTGAACGGGTCATAACCGGTAAACAAATACAGCTGGTAATGATTGGTTCCAAATATAAACTGTAAGCGGTTACAAGCCAAAAATGTTGGGAACCACTAGCACACAAGTCAAGCGGAGCTCATAGCTTACAAAGAGACTGTTTGCACTTCCAGAAAAAAACATGATGATCTTTCCCAGAAAAAAAAAAGAACAGATAACAGGGCCATACATGCAATATATAAATGGCTAAATCTTTCAGATTAGATTATTTCCCTCTTACCAGCCATTCAGATATAGCTACTTATGGGATCCAGCTCAGAGTTGATCCTCATTTCAAAACCAAAATTAGTCACATCTACAAACACTTCACACTGATCAAACCATTATCATAATCAGGCTTACGGGACTGACGAGCTAATGACGAACCTGTGTTGAGGTGCTGGCTGGGTTTGTTGGGGTGCATGGAGCCATGGCAAACAGAAGGCTGCACTGCCCCCTGTGGCTGGATTACACCGGTGCGGGCAAAAAACTGGTTGATGGACGAGCAGAGGTCTGCGATCTGGGTGGGTTCCAGGGACCAATTGTTCAACTCCGCTTGTCTCATACTCTCTCTTAACCCTTCGGAGCATAAAAGACACGCACACATTTAAACACACAACAACCTGAGTTATTATCAGAGCCAGTGACAGCATCTGTCTGCACTAAAATAGCTTTGTGACAGTGAAAGGTATGAAACTGCACCAGCTGACTGTCCAAAGAACATAAATTTAACAAATGAGAAATTCATTTGTCAACACGAAGCAAAAACTTAGTTGCAATATATATTCATTATGTCAGTAACCTTCAGTGGGTGATATTTAAAAAACATCCTACCTTGCAATCCTAGACTGTAATTGGATAAACTGACCTGCTGAGCTCGGTGTTTTGGTAATTAAACTTGAAGGCAGTGTTATTTAATTGAAGAGCTCAGTTTAATTAAACTCATAATCAACTCCACGGCGTCAACACTTCAGCTCTCAATCAAAAGCTGGGGCAGCACCGTACTATCAGCTCCTGGTTTTAAATGTTCGCTTCCTCTGATCATATGTGAGTGCGCAGGAGATAAATCTAAGACTGAAATCTATTATATTAAATATCATTATCTCAAATATTTAAATAAAAATGAATTTCATTATTATTTGGTTAATCTTTGTAAACGCAGTAAGATCTATTTATAGAGTCCAAACTGCACCTTGGAAAGGTGAAAGGTCGACATCAGCCCAGTTATAGCTGCTGGCAATACGACAGCTTTCTTTCAGTGCATCCAGATTTGGGTACCAGTCAGACAGTAAACCTGCAACACACACACAGCATACTATCTGTAACATTACAAGATAGGAGATGTGACGTATATAGATGATTTTGGTTCCAACAGCAAGTTCACTCCTAGGACAAACACTGTTTTGATCCTAATTACATAATTTACAACTGCACAATAATAGCTGCTGTAATTGTTATTTCCTGTGGGTTAGGTAATAAGGGCACATGATGCTTTTTCGTTGTAGTCACATTTTTATGGCTGTGCAGGCAATCTTGTAGAGCCAAATGAATGAGAAGGTAACACCAAATAAAATAGTTTATCAGGCTTTTAAACACGTCAGTACTGTGCTGTGGCCACTAGGAGGAGCCAGTTGACTCTGTAAAGGCCATTAAAGTCAATGGATGCTGCATTGCTTTGTTCTCTCAACAGCAAAGATAATAAATCAGATGATGATTTACTGTTTTGTACCTAAAATAATTTCTCAATGCTTCATGGCTAAAGAATGAGGACTGATACTGAACCGAATTCAGCTGTCACCACGTCGTCTTTGCTGTAGTCATTGTGTCTGTGTGATGAACAGGATGAAGAGAAAACAACACGGCGGCGCCGGTTCATAGGAAGACAATGACAGACCGAGGGTCTTACCTGTGTTGCAGGCCATCTGTTGCTGGGTAGGATGGGGCTGGTGGGAGAGGCTCTGATGCTGTTGTCCGTGTTGAGAAGGGTGCTGGCTGTGCTGCGTGTGTTGGGAGGGGTGTGGCGTGTGCTGCTGTGGGTGCTGGCCATGGGACGGATGCTGCGATGGGTGCTGCCCGTGCTGGGAGTGTGCAGCGTGCTGGGGGTGCTGGGGGTGCTGGGGGTGCTGGGAGTGCTGGGAGTGCTGTTGGTGCTGACCGTGCTGGCTGTGCTGGGCGTGTTGGTTGTGGGGGCCGCCGTGCTGCGGGAGATGTGGTGCGTGGGGCGAGCCGTGGCCGGGGAGGGCTTGGGAAGGATGGGACAGGGGCACCTGGCCACTGTTGGCGGAGTGGCTGTTGGGGTGGCTGTTGGGTTGGTTGTTTGACAGGCTGTTCTGTGTACTAATGGTGCCACTGGGGGAGTGCTGATAGGAGCAGGAGGTGTGGGTCTGCTGGGAGGAGTCTGAGGGTATGCCCATGAGACCTGGGAAACGAAGCACACCAACACAAAGGTGTAAGGCTGCTGAAATTTATAAGCAATTACAGATTTGTCGACTGACAGAAGATTTAAACTCATTAATCCATAGTTGCAAAATAATGATTATTATCATTATGGATTAATCTGATTACTTTCTCAATTACTCGATTTGTTGTTGAAAACATTCTCCTAGAGTCCAAGTTGATGTCTTCAAACATCTTGTTTTGGCCGATCAGGCGCCAAAACCCCCAAAATATTAAAATATATCAAATTTACAATGATCTACAACAGAGCAAAAAAAGAAAAAACAACAAATACTCACACTGGATAAGCTGGAACAAATACATGTCTTTCCATTTTTTCTTGAAAAATGCTTTCGAACAACATTTTGAAACAATCATCAAAATGTTGCATGTTCCAGCTTCTCAACTGTGTGGATTTGCTGCTTTTCTCTATTTTTACTGTACATTTAATATAATTTGGGTTTAGGATTGTGTGTTTTTACAGAAAAAAAAACTATTTGCAGACATCACCCTGGGCTCCAGGAATCACTGAATCTAAAAATAACAAATTAATTGATAAGGAAAATATGGTCTCAAATTTAGGTGAATGAGTATAATGCACTTCAACCCAAACACAGAGAGAGCCAGGGTCTTCACACGTAAACAAGTTACTTCAGGTCATGTATCCTAACATCTTACAATGATGGAATGTGGGGCTCCTGTGTTTAAGTAGCTCTACACTTGAGACAGACCAGCTGCCATTTTGTTGTATCAGGGAATGACTCAGCACCAGTTGTGTCTCTGAGGTTCACGAGCCCGAGCTGCCGTCTCCTCTCCACTCTCTCTGGATTGTCTTTGACAAATTCATTGTGCTGCTGCATGGCTCTTTAACAGACATGACTGGGGCATGAACATCTGCACACCCAACTGCAATCATCTGAGTGGCGGGGAGTGGTCTTAAGAGGCCCTGTCCTTCACAGCTTTGGCACAGTAAACCTATTTCACTGGAGTGCTTTTAGAGCTGACTCTAGCCCTGCACCTCAAAAATCGGCACGTAACACTCACTGCAGGGGTGACAAAGGTGCATCTCTTATCGGCACAGAAAGCCCATTGTCCAACCAGGGAAATACAGAAAGCAATTAACGCGGCACCAGAATAATAATGCGAGCTCATTACCTATTATCAAAGCCAGTGAATTAGCTCACTGTCTACAGCGGCAGAGTGTGAAATCCTCTAGCTCGATTATTTACGCTTTTTAATTGCTAGAGCTTGTCTGACTAAGAGATTTCACTTTTATGCGCATAAAAAAGGTAACAACTTTCAACTAATGAAACATAGATGATAGATTAAAGGAGAGGAACTCTTTGAAAACATTAGCATGCAATGCATTTGATTTGTGAAAGTAGGTTATACACAGAAAGCTCAGTCTACTTTGCTCATAACCCGCTTGTCAAGTGCTCTTTGTTTATCAGTCAGATTATTTAGCAAAAATGCATTTTGTTCTACGGGGACTCACAGGCTTTTGGAAAGCCATGCTCTATCCACCACTATGTATTATACAATACAGATTCCCCATCATTATGACAAATGAACCTCAAATCCGACAGATTTACTGAGGACTTGGGCTGCTTGTGACCTCTTCCACTCCTCGGATGAAACACAGCCTACATGAGAAAACATGACAACATATAGAGTTCTTTGACGTAATTTGAAAACTATAAAGGTGGAAGGATGGTGTATTAACTCGGAATTAATGCCTTAATGAAATATTTAAGACATGAACCCTCAGAAGCCTTTTCCACATTGCTCTGGCAAAAGACCATGAAAATATTCAGTACAGATTTGCACTATGGGCTAGTCTGGCCTGTTGAATACCTGCTCTCTTCTCACTAAACCTAATTAATGGCTAAAGACTCTTTATAGCTGCAGCTGTTAAGAACAAACTCACATTAGGAAAATCGTTCTGAGAATCATCCTGTTCTTGATAAGAGAAGCTTAGGCTCTCTATTAGGTTTCCACTTGATGATCCCATGAGGCCACTCACCTTGTTGGCTGAAGGACTGCTCAAAAACAGACTTGTAAAGGCTGCGGAAGGAGGCACTGAGATCTTCAAATTCAGAGAACAGGAGCTGCTTGTCCCTGTCTGGCATGTTGTACTGGGACTGTGGGGGCTGCTGGAGGCTCATAGACTGGGACACGGGCTCTGGGTGACTGGTCACCTGGGGAGATGAAGAGATAAAGAAAACTCGAGATTCACAAAAGGAAGCAAGGAGCAACACCGAGTGCAAGAAAAATAAGTTAAATGTTTAATTTGTGAAGGATTTTGTTAAAAATAAATAAATAAAATAAATAAATAAAATACACCAGCTACATCTGCACCACAGACAGGGACTACTGATGCTACAAGGAACGCACTATGAAGTTCAAACATACACATCAATAATATACATACTTTTCAAAGATACTCGCCGTGCTTATCTAGCCATGGAGCCGCAGAAACAGAAAACCTCGAGAATATTTAATGGAAAGTGGTGGTTTATGTGAACATATGTTGCAGACACACACAAGTCAAATATGAGGACGGTCCGATTCTTCTAAGGAGCCACTATAACAATGCTTGACTCTGTCTGAAGAGATGTCAGTCACACAACACGTTAAGAACAATTACACAAACCGCAGCAATCCAGGTCAGTGCTTACCACCTTGGCTCACACAGCATTAAGAGAGCAACTCGAATGGACACAAAGCCAATACTCTGGTGGCCAAGCAAAATGTATTTAAAACAAAATCAATAGCAATACCTTGTACAAATAAGCAGCCATTTTATCCATATATCTGTGTGGGCAGTCAATGTTATGCACTGCCCCTGGGTGTGAGACAGCAAGCAGTGTTCCCTCCAGCAATGAGCTTTTCTACGAGATTCATCACAGCAAGGGCAGCGATGCAAAACCATTGCTATTTCACAAAGCAGGCCCTGACCTGTGTCCACTGTGGGCTAGCATTACAAGAGAGGTCATGTCCAACTTTTGATCATAACATCTTCCTCTTCCAAGATGTGGGCAGGCTGCTGAAGTGCATGGCTCACAGTCTGGCTTGGGTAAGAGTGAAGAGGTGATAATAAAGCCAGAGTGTTTACTGTGAGCTGCTGCTTTGGCTGTGAGAGAGAGAGAGCACATCCATCAGCCTGAGCCGATCGATGCCCAGCGCCTGGAGCAGGGAGCACTCTAGGATGCGGGAGGACCACACCAAAGAGGGGGCATCTCTGGTGGGAGGACATCAGAGGAAGCGCTTCTCTTTGTCTGGCTTCCAGGAGCGTGCACATTTTTCTCTGTTTCCCTTAACCCCCTTCCTGATGTACTCAAGTGCATGTCCACCCCTGAACCTCGGTCTATTGCTGTCTACCGCTGGCTCCTCTGAAGAAAGCCTCCTGGGGCGTTCTGATCAGATGAAATATGGGATACAGTACACTTTCTCAGTCTGGCAGTGCTTCGGTTTCATTCAATTAGTGACTGTGGCTCCCCCACAGATTGAAAAATGTGGATAAAATGAGAATTTGTCATTTGGCCTTAGCACTTAGTGCTCAAAAAACAACAACAAAAAAAAAAAATACATCACTTACAACACATATATAAATATCCTGTTATAAATATATCCAAATAAGATACTGTCATGAGCTGCAACGTCTACAGAAACCTGAAATATCACCATCCTACTCTATTCTGCCTTTAAGGAATGGCAGTGGCACCATGTATTTGGCAATCGAGATGCTGTACTGGCACTTTTGTTGTTTTGTGTTTGTACCAGTGCAAAATTCAGACTGATAGATGCAGAAGAACCAGAGATCTTCATGGATCCATTCAATTCAAATCCTGTTCGGTCATTGCATGTCTATGTGCCAATACGCGAGCTGATCTGATCGCTGTTAGTTCTGATTAGGTGGTATGTCATAATCATTGCAGGATGGGTTGTTTGAGAAACTACAGAGAGTGTGAACTCTCTTTTTTCATGCGGCTCATCATGCAGCTGCAGGTGTATGTGTTCTCTCTTGTTTTAGGTCTGTTTGGCTCAGCTGAATTTAGGATTGGATTTAAGACCTGATCTACATACACATAGGTGGTTTTTTTGTTTTGTTTTTGTTTTTTTTAAACGCTGCTTTTTTGTGCGTTTTGGTCTTTTGTCCACATGTAAACCTGTTTTAGGACAGTACTGTCCATGTGAAGGGAGGTCCTTGGTCTTACCGGTGTATAGCTGTGCACACTGCCCACACTGTTGAGATTGACAGAGGCCAGACTCTGATCAGACAGGCTGTTGTTAAGGCTGCTTCTTGGACTATCGCTCCCTTCCTGGTCTGTGTTGTACAACGCCACCTGAAACACACACATGTGCATTAGCCTTCTTTCTCAAAGACACGCATAGAAACACACACACATTACCGTTTTCAATGTCATCTCCACTCTCACTGATGGTGCAGCATGTAGGCATTCCTCTGAGAATGCGTATAAAAACTAATGTTGGTCTATAGCCATAATTTGTAATAAGATGTAATTTATTATGGAAATGTAGATCTTGAGCATGTGTGTGTGCGCTGCATGCAATGACAAGTCATAATAGCAGAGCACTTTCTTTTCACTTTATTGTCGATGTATGTGGGAGACACAGGGTGCTGTTGAACACCCACCGCAGTCACTAAGGGGTTCCAGCTGAACGTGTAACAGGGTCTGGAGACAGCTGAGACATTCCCATCACTAAAGGTCACACTACTGGCGATGTCAGCCACATCTGCTCACCAAGCGCAAATCCGTTTGGGACAGCTAACAAAGATTTCAGTGCAGCCCGAGACACTGACCTTTCAATATAGCGGCGAAACTAGCCGAAGCACTTCAGGACGACAATCTTAATTATCGTCTAACAAGGTTTAGCCCTCCCACCCTCCCCAAATAAAGTATGCTGTCAGATAATTAAGACAATACTAAGAAGGATCGCAATAATGAATATAATGATACCCACAGAGAATAGCCCATGAGTTAAGTTTTGTACTGTGAGATAGGAATGGAAGCAATGCATTGATAGTGATGCAGTGAAAGAGGGCCTGGCATTCTAAGACTGGTGTGTGTGTGTGTGTGTGTGTGTCCATGACTGAGAGCAGCATGGTGGCTTCTGCTCATCACTGTGAGTGGAACAGAGTGGGCTCTGTGCTCAGCACAATGAGACAGCAGTGGCAGCAGCCTTCAGGCAGACAGACTGGCCCAGCCCTGCCCAGCATCGTGCCTCTCAGCAGCAGCAGCAGTGGACTGAAGCCTTTTGTCTTTCTGCTGAGCCGCAGCGAGCTACCACAGAGGCCACAAGGAGGCAAGGAAACCCAGGCAGCCCTGACTTCCTTCTCTTCTCTGACTGATTGGTCAACTGAGTAACAGGCTGGTTCAAATCCAGGACGCACACATGCAGAGTGAGAGCGTCCGATCATATTAAGCGTATAATATGGAGCTTGGCTCCTGCACTGGTAGAATGAGATAGAAACACTGCGTTTAAAAAAAAAAGAAACACTGAGCGCAAATGCTGACTCCAGGCAACACTGTTCAGGGAAAGAGGGGTGAGGCTGAAGAGAGGAGGAATAGGGGGGTAGTAAGAGAAGCTCATTAGGCAACTCTAGCCTTCCTCCACTCAGTGTGTGCTTGGCTCCAGTGTTCATTAGCGTGAAGGGGAACTCAATGAGCAGTTAAGACTGAAGGCTTAAGCACGTCTACAAAATCAGCCCTACAATGCTAATCAAAAACAGCGCGCCACAGAAATATAAATGTTATGTGTAATGAAGTCATAAAACAGGCTTTTAGTCTTAAGTCTCTCACCGCAATCTATTTTTACTCTACTCACCCATAAAGTGTGATGATTTCAAAACCTCACTGCTCTGTGGTTTACACAGACCCCACAGTCCCCTGAGTGAAGACGCTCACTCAAGCACAGTCACAGACGAACACCCAGTCGCATCTCACCCACATACGTAGAAGCATGCACACACATATGACACACACACGCACACCCCCATTTCTACAACTACAGATGTGCACAAATGTAGGATAACACACACACACAAACACACAAAGGCAAGCATGCTCATACAGGCAGGAGCGGCTCCACGGTAAATACTGTGTACAGTGTTAGCTAGCAGGTGAGCGAGTCAGAGTTCTATTCTTAGCAGTGAATTAAGTAAAAAGCCAGAGGTGTCTTTTACATGGGGGACTAATCTGGAGCATGAGACATGGATTATGAAATCAAAGCAAGATTGGCCCAGGTGTCTCCAACAATGCCAGCCAGTGTTCAGCACAATCCCTGCACGCAGGATTGAACACACTGAGAGAGACATAAGAAGAGAGAAGCGAGGGATATGAGAGAGAGAGAGAGAGAAAAAGAATGAGAGGAGGAAAAAAAAAAGGCCAGACTATTCATCAGCAAACACACTTCCAACAATCCCCTCTTTCCCTTCATCATCACACTTCGGTGCCAAAGTTTCATCACATTCATGCCAGTGTTCAGGGGCCGCCTCAGAACACAACCTTGAGGGGAGAGGAAGAAAAGTCTGAGTCTATGTGAGAAAGGCCCAAGAAAAAGAGAGGCGGTAGGACAATCTTGTGAGGAATGTGCGACAGAAGAGAGAAAGAAAAAAAGAGATTCTTGCTGGTTCAGTAGTCGTCCTGCCAGCGTCTCCCATTGGTCTATCTGAGAAGGCGGGAATGAGGGAGAGAGACTGGAATAGAAAGGGAGAGAGAGAAAAACAGAGAGAGGGAATTCCTGTGGCTTGGCACACTGCACCGAAAGAGGCGTGGCCTGTCGTGTGTTTACAGTGTAAGACAGTGAGAAACAAGCTCTCTCCGAGGAGACAGGGCCTCAGATCTGTTGCTATTCCACTTTGTCTTCTGTTCACTTTACCATCGTAACAGTTTTTGTCACAATCAAGTGAACAAAAAGAAACAAATCAAAAGTCCCTGTCATCGGCTCTTGGAATCACACTATAGATGTGTTTTCTGCAGTTTTACTGTTTTCTGCTTGTTGCTCTTATGAGTTATTTGACTGGAGGTATTTGATGGCAGGAGTCCAGACGCTTAACTGTGAGCTCTTTACAATTAGGGTCTTATTATGCAGTCACTGCTGGCAAGACTGGGGCTGTGGCAAGTGCTTGTTTGTAGCAATCAGAGAGGAAAAAGGGTCATCTTTCTCCACACTTAGGCCCATGACTGCATGTTCTCCATAGAAACAGCCCCTAGCTAACTGTCAATGAGACACTCGTCATAACAAGCTGAAACACTCTGTAACATACTCTAAATACATGTACACACAAGTTATAACACACACCGACATATGCTCAGACTTTCGAAGCCGCGTCACACACAAACGCAGACACACACACACCAACTCCTCTTTCCAATGAACACCCCTGTTCACATTAAACCTTTTTTTTATGCTTGCAGCAAATGAATAAGCGACTCTTGTAGGCTTTTTAAAAGTACTCCTGAGAGCTGCCCCCACTGGGCCCAGAGGATGAGAGCTTAAGGTTAAAAAGCCTATTTAAATTTCAGAGTGAGCAGCACACTCACAGCTAACAGCTAGCAGTCCCTGTAGCTTTGCTCTGTGATGTACAAGTGTTTCCAAGCTTTTACACACATTAAAAAAAAAAAGTACTGAGAGCAGACGGAGGCAGCAGCAGGGGTGGTCACCTGTACTGTAGAAGAGTAGTGTGGTCACAGAATGAGAAACATGACTCTGGGCGTCAACCTCCACTACAGGTGCGAACACAGAAACCCCATGCAGCGTGTGGAGTATCCTATTACAAGTGCACACGGGACTGTTTAAGGTCTATCAGGTTGCAAAGCGCTAAGTATCAGTGTGAGCATCATATTTCCGTGCTGAAGATAACAAGAGCCTGCTGCCTGTTTTTGTAGAGGAAAAGGTGCTGCAGTGCAGATCGTTGTGTATTTTGGTGTGGGTTGCACTGCAGAGAAGCTTTAGGCACAGGAGCGTGTGCTTGTGTGTGTGTGTGTGTGTGTGTGCGTGTGTTATCTCCCCTCCAATAGAGTGCTCCACTCTCTGTGGGGAATAGTGCTGTAGGTGGTTGGAGAAGTGGGTGGGGTCAGGGTGCAGCCATGTAGCCAGGTGTGTGTTGGAGCTGGAGGCTGGCTGTAGTACCTTGTTAGTCACAGTGTTGATTGCCAGCGTTGGAGAGGCACTTCCAGAGATCATACACTCCATCCCCAAAGACTCCGACTCCAGGCTGTACGGCGTAGAAGCCTGTGGGGGTTGGGGGTGGGGTGTGGAGGCAGACCAAAAAAAAAAAAAAAATCAACATTATCCAATTATCAAACACACAAGATCCCACTGCAAGTTGCAAGGTAAGACCTGTATTATGTTTTTGACAAATCTTCTGTTTAGACCAGATTCATATCCATCGACAAGATACGAAAAAATAAACCAGAACTATTGTCATATGACAGAGCAACACCTTTATTTAGGTCACATTTGAACTGTGCTTTCTGAGAAGAAGGAGACAGACCCCATCCCCACCCTCACCTCACACACACAAACACTGGCGCACACACACGCACGCACACACACGCACGCACGCACGCACGCACGCACGCACGCACGCACGCACGCACGCACGCACACACACACACACACGTACGTATAGGCTCACTGTTGGGTGAGATAACTCTGCCATGCCTGTCTCCCAAAACTGCTTACTGTAAGAGGATTGGCTGCCAACAATACCATTTTTAATTCATGATAAACATAAATGAGATTTCACAAACTCTCAATTTCAGTGTCTGAGACTCTTAATGGAATGCCTTGTAGGCAGACAGTGTCTAGAGGGGGAAGGGTGAGCTCGGCGCATGTGTCCTACAGAAAACACGCTCTTCACTTGGTGCGTTCTTTTGTGTCATGCTCAAATGAACAGAACTGCATCAGGAGAGCTTTACTTGAATCTGTTGGCAGAGCTGCACATTAAAAACAATGTGCTTTTCCTGTACCCCTTTATTTCTTGAATATAAAATCTCACACCAGCAAAGAGAAGCTTTTTTGTTCAATGAATGTGAGAGTATTTTAATGCTGTAGGGCGACTACATGAACATCATGTTAAGTTTCCTGTTGTGTCTGTCCGTTGTGTGTGTTTGAGACAAAAGCTGTGTGTGTTAGAGTGGCCACATGAGTCTGCCTTGCCAGCTTAACAGAATCCTCCCTTCCTCGTAGCCTCTGGTCAGTCACACTGTGAGGAAGGAGGAGGCAAGCGCCCACTAAGTCGGCATGCCCCAGGGTCAGGTCAATTTGAGCAGCTCACTAAAACCTGTACAGCTGTACGTAACGCTGGATGAAACTCATCCATAATTAAAGACAAAAGCTACTGCTCAGAGTAGCCGGCGCGCACAGCTCTGCATTAATTGATGTTTGTTAAAAAAAGTGAGCGCAGAATGTAATGTATGTAATGGCTGCCTGGGGCATAGTTTATTAATAAGGAGCCCACTTCATGACAGGCTAGCGAAGCAGCATGGAGAGGCAGTTACATAAAGTCTGGATATGAACTCCTACTGAGTCTGTGTGTGTGTTTGCATGTGTGTGACTGCATGTGGTAGAGAAAGAGTGGGAGAAAGTGGGAGAGAAAGGAGGGCAATACGAAAAGGAAACTGAAGCAGAAGTAGAGAGTCAGAGGCACAGAAAAATACTAAACCAGCGGCACGTTTACTTAGGAACACACAGAATTTCTTTCATCAGACTCACCCGCTCTCCAGACCGCGGCCTCTTCTTTGGCCGTGTAGGCAAGGCATCCTCCTTTGGGTTGGTGTCGATGGCCCAGTAAGAGCCCTGCAGACAGAGGAAAGACCTATGAGCTAGTAAAATACGACAGATTGCTTTCACTCGTGACATCCATGGGATGTTTGCACTGCACTGAGACATTTCCTCCCTGGCACGATGGGACACAAGCATCAGATCTTTATTTGGTGCTGCAACTTACCTGCTTTAGTGCAACATTATTAAAAACTCTGAGGCCTCATCTGCTCTGCTAAAGTCTGTCAGCCAAGGCCTTTATTTGAGCTATGAGTTTGTGTGGCGTGTGGGTTGGCTTTGTTAGCAAGAAAGGCTTGGCTTTTCCTCCTCTGCGGCTGCTCCTCAATGAGAGGCTGGGTGAGGTCAGCTGGTGGTGGTGAAATGCTAAGCCTTTCCTGAAGCTGTACTTCCTCAGCCTCAGGTACTGAGTCAGACTGCTGCTGCCAAGGATGAAGGCTCTGCAGTCTCAGCCCAGGCATTGAGGCAGTGCTAGCCCTGCCGTGTTGCTTTCTTCTGAGGTCTGAGCAAGGCTAATCAAGGAAAGAACAGTTGGGGCTGGCTCTGGGGCTGCAGCTAGCAATTCCACAACCAGATGCATTATTTATCTTTGCATTCTGCCCCATTTAATTTATTTTTCAATGGTGTTCTTCCTCGAAGCCAACAGGAACGCATCTTACAGTTGTTAAAAATGAGATTTTTACCCTAAGGCCCTGCAAGTTCTGAATTTATTTTTAATATTTCATATGACCCCTGATAAAATCTCAATTGTCAAGAGAAAGTGAGATCAAGACCTCTAAAATTACTTCCTTAGCAGAGAGAATAATTGATATTTCCATAAGAAATTCTCAGAACAACAAGAGAGGCCATAGAACAAGCTGTATCTATACAATAACTGCTGCATACACAATGGCCTGCTATAAAATAGCAAATCTGCTATTTTCACAGCTCACAAACTGTACACCAGTGCTGCAGTTGTTAAAATGAAAAGCCAGAGTTGGCCTATATTCGTCAGGGGGTTAAAATTATAAGTTTTAATATGTGCGAGGCTTTGGGGTCAATTAACATTTTCCTAAGAGGGAAGAATAATTCACAGTACAATCAACCAAAGATGAAGAAACATCTCATATTGATGTAGGCTACAGTAAAAGGCAGCAGAAACCTCATTACACTTCCCATGTTCCGTACAAAGGGCTTCAACTAAACAGCGATATGCAAAGGTGAGACACACTTCTCTACATGTGATGCACCTCTTTGTTAAGATTCAGGGGTTAAGTGCAGGGGTGCGGATGCAGATGGTTCAAAATTAGGAGTCTCAGAGACAAAGCCAGGCTGCATGGTGTTTTTTTGATAATTAGTGGGGGAAGAACACTTTAAGTTAAACCTCATGGGAGGGGAGTTTCTGCATTTCCCTTCACCCACCCCAAGAGAGTTAGCAGGAAAAAAAGAAAAACATATACACAGTCATTAAATTATTCACAAATATACTGCAATTTACTGTAGCAATGCCAAATGAAGTGTGTCCGTGGAGTCTGGGGCAACAACTTAGCAAAGCCACAATATTCTCTGCAGTCATAAAACAAAGGCTGCCGTAAAGATTTTTTAAAAGCACAGATCCTGATAACAGATGTTCTCTACCTGTTCTCTTCCCGTAAATGACGCAGCTCATTTTCATATATCAACATAAATTATGTCAAGTTCCCCTTTTTTTGGTGTGTAAATATAGGAAGGACAAACACAAAAAGTACGCCCATTATCCTGGCAACTTCAGACCCGAGTCATAAGACCAATTAAAATAAAGATTATTCACGGTAGCCTTCACAGACTGAATCTCTACCTCTGTGGTAGACAGGGTGTGTGCGTATGTACACTACCAACTGTCATCTCTTACACCATCTCAGAGTGAGAGACAGACGGAGAGCGACATGACTCTCCTATCTCATCCAACCAGCAGTTCTCATATTCCTGCCACATTACAATATTGATGCAACATATCAAGAGCGGCTACCGCCTCTTTGAAGTTGTCTTCGGGGGGGAAGGGAGTGAGGAAAATTCCAAATTAAACATTAAGGATGCGAGCATGTTGGCCATGCATTTGGAATGGGATCCATACAGCAATAGATTATTTTGTATTTAGTGGAGCAGCTCCCAGGAGTGTCAATATCAGAGGATTACAGCAAAACATGAAATTAGCATTCAGTCCCCATCCTCTACACAGCTAGGCGTAGCTCTTCATGCATGTGTCGGTGTGAATGCACGCGCGCGTGTGTAATTATTTGTGCAGTTCCCTAAGCATATGTAGCATATGCTCTGACAGTGCTGGGATGAAATCTGGGTTAGGCTACATATAGTTAGACCTCTGCACACCATCATACTAAATACAAGCCCACAGGCTCCTTCTTCATGAACAGGGGATGCTACTTATCAGGTTGATGTCACTAGAGATTGTGAAGTAAATCGGGCTGAAATAGCAACTGTAGGTGGTCCTACTGAGATTCAAATGTCAAATTAACATGTTGGACTATTCTTTTACAGAGAAGAAAAACGCGAGAGGGAGAGCCGAGTACAGAGCAAATGAGGGCTGTTTCTTTTTACTGAGTTGGTACAGCACCTTGAGTAAATACTTCTGGAAATGACCTGACCTCTACCCTATTACAGTCCCATCTCTACCAGTCTTTGACTTTTTTTTTTTCTCTGCTCACCCACATCTGCTGTCTGTGCTGATCCAAAAAACTGGTCTATCCTTACATTTGAAATGCAGTTCTGTGGGGGTGGGAGGTTCATAATAGATTACAAGCATGCCATGCATTTCCAGACTGTCAGAGTCCTGGCAGCCATTCAAAGGTAACATTTTTCTACCAGAGATAGCATGATATACACACACACAAAAAATGTTATAACACTGAATTCTGCCAGCAGTGGTTACTTACTCAAAAGGCAAAATATTCTTCTACTTGCATTATGTTTGTGATTACATGCATTCTTCTGTGTTCATAGTTAAAGTCATGTTAGAAAGCCTCACCTTTCCTGGGTCATCTTTGGAGCGAGGCACTTTGAGAAAACACTTGTTCAATGACAGATTGTGCCGTATTGAGTTCTGTGGGGGGAAAGAGAGAGAGAGAGAGAGAGAGAAAGAGAGAGAGAGAGAGAGAGAGAGAAAGAGAGAGAGAGAGAGAAAGAGAGAGAGAGAGAGAGAGAGAGAGAGAGAGAGAGAGGTGGCAAGGTGAGTGAACACATATCAAAAAAAACAGCTTACACAAACAAAAAAGTCTGTAGTAAATGAGCGTGGAGAATATCACCACCAGCAGCAACAAGGGCACACAACATGGTGGCATGTATCGTTTAGGTTTAGTCACAGCTCCTGTCATCGAGGTCAGCTTGTTTCAATGGCAAGAGATCTGGCCTACAACTGCGTCCAGTTCAGGTTTCATTCTACACACATACAAAGGAGCCCAATCTGTGTACAAAGCCATCAGGAAGCAATATCTTTCATCAATGTCCAACAAACTGTATTCTGGATGCACAACATATCAAATTCCATGGGTGCCAAAAATAGGAGCCAGAAGGAATCCCACACTGGGGTGGTTGCTGATACCAGGGCCTGATATTAATTAATGCTTCAGCGGCCTCCTGTGGGGACAAGAAATAAATTATGTAGATCATTCTGAAAGTTAACTCATTACAGTGTTACAAGCTACTCCACACCGGTGAAGAGGAAGGTTCATCCAGCTGCCTGATTGGGGAGGCGAGGTGGGCTGAAGTAGCCACAAGGGCTGGAGAGCGATGCTCCAGGCCTGGGTTAACCAGCCACTGCAAGGCCCTCAGAACCAGCTGGAGGCAGGCCAGCTGAGGGCTTACAAGAGCCAATGGATGTACACGTTTCTCCACTCCACTTTATGGAGTAGTATTGACAGATGGCCACACTAAAAAGCTGTAGGATTCTCTGATGAGTTTAACGGATGCAGGAGATGAGTAGAGAGAGGCAGTGAGATAGAGAGAGACAGAGAGAGACTGCTTGTTCAACACTATATGCAATTATACCACAGGAGGGATGATAATGACAGCCTCATTGTAATGCTGTCAATCTCGCCGGTTAAATCACTCTGAAATGCCAGTGCAATCCCGAAGAAGTCTAACACTGCTCTCCAACAGAAAATGTAGAGGGGGAAACTGGCATCACAGTCAAAATAATTCTGTTCTTGTGCCAGAAGAGAATATTTTCTGAAAGTCAAACTTAAACCAAAATCTTTTGATGCACCCCATGAGAATAAAAAAAAAGGTTATAAAAAGTCTGAAGTTTGTTCCTTTGCAAGAAAAAAAAAGTGAAACAACGGATCCCCCAAAATTTGTTCACAACATAACCGAAAGAACCAAACAACTTTTCAGACTAAATCCTGACATACGATTCTAGCCCTAACTTGTGTCTCATTTCTTAAAAAGATAAAAAGTTCTCCTGAGCACTTGTACTGTAGCACTGAAGATACTTTTAGTTCTTGGTTTTAGATGGTTTTCCTTTTTGATTTCCTTTTCTGGGAAGACAAAAATGTCCAGTGAAACATCTTAATGCACATTAATCATAACCCACTACTCCGCAGTGCCTCTGTATGCTCAACATGTTCCAGTCATCCTTTCAGAGGTTCCTTCCATGATACAATATTAGCATTTTCTGTCAATCAATTAATGAATTAATTTACCAATTGTTTCAGCAAGTATGATCATAGGGCACGTTTGGTTATAAATGGCTGATAATGTTTGGTACAAGGCTTGCCAAATGTTATCAACCATTACCATCACTGTTACACACCAGAATACTTTTATGGGAAGGACTCAAACCACAGTATATTTTGGTCACACCACTATCGGATCTTAAAACTAGATACAGAAGCAACCAGGCTCTTACTGCAATCACAGCTCTATGTGGTTGAATGTAATACAGCCACATGATAGCTACCTTTCCCCCAAATGAGAAGCTGCACTACTGTGATGCAGAAAAAGCTTATCTGTAAAATCCGATCTGAACAGTGACACAGACTTGACATATGTATCTCAACATGGTAAGACAGGCAAAGTAACTGTGATCTGGTGGCCTTAGGAGTCCAGGTCTTACTGACTGACCCCAATGTTGAGTACAGATAAACATGACTAGAGATCCTGCTAATGCTCCTCCCTGTCTCCTTTGTACACGCTGCAGAGACAGCACCATTATACAGGCCTTGTCCTTTTAGCCCCCGCTCTGTCCCATGCCTTGTCACAGTTTGACATTAGTTCAGACAAAAAAAAAAAAAACAACAACAACAATGTGAACTCAGAGTGTGATCATGAATAGTGGATGGTGACAAACAGATACAAGGCTCTCAATTTAGCCAGCCAGTCACTTTAAAGCTCTGAAACATGTCCAACACGGGAGTGTCTGAGCGGGTATACAATCTGTACAATGCTATACACACTTAAGTACTTAAAACCATTTTCCTCTCACAGCCTCCATGTGTGTCTGAGTGTGTGTGCCACTTGATGCCGGGCGGACAGAAGCAGCTGAACTTGCACAGAGAGGTGGCTCTATCCATTAAGGACCTTCTGCTGGGCCTAAATCATTGATATAGTCAAGCAGCAAAGGTCTGCCGCTACATTAGAAGTTTACTTTTTAATGAACTCTTTCTGCCTGCCCTCTTCTCCCCCTGACAGGCCCTGTGCCTGCGACATCCTATAGTGTGTCAGACATACCCCTTCCACTGTTTGAGACACATTTGTGTGTGTGTGTGAAACTAACAGGCGGTGGGTCATTTGTAGGCAAAGACATGAGCCACAACAAAAGGCAGGTGTTAAAAATATTACAACGGCAGCAGAAGTAGAAAAAGAAAACATGACAACAGCGACAGTTGCTGTACTTGATAGATCATAGTGTATTTGCTGAGTAGGAGAGAAAGGGGAGAACAAGACAACGATACGCTGATGAAAAATTAAGGCCAATTACTGCTGCGTATATAAACAATATGTCAGCATTTGAACAGTTGCTCCTTAGATTTAACATTTAAGTCTGTGTGGGAGCAACGTACCTGCTTTAAGACAGTAGGCTATACGTTAGTATAAGGGTATAAGTGGGTCTACAGTACAGAGGAAAGTGAAGTAGGTGGAGGAGGTCACAGGGTGTGAACAGTGGTACACAAAGTGAGTCAGACAGAGCTCACTGCAGGGGTCCTGCCCAAGTGCTGCCCAGCATCTACCTGCAACCCCCACAGAGCACTTCATATCCAACCTCAGCACAAGCCTGTGTGAGTGTGTGTGTGTATCTGTATGTGTGGGATGCCTCCTACACACCTAAAATCACACGCACACACACTGGAACGTGTCTCCTAACAAATGGCAGTGATTTAACATACCAGGACAGCAGTGGAGGCGTAAGCAGCTCCGCCCTCGCTGCCCCCCCCCACCCGCTGAGGAGCGCTGCAGCTCAGCAGAAGGGCCGCCAGGGGAAAGTAGGTCAGGCTGACCTCTGCGCTCGGCGTGTCAAACGTTCAGAGTGAGCTAAAGGGACAGGCCATGTCAGAGCCCTGCTCCTCACAGCTGGGAAGGAGGAGGCACCCTGTGCACATGGTCAGGGACCCAAGGGAGCAAACTCGGCATGCTGGGACAGACACATGTATGCACACATACCAGTTATGACATAGGGACAAACCCCAGCAACTGAGGGAGAGGAAGAGTCAAACTGTGGTCCAACATGAATAAATCAATGTCCCCGTAGGTTCCTGGCCTTCCCACATTCACACCATCTTCCTGCAACTTTATGCCTCTGGACAAAACTTAAAAAAAAAAAAAAAAAAAAATTGTATCTGTGCGGGGGCTCTAACCAACCAGCGCTCGGCCCACTCTTATATTTCCCACAACTAACAAAAAGAAACAAGAGGTATAAGTCCAGTTGTGAGTTTACTTGAAACATTCCTGAAACCAAGTGAGAGTCTGAGATGACCTAGAGATACTCTTAAAGTGTTTAGATTTAACTCCAAGCGGGGGGGGGACTTAAATGCTCCTGGATTTGCTGCCTTTGTGATCAAAGTGTTCTCCCTTACACGGCGGTGTGTGGGAAAACAGGCGGTGGTGAATGGTGTCAGGAACCAGTAGTCAAACATTACAATGACCTCCACAACACGACTTTCTCATAAAGGCAAACATACCAGGTAAAAAAAAATATATATTCCTGAGTTGAATATACATTTGCAATGAAGAGCAGAGTCTGGTGAGAAAAGAAGAGGATGCACAGAGCCGAGCTTAGAGTAAGGTAAGGTTAGTTTAGGTGATACTGCGTACCCATTCACAGTACCACTCCTGTTTTAAGTTTATCCTAGCTTGTACAAAATCAGCATGTCTTTTCATATCAGTGAAATTGAAGACAGAATGTACCACAGACTTTTAGAATAAAAAACAGCCATGCAAAAATATTATATAGGCCTGCATAGCCACATCTAATACTTTGTATGGACTGTTTATGACAAATCAGATGAACGCAAGCAAACATTCTTGCAAGTCCCACTGAATGGAGGACGAGACCTCCACCTGTAATTGACCTGTCAGCAAGTCTGAATGATGGAGGGATATAAAAGACTTCAGCTCCTGCTTAGATAGATGCTTCAAATCTGTCTAAAAAGACAGAAATTAGATCTCTTGAATGAATGAATGAATGAAGAGAGGTTGGGAATGGACTGGGCAGTGGATGGGTGAGTGAATGACTGAATGAAGGATTGATAGGGTAAAACAAGAGCTCCAAGACAAATGGAAAGAAAGACAAAAGGTGGCTTGTGTTTTTAAACATATTTGGGTTTGTTTTCCTAAATAACAGCCACAATTCTACGGGAAAAAAAGCTATTTACCTTAACTATATATTACTGTAGTTCCTGGGAATTATAATGGTCTTTTTCACAATTTTCATATTTTTTTCATTAAAAAATGCTTATTAAAAAATGTATCTGCTGTGACGGATTTTGGCAATGGTAAACCTTTCACTTCAATGTGAAACAGACTATCTGAACATCTTCCCGATTGACAATTTCATAGACAATGCGTTTCTTTTTGAGACAGATTAAAACACTGAAAGAAAGACAGAATGAAAGAAAGCACATCACTGACAGTAAGTAGCGGTAAGAACTGAGTCCAGCAAGCAAGTAAGCAAGCACTCTATAAAGGAAATGCTGAGTGAATCAGTAGAGATACGGTAACACACATGCGCACAAACGTGCACACACACACAGGTAGATTACTGTATTTTTAGGCCTTTGTTATTTCATATGGACCCTGTGACATGCACACCAACACAGAACATACTCCTCAGCCTCGGGGATCTGTACCAAGGCCACGGAATGTAGCACCTTCGCTGTCTATTTGTAGTGGGTGTGGGAAGGCATGTGGGATGCCACAGCATTCGCTCAAAAAAAAAAAAAAAACATGTTTGGAGACACATACACACAGGTGAAGAAAGGTAAGTTCGTCCAGGTGCAATCATCAGATGATTTAATCCTGTTAGCTGTGAGAAGAGCTGTGACCCTAAGGCCTCTGGAATGAGGCTCTTCTGACTGATTGGATGAAAACCTGCTGTGTGATGACAAAGGAGTGCCAGATGCTGTATGGTTCCTGTTCAGCATTTTGAACACTTAAAACCACTGTCACCTCCTGTTGTACCACACAGGATCAACAACAAGTACACATCAATCATGACACAAACTTGCTTAAAGTGCTCCAAGAGTGACTGTCAAGTAGGTTTTCCTGGGCTTCAGTGACAAAAATAATTACATTAAGCACCTATCAAAGGCATATTTATTCTATTCAGCACCACTTAAGTCTTTTTGACTAAGGTGACCCCTCCCCCTACCGACACCATACTGTCAGACTCAAGAAATCTGCCAACACACGCCGCCCAACACACCGTAAAGCTCTCTCGCATCTAGCAAAGCTACCGAGAGACCGCACTCAAATACCAATGAAGTCAACTATAACGATTTTTAACTTGATTTTTTTTTTTTTAACCATCTTCAAAGGCATTTGATCTGCCTCCCCTGGCATCTAGAAGTAATGTGTTGGCATGCTAGGTTTTAAACCCCTTAGTCTCTGATCTTTACTCACTTGTATGTAGTTTTAATAAAACATGAACAGTTTGCTTGCCTGCTGCAGAAAAATACATGCCAAGGTGAAATCTGTCATTAATATAATAACCTGTTACTACGTGCTCAGAGGGCTCTATGTCTGTGTTCATAATGCAAAGACAAAAGAAAGTGGGCAAAGCAGAAAATCAAAATGATCGTTAACTTTTGCTATCTAGACCCAGGTCATCTAGTGTAGCACATTGAGGTATTATAGTAATTAAAACTCAACAGCTACTTCTGCAGAAGGAGATGACACTATGGGGAAATTGTATTCCCCCCACCCTCAACAGCAAGCATTTGCTTAAATTAAACCCATTTTTCACTGGCAGGATAAAATAATGAGGGCAATACATGCGAGAAAGAAATTAGCTTGATAAGCAATTACATGTGTGGACTCAAAAAAAAACATGTTATCAGGAGAAGTGAGAACAATGACGGCAAAAAAAAAATAAAATAAATAACTTTCAGAACATCTACGACAGTGAGATGCTTGGACTTCATTATGAAAGATTTTTAAAGAGCAACCAAAAATGAAAATAAAAACAAAGGCAAACAAATCAAAGCTGTCAAAGTCTGCCTGCAACCACAGGGAAGCCAACTGAGATGACACAGGGGGTCACTGGCTTGCATCAGCCTCCACAGGTGTATTGTTTCCGGAGGCCAGCTCCATACATCCAAACTGCAGGAAAGGTAAAGAGGATAGACAGAGGTACAAAACGCGCTTCACCGTAAGAAGAGAGCGACCTCATCCAGAGGTGAGGCATTTATCTTAGACAAGTACAAGCAAGCTAAAAGCTGTCTACAGCAACATTAGACTATTTCTGATAACTTCAGTGGGCCATATTGAACCAAGCTGTCTACATACAAACCACTCTCACATAAACATTAACCAAACAAATCTGCAAACATATAGTAAAAACAGATGTTGAGCTTACCTGGCTATCTTCCACAACACCAAGAAAGCAAAGCAATCCAACTTTATCTGCCAAGTAATTTTGGAGAGGGTAATCCAAGGATAGAGCGTCCTATAGAGCTCAGACAATAGGCTGAGCCAATACAAAACCCCCATAGTTCTCTAGTGGCATATAATAAGTTTATGAAGGCTGCACCAAGGATGTTCCCTTTTCAACAGAAGCAGTGGGGTTAGAGACCAAAAGCTCCAATATAAGTGTTCTGAACTCAATCTCACTGAGGCACATGCACCCACATTCCCTTCTCTACCTGCTTTGTTGCTGTAAGGCCAACCTTGGAATGGACCTGCAGAAATTCAAGGGGAGAAAAAAAAGAAAAACTTCTGCATTATTTTCTAGGTGCACTTGAGGTTACAGCCCCAGCATGAATGCTACGTTTGAAATTCGAGCATTCCCCTCATAAATTGGGAGGCGGTCACTGCAGATCTGAAAAGCTGAGGGGGAAAAATTCACTTAATGCAACACTGAATGGCAGGTCACACTACAACAAAAGCCCTGAGTCACTCATATGAGGCCTATTTGATCACAGTCCTTCAGAGAGCTATCTGTCTTTGTCTCTCTTTCTCTTTTGCCGATATTTGTGCCTCTCCCACTCTGTGTCACTCTCTTGCTCAGAGCCAAACCGCACGCAGTCAAAGTGCTTTGTACAGCCTCTGGTGTTGCTGCACTTGCTACACTATTGCACGGTGCAGCATGCAAAAGTGTAGCATGATTCCATTATGTGGATTATTTCAGAACATCTCTGACCTTCAATGGCGTTGCCATTAGAAATGAACCAAGAAAAATTGATGACGAATGATGATGCACACGGACCTCTTTGGAAACGGGCAGGACTGAGTGTTGAACACTATTCAACAGTAAAATAGAAAATACACCACAGCAGACTGGGCTGGAATGAAAAGGTTGAGACATGGCAAGATAAAAGTCAAGTCAACAAAATAAAGTATGAATTGGGAATTGATATTAGATGTGCTTATACAAGGCATACATTCATTTGCAATCACAGAACAAATGAGAATTTTAGAAAATTATAAAATCATATGGACCAAAAATAGGGCAATGGAGAAAGTAGACCCCATGTTACACCAGGGTGTTACTGTTCACTTACTTGAAGTTAACTTTAGAGAATTTATCTTTATCTAGGAAACCAGACCAACTTACTGTTGCTCATAATTTGGGATAACAGCTACATTACTGCCAATTTTAAAATGACCTTTTCACTACTCTAATCATTAAAAACATTCAAAAGTGGAATTATGTTTAATGGTAACTGCTTTCAGGATGTCTAATTATGGTAACTACTGGAAAGTCACGTCTCATAATCAAAGCTAAAGATACCAGATATAATCTACACTGATCGTGTTGAAAGCTTAGACTCCCCTTTAGCTACTGAGCTAACACTAGCTAACGTTGACTAATAAATCATCTTCAGCTGAGCATCCAGACAGCGATTTGAAAAGCGTGTTCACTTGGTAACAGATAACAGTTTTTGTTTGTAGTTTCTTTTGTAGGCTGATACCGGCATTGATCCTGCCCATGATTTTATGGGGAAGGGAGTGGGTGTAGGGAAGTAGTAATGACGGGACATTTTATGTCACTGTCACACCGACGTGTGCTGGCTTAAACTCTGTCAGTAAATCTACTCTCATGCACTCAGTGCCTAAAGTTATCACAACTTGTGACAGCCTGGTGGAAAAGAAATAACTGACAGATTCTCAAATGGGAAAAAAGACTACGAAATGAAGTCCACATACTGTATGCTTGGTCACTCTAGACAAACTGAGAAACTGGTACAGTACAGACTGACAATCTCAGCAAAGAGAGCTGCCTTGCACAGTTCTGCAAATTGAGTCTGGTTCTCTGAGCGACGCGGGATCGCACTTTTCTCCTGTGGTACACAGGCGCCTTTTCTCTCCCTTCCTCCTCCACTGCAGAGGCAGCGCAAGGCCATGAAAGATTGGAGGCAAAGTGACGTCCTCTGGTTTATCCTCCCTGAAAGCCTTCGCATGCTCTCAGTTCCACATGAGGGATCTGATGAAAGCCGTTTGTCAGTACGCCACTTAATTATCAGCCAGAAGAAGAGCCTCTGATGCTATCCTTTGACAATGGCTCACAGCAGACTGCTGACTACAGTGCCCACTAACAATGAAGAACTGACTGCAGCTACTAATAGTGACAGGGTAGCGCCAACTGTCCACTTAAGAGTTAGACAAATTAAGTAACGGCACAGAAAGCCTTTAGTGCGCTTCTTCAATGTATATTCCTTTCTTTGTAGGCTTAAGTAGCAAGGAGAAAATTTTACATCTAAATACCAAGACAGTAAAATGTAATGCTTGGAAGATAAAATGCAAAACAGACCAAGTCCTACTGAAAACACATTATACTGAGCAAAGGAAAAACTGAGACGTTTTGACCTTTTATTTTCCCTGCATGTCTACACAAACATTATAGAGCTTATGCTGCTACTCAATATGCACGTTACCATCAGACTCCAAATAAATAAAGCAGTCACATGCACTCCTTAACCTTCTATCTTTGCATAGTCATATTCTTTTAACTGTTGACTGCAAAGAAACAAATAGTGACTTTTGCTATATTCCACAATCACTTCTGTACAGACGGAAAATAAAAGAAAATATGATTCCATTAATTTTAAATCACTTAGGAGGGCAAACATGAAATTGTAGTATCAGAATAAAATCCAGCACATGAGTTTTGTTCTGAGGATATGACCTATCCATTACTAGAGCTGATCGCAGCCAACCATGAGTGGTTTGCCTGGTACTGGAGTCCACTTCCAAACAGGCTAATATGTATATCTGTCAAAAATTGTGTGTGTTTAGCAGCAAACTGTGCTACATAATAAGTGTCATTTTCTTATACAGTTGTGTTCTCATAATGCAACTCGCTCTTACATTTACTACATTCATCCCCAGGCTTTTGAATACAATTGGCCTGTGGGCTAGTACACAGGCAAGAGAAAAAATAAGCCATTTACCATCATCCGTATTAATCTGATCTGATACTTAGCTTTTCATTAGCAAAGTACATTACGGTACATGTCCATGAGATGCACGAGGTGATGACTCAGTGTAAGCTTGGACTCCCCATAGTAACCCGTCAGCAGGGAGCAAATCCACAAAGGAATGGCAAGGAGCAATGCTTCAATTTAAACCGCTGCTCTGCTCTCACTAACAAACTCCAAAAATAGCATAAGAAAAGCTTTTTTTTTTCTGTAATGTGTATTAGATTTGATTTCCTTCTGAAAGGGAATCACAGACCCACCCTACAGTCCATTAGCCAAGTTAATGCAGAGCTGCCAGACTTGCTGACCCATTAATAATACATTGCAGTGGTCAAAAGAGGGCAGACACCTCCATGCACCCCTTCATCCCTCTACACGGCCACTTTAATGGATTAATTCCGATGCAATTAACTGGTGGGGAGAAGCTGTGGCCTTGTGGCTGGTGGAGCACAGGCTGAAGGGCTTAAAGCCAAGGCTCGGATTATAATCACTCAGTACACAGTTTTAAAAAAAAAAAAAAAAAAAACTACAAAATGACTGAATATCATTCTCACTTGTCATTATATGTTATTATAATCCCTGTAAGTACTGTAAGTGGCCCTGGGCTAAATAACTATTTTAACCTATGTTTTGATGTTTCATCATAAATGAATGAAGGTTTTGATGGACAGTGTGTGTGATTTTTGACCTTCTGTTTTGTTATTCTCTAAAAATCAACCAATGATATTATGACAGCAATGATACTGTCCACCAATTACAGGAGCAGTAACTGATTTCGTTGGCCTCTTTGAAGCAGAGGAAACAAGCAGTAAAAAAACATAGAGATTAGCATTTATTTCAAGTTGTGCTTCTGTACATTTGGCAAATATAAAGATCCAAAATTCACTGTCCTTTTAGACGTGCTTTGTTCTCTGAGAAAAACATCTGGCTTTCTAGCTTCAAAATGCTCCACTATGTTGACCAGCTAATCACCCTGGAAACGATGCTGATGAGAGCGGTGACGGCAGTAACAGTAAAACTGAAAGGTGGACAAACAAATCAATGACCTCAATGTTGATAAAATACTCCACAAAGCTGAGGGGATCTGAAGAGTCTAGTGATACGTGTCCGTGGGTTCACATTCAAATAGATGACAAAGTGTGAAATGCTTACACTGAGATTAAATTTCATTTTTTTCATGTTTGTTCATTAAAGCAAGTTTCATTCAATAATGTGGCTACGGAAACCTGCTCTTTGCGAATGTGACGCTGACAAATGAGCAATTACAGGAGCGATATTCACGTGTCACATCTGTGGCCAGCATGACCCGCGATTAGCCCTGCTGATGCCGAATCTGAGATGCAAGAGCTGTGCCTGTCAATACAGGCGCCTGGGAAGGCAGCGTGGCCCATTCTGGCATGTCATCCATCACTGGTTCCACTCGACTACCACAGCTGTGTCACTGTCCCCCTCTCACAGACCGCTGACCCCACGTTTCGCACCAGCAGGATGATCAAATATCTCTCTGGGATAAGAGACAGCCATCCTGCTTCACTGACAAGGCAGAGGACAAAAAAAAAAATCCCTTTTCCTACACATCCTCTGCCACAGTGACATCTTTATTAGTAAGCAGCATTTAATGCCACGCAGCAGCAGTTGTGTAAAGACACACAGCCGCCCGCCTTTCATCCTTAAAAAAGCCGGGATTGCGGAGAACAGAGTGCAGCCATTAGCTGCAGGAGACTGACACAGAAGGTGACAGTGGTTAAATTATTGCCAGAGAGGAGAAAGCGTAGATTAAAACAAAGAAAAAATGGCCAGACGATTTCCTGCGATAATTACTTGCCATGCAGATTTTATCAACATGCCAATCACCAGGGCCAGTCTACTACTTTCAAAATTCCTATCAGATGTGAATGACCTACAGTCTGGATGTAAGGCAGCATGGCTGAGCTCCCAGTCACTCTAAGTAGATTCAGTGGAGGGCTTAACTCAGTCAGGCTACAGACCTTTGACCATATCAGCAGTCTCAGGTTGCTGTAGACTTTTTAAAAGATCCTTCTCCAGCCCCTGCTAATTAGTCCTGCTGCCTCTTTCCCTTTCATTTCCAAAAAGGAAACACTGTGTGTACGCTACGGTGCTGGCAGATAAATTAGCTGCAAGCTTCACAGGAGGCAACCGTTCTTCAGGGAGAGCAGGCTACCTTAATTATGAATATTATTAATTACATTTAAAAAAAAGACCAGGAGAAAAAAATAAATAAAAAAAGTCCATCAATCACAGCCCCACTAAAAGATATTTGTTAAAATGAAACCACACCTTGTTTACTTGAAACAGACGTGAAATCGTATTTTATATACAGATGGAACCAGTGGCAGCAATAGCCGCTCTAACACAGCTTAGATTAATTTAACAGGGCAGATTCAGTGTTAAAGGCGGATTCCAAGGACTGTGCTCTATTTATAGCACGCAGAATTCATCAGCGCACCCCGCTCCTTTCTCCTCCTCCTTGTCAGGGCAAAAATCAGTGCACATACAAGAGGCTATGTTAAAAGGCACCATCTGTGATCCCAATGTAAACAAAGGTAGTCTGATATTCAGACTGAATGGCCATTATGTTACTGCTCCATTATTTAGCCCGACATTGCCTTCTTATTAGCAGTTTTCTGGAGGGGAGGATTTGATTTTACCCTAACAGATTACTGAACTATTGCATCCAGATGCTCTGACTGTGACTGCAAATTAAAATAATAATGACAATAAACAGCAGTTAAACAACATAAGGTAAAAAAAAAACAAAAAAAAAGAACAAGAGCCAGGGTAAAGGTTTTATCGGGACTGTGTCAGGTGAGCTCAGCTTGTGAGTTACCTTTTTTGCAACATGAGGAAAACAGGCTGATTAGGCCACATTTGCAAACTAGTTTGTTAAGTAATCTAACTTGTAACTAACTAACTTTATGTTTCATGTTTAATTGGTATTTACTGTATGATGGCATAAAAAGGAACATATCAGAAGCAGAGATTTAAACAGTGATTAGACAGTTAATCTTAAACCGTGTTCAAAATGTCTCAGTTTGTTTGACTCTGACTTAAGGTCCAGACATTGTTTGGCTGTTCACATGTGAAATGTGTTATTTGTGTTTTCTGATGGTTCAACCACAATCAAGTTAACAAACAAAAATGCAAATCACAAACTTCATCTAAAGCTCAAACTCTTCTACAAAAACTATACCCATTATTTATTTAGTAAAAAAGAACTGAAATGGCTTTTAAGCTTCATCCTAACCATACTGCAAGAGCAGACTATTTTCAGACAGATGAAAACACTGGCTTTCCTGATTCATCTTTAAAGAATCCATGATGGTGTTGCAACATTCACAGATATTTTCAACAATATTAGGCTCTTACTGTACATATGCTGCATTACACAGAGGTGACAGCCGACCAAGTAGAAAAATGATAGAGGGCAAAAGGCCATTCGCTGGGAAAAATAAGTTAAAATATACGGGGAAAGCAAAATGCTATTTTTGTCTAAATCTTTCTAGCCATGAAACGATGACTAAAGAGTTTCTGAGCAGCTCCCTATGGCCCTTCATCTTCCCCTCTGAAGAATCTAAGAACTAGCTAATGATTTTTCCAGTTAGGAGTTGTTCTGAAATGTGCTTCAAATTCCTTGCAGTTTATAACTCTAACTGTGACACAGGGGTTGATTTTCTTGCCCAACTGCACGCCAGGCTACAGATCTGTGACAAAGCAAGGGCACGGCCTACTGGAGGTGATGATCTCAGTCACCACATAAATGGACAGCTCTGGAAAAGACATAGTAATGCAGATCCCAACCCTCTCCCCAGTTATTACAGCATCTTATGGGTCTCACTAATGTCAGTCAACGACTTCAGTCTACTCTATAGCTGTCATATTCAAACTCCTCGCTAACTGGGACAAAGGCCAAGCCTTAACTAACTAGAGAACAAGAGGAAAACACGCTAGCCAACAACCCTGACTACACTGACAGAGATCCTGCGTCCTTGGCCTCTCATGTTTCTTCCTAATTACCAACTGAAGAGCATGCCTCAACAATACAGACTGATTAAATGTTTTTTCAGAGGCCTTAAGCTATGACTAAGAATGAGTGCAGGGATCAACAGCCCATCATTGTCCAGTGTGAATGAATCTTCGAAAGAAGAAAAAAAGTGCAGCAGCACAAGTGGTGTGTCCCAGCTTGTGAGTCAGGTATTGACTTCCACAGATCATTATCACAGAGGAGGAAGTTCACTGAATCAATTGATGATCATGGCCAACAGCTTTTACAACTGGTTGCTGTACATTGAATGAAAAGAGCAGTTGGGAGGGTGCTGTTATGGGTTGATGACTTAAAAATGATAACAAAAGACACACACATATACATACACACACACACACACATATATATATATGAAAGGGGATGAACTGAGAGGCCATTGCCATGATTGTCAAAGAGACAGCTACAGTTACAAGTAAAATTGAAGCCAACATCTCTACACAGGCCTGCAGGCCACATGAGGAAGAGATAGAAGCCTCAGGCCTTTTATGTTCTGCACTGCAGTCAGCACTTCACTCAGCGGAGTGTGGGGACAGCAGCTCCTGCCAAAATGTATCCGTGCCAAGGCCTGCCAGCCTGCTCTCCCCGCCCACTCTAAGGGCCAGAGCGTGAGCGGTGGGGCGCCGGTAGGCGGGTGCAAGGTGAGGCTGGTGGGCGGGTGGCCAGGCTGGAGCTTCCTGACATGGGAACCCGCCTCACAGCAGGATCAAACTGGCTGCCGAGTGAATCACTACCCCTCCCACAACCTGACAAAGTCAACGCCGGGCAGGCACGCAGTCACTTTTGCTGTCTCTACAATTAACAAGGAATCCAGGATGAGACAAAAGTCCTAAAAATACTGCAGTATCACCTCATCACTCAAGACTTCATCTCAATCAAGGTTCATATGACACTGGACTGAAAAAGAGAAATGTATGAACTTCGGATCATTTCGGAATGGAGGTGGTTCACAGGTTACACAGGGAACAGTGAAGCGCTCTAAATATGTATCGTTGCTGCTGAAAAATTCAGTATCAGCAAGGTGCTTAAAATTTAAATGCTTGCTTTACGGTGTAATGATGGCACAGGTTAAGAAAGTCGGTGAAGGTATCAGAGAGTCTAGCACCAAAGCAATTTTACACTTTCAGATTTCAGGCCCTGCAAACCTAAGCTTGAGGTGGAAGATAGGGGCAGAAAGCGTGAGTGCAAATGCTCATTCCTGACCAATCTTATTTAAATAAGCAACAGGAGCAGGGTTTTTCTGAGCTGTGGCTAGTCACTAGTCAGAAGCAGGAACATTATCTCCAGAGTAAATAATGTCCCGGAGGACCAGTAGCTACCCAAATTGCTTCTTAAAAAAATAGAAAACTGCTCCAGGCTGCCATTATTAAGCCTCAGATCCAATGGGAAGTTGAACCTTTGAT
Organism: Toxotes lorentzi; assembly: GCA_037833715.1. Classification (NCBI taxonomy): domain Eukaryota; kingdom Metazoa; phylum Chordata; class Actinopteri; family Toxotidae; genus Toxotes; species Toxotes lorentzi. The sequence goes on from JBBMJY010000018.1 coordinate 16,745,717, forward strand.
CTGTTTAGGGTACTGTGTATTTGCATTTTATAATGAGATCAAAGCAAGGTCCAGGGCCCCTGCAGAAGGCAGCTCTGTGCCCCATCTCTGCACATTGGACGATTTACAGACCAAAGCTACATTTCCCCGTTAACAAGATCATGTAAGAGCTATGGACCTCAGTGAAAGTGCAGTGGGAGATGTTTGTTAGGCAATCAGCAGTAGCTTGCATTCTCTTCCAGCTAATTTTCCTTCCCTGTACTCAGGTGTGGAAAAAGAAAAAAATAAAATCATGCCAGTAGCAACAATCTCCTCAACAGTTAGAGTTCAAGAGCAAACATTTCAAGCATTTTTAAACTGGTTGAGAATTGCTCCAGATTTTCTTTGGCATTCTTCACCTGGAAGAAATGCAGTGGGGAATTCACACACTTTGCCTGAAGTGAGCCTACAAGGAGCTGGGAGAAGGTTTGAGATGAGCATGGAGGTCAACGTTTGAGAGTGTATGTGGAGTCTCTCTATTCAATACTGTTCCTGACCATTTTTTTAAAAAAAAAACAAAATATACTAGAAAAGAAATCACACACACCGTCACTCTGTCTTTGGCTGAGCTGAAGTGAGTAAAGTCTCATGTTCTCAGATGAATAAAGATAGATGCTTGCTTACATTAGCCCGTCCAGTATGAAGGTATTATTACAGCAACACCGAGAGAGAGAGATGAGAGATGAAATTCTGCTAAAAAAAACAAATATAACAAAGTTAATATTCAAATGTATGACAGAGAAGTATGAATTTTAAATATATTTGTTTTACTATATACTGTTTAGCAACAAATAGTCCGCTGTTAACATACGGGTCTCATGCGTTTTTTGGGTTTTTTTTTTTTTTACTTATTTTACTTAAAAATTTATGTCTGCCTGTCTGCATGTCTCTGTAAAACAAACAGACCCAATACCAATTGACAAAACAGTACTTGCAGTAACTTTATATCTTGAAATTTAGAATTGGTTAAGACTATGTTACTCATCTTCTACCCTACTGCCCATCATGATGCACGCAGGTAGAAGTTGACTAGGGGAATACCCCCTCCCCTGCAGCTGTCTCCTTGAAGCTTCTTGAAGCCGCGTGTCTGCACATCATTTATGCAACAATTGCCCCACAAACAGTTGTAGCGAAAGTGAGAGAACGCTGATTTGCTATTCATGACACGCAAGACAGCATCCGTGAAGGGACGAAGCAGATTCGAGAAGTTGTGACAACAGACCTGAAAACTATATTTAGTGGTGATTTCCATTCATTTAATTACCCATCATAATGAGTCTTTTCTTTGAATTTATTTAAAAAAAAAAAAAAAAGGATAGTAAGTTCCCATGGATTCTTAAATACTAAATCTGACCCAAAGTTAAAAGTCTTCATAGTATTGCAAGTCTCATCTTTTCTACACACTCCTTACAGGGATAAAGGAATGTTCCCCTGACCTTGAAGTGGGAAAGGACCGTTCCCATTTACCTTTTAATCTCAGAGGAGTCATCTGGGCCAGCTTATATTGACTGTAATGGCTTTGAAATGGAGGGAACTGAGCAACAGGTATGAATTATGACAAAGAGGCCACAGAAAAATCAAGAGCAGACAGATACAGTTTAATGCATTATAGAAAAGTGCTGCAAGCAAAAGCCTGTGCGCAAAACATGTTTGCCATGCAAAGAACAGAAGGACATGGAAGCTACAGTATATGAGCTGAATCGTACAAAGGACTGCTTAGACAAACTTGCAAATATGAATCAAAAGGGCCTCAGAGAGCTGGAGAGGGTGTCAAGAAAATCACCATCTAATTGCTTGCTCATAGATGCCAAGCACATATTCTGCTCTCTCGAAGGCGGCGTTCACATTTTTTGACCTTGATGAATTATCTGTTTTTATTGACAGCACTTATTGATATTTCTTAAAAGCGCAGGCTAATGGAGTTCTATTGAGATGATTAAATGAGTTGCTGGCGCCCGGATTAGCCCAGTCTCATCTCGCCAGCACAGCTTGCATTATCATACAGAACAGACACATGCGTGAGCTGAGTCCCAAATTCCTGCGACTGACATCTCTAGGGGAAGCAATGACTACATCCGACCTACATTCACCCCACCCAGGCATGCCTGCTTCCAACTAATTACACACACAAACATGCATACTCAGTCACATTATAGGTGGATTCATATCACAGTAATAGTTACAGTGCAGGGAGAACATTACTGCTGCATGCTTATTACAGAATTACACAATTTCAATTAGGAGTTATGCTACTTCCAAAGACATATCACTGAGGGTTTTAAAGGCAATAAGCCCTCACAGCTGTACAAGCTCCTAGTGACCTCCTGATGGAGAGAAACTTCCCAGGCTTTTGCACAGGCTTAGATGAAAATATCATTTGCGTGATGGTTTGTGAAAATTCTCCAGGCACAAAAACATTAGGAACAAACCCAAGGCTACTGGAGCTCATTCAAATGCCTCGGGCATGGAAACAGCACTATTGGATTTCATTCAAATGTCCCTTATGCAATGAGGAGACTTTATATATACACTCTATACGCATTATTTCAGTAGCTTAGATTCTCAGAAAAAAACTACGGCAGGGAAAAAACCCTATTAACAAGAACTGAGAAAAAAAAAAAAGTGACGCAGGCTCGAACCTATGAGCACATCTTTAGAGCGCTTTTTCAGTGTTTCCTGCGCTGTACAGCATCCTGGTTAGAGTGATGTGGTTTTTCTCACTTTTAAATGTGATGGGTATTTCTACAGTTGCAGCCCACATTTAGGCCAGAATCTGTTGATCTATGCAAGCTTGTACTAAACTAGAAAGTAGAAGAGCGTCAATCTCCGCTATCGCTGACTAATTCTATAACTTGCCCTTATACCCAAGACATTACTCCAGTTACGTCAAATCTACATTACACCTGATACTGAGAAGAAACCCCAACCATTTCAGCAGCATATATTTCTACTAGTTTCATCTTTGCGGTTAAAAAAATTTTGAAATCTCATAAAAATCTGTAATCAACTGCTCTGTGACCATGAACTGTCTGTCAACCAAACTGTATGGCATCTAAAATAGACAAAAATAGAAGAGCCTTGGCAAAAGGAATTAATGAATAAACGCATTGAACACAATACACTATGTACTCAGGACTCACTGGAAAGAAGCATAAGCATTAGAAGTGGATTATCATCTTGACATAAAGTGAATAGAATTTAATGCACATAACCCCTTAGAGTAACTCTGAATTCTCACACTCGATTTCAAAAACCTTTCAGAACCACTTTATACCAAATTTTTTACAACCGTACTACACTGATATTACATAAGATGCAACCTTTACAAATACTCTGACATTGAAATTTTCTTTGCTGTGGACAAAAACTTTTTCCCCACCTATGGGCTTATTTTTCCACATGCATACCCACGTTTGTAATACGGGGTAAAGTTTTGAATTTAACAAGAACAGCTTTAAACTGCACGCTGACTTCCAATATTGGAAATTTGCCTTGGTCAGTTAATCCCAAAGACAATTGAACCCATTCATTTGTTAGTACCAAACAAGTTGCAGACAGACACAGACACTCAAAGAAAAATTTGTTTTGTCAGACCAGTTGCATTAAGCCTTAACTGTTGTTTTTCTAAAGCAGCTTCTACGAAGTTGAAAAAAAAACAAAACTGGTATCAGTTAAGATTTCCAAATCGCCACTGATTGTCTCCAGCCCTGCAAAACAAGCTTTTGAATCCTTAGGAATGTCTTCAGTATTTTCTGACCTTGGGAAACTTGAAATCACCACCTGATTTCATTATAACACCACACTTGACAACAAAAGCACTAAATTTGCATTAGCAGCCGCATACAAGCTCTGGTGAATAAATATAATGTAGTCCTTTCTGCTGTATCTACAGTAGGACTGTAACTCAGTGGGTAGAGAGAAGCTTCAACCCTGCCAACAGCACCAGTCTGATTCCCACTGAGGCCACCCACTCTAAAATGTATAAAAAGTGTATGAATTCAAGTGCTTCGGATAAAAGTGTCGACTAAATGTTGTGTCTTATCTACTGTTATTTTACTTAGCTAGTCAGTCACACCCTCATATTTCCAAGCATTCCTGTGGATGTGTTTAAGAGTTCACTAAGTCCACTTCAACCCACCTTAAATAATGATGTACTGTAAGTGCTCTCTGGTTACAATGAAACATGAACGGTTTAAGATAGTTCAATGGACACAGACTGACAGCTGAGTGCTACATGCTCTGCAACTGGATTTGAACCTTAAATGCAGCAACAAAGACAGCGGAAAATACAGCTGCAACCTTAACTCTGTATCTAGAGAAAATTGTCCACAATGTACGGCTAAATGCAATGCACAAGAAGGGTAGGCGGTATACAAAATGTAGAGCTGACGTCAGTGTTGAGTGAACGTGTCTGTAACTTAATGCAGGAATACATGCAGACTGACAGCACATACGCTGCTGCGTTGTTGACAACTAAATAAGGGATGATGAAGGTAAAAGAGGAAACAAAGGTTGCAAAATAAAACAATTCATTTCCTTACAAAAGGCCTTGCCACAAAAGCTAAAATCATTCCATTTATAATAACACATGCTTTCTCATCTCTCCCTCACCTACACACACGCAGACACACACAGAGACACACACACACACACACACCTCCATACAGCCTGTACACACGCCACATCTTGTCGCCCCAGGAAATGGGCTTCATACATCTTGTCTGACTGCAATAAAGCAGTGCCTAAGATTCTATTTCCAATAAACGTCGACTGATTGGAAAACTCATTCTAATATCAATTTCCATCTGGGCCCTTTAAAAGGCAATCAGCATAGCTTCATCTCGGTATATCATGGGCTCCTTGAGATGATGACACAGCACTGGCTCTCTCCTTCTGCATAATGGCCTTCTCCTATCAAGGCATCTGCAATGAATAATACCACCCATGAATGGGCTATTTAGTCTGTGTTCGCACAGATAGGGGCCACTTCTCTGAATATTAATCCAGGGTTTTACACTTCATATGGTTCTCTCAGGGCTCCACCATTTTTCATTCGGAGGAATAAGGCACTTAGTGTGATTTGGCGTACTCATAGTTTCTCTCTAGGCTTTCTCAAAAGTGACAATGGTGATTACCAATGGCATCTCACTTTATTTAAGATACCCAGGAACCACAAAACAATGATTTAATTCAAGGAATATCCATTTCAACCCTTCTGCAAATGTTGTCAACAGCTTAACACGAAATGTAAAGTCAAAGAAGAACTTCCATGGGTGAATAAATTGACAGAAGCCAAAAGGTCAACAAATCTTAACGTTAAACAGCACTAGAGACGATGTTTAAAATTTAAAGGCCCTGCTACAGCCACAATCCAAATTATCATACTATACATTTTCCATCTGACTTAAATGAAGAGAAGATGTATCTCTTTCTCACCTTCCAGCCACTGCCCGCCTCCCTGTAGTAGGGAAAATTATCACAGATCCACTGGTAGATCTCGCTCAGTGTCATCTTCTTCTTTGGCGAGCTATTGATAGCAAACGTGATGAGGCTGGCGTAGCTGTAGGGCGGCTTGCCGTCCTTGTGCTGCTGCACCTCCTCCTGGTCCAACGTGGTGTTAGGATCCAGTAGGGTACTCTTCTTGCCCATGCCTGGCCCGTGGGCATTCTGGGCGTCCGCCTTGCGGATGGCCGCCTGCATGGTCAGCTGAGGAAGCCAATCCATGGAGGTCAGGCTACTCTCCAGCTCCGACGTCATGGTGACGGCAGGCTGGGCAGGAGGGGGATGGGGAAAAGGTGGAGGTGGCGGTGGTTGCTGTTGGTGCTCGGTGACTGATGGAGAGTTGATCAGGTGTGGAATAACAAACTGAGACAAGAGACAGGTTGAGGTTGAAGTCAGGGCTCCCTCAGCTCAGGACATCAGCATAGCGTCTTCTGTAGGTCAACTCTGGAGGAACAGAACACACAATTACTGTTATTAGTCAACTACTCTTTCTTACAACCAGCAACTAAACACTGGAAATAAAAGATATACATATCAGCAATACTGCAGAGAAGGAAAAGAAATGTAAGTGAGGAAGCAGCTCTGAACAGTTTGCCCAACATCAAAAACCAAGTGTCTCTGTAAAGTATGCTTATATTTGCTGTGCAGGAGATCACAAGCCCACCACTTTCTCCACCACTTGCTGCTCTCAAAGCTGACTCATAGCTGGGACTCCATCTGCACAGAGAGAGAGTAAATGCCAGGCAATTGTTTTCACAACTGCCAGCCAAATGGGGAAATGGCTCAGGAGGAATTCCGACTCTCTTGAGGGCAGTAAACCCCCTCTGCTTTCTTCCCTGCCTGCCAGCTTGCCTGCCTCCTCCCCGTCCTCCCCCATACGGAGCCTCTGCCGTAAACAAGCCAGTCAGTGTCGTCTTGCAAATTGTCCTCAGCCCCTGTGCGTGTCTGCCGTGCTGTGCAGAGTGCAGCCAGCAACAGCCTGTCTCTCTGTCCCTTGCGGCACATTGCCCTCCCTATCTTAAAATAGAGGGGCAGAGCAGAAAGGCCTAAAGTTACAAACATAGGTGAACACCAGCATCTGTGGGAAAAAAAAAACCTGAGGAGGATGACACTGCAGTCTGGCTGAGGGGGAAAAAACAGAACAGGCGGGAGAATGAGGAATCCTCACCAAGTTGTGGGATTTTTCTCTTGACTAAGCATGCTCACACATGGGTGTGTTTGTGTGTGTGTGTCTACGTGAGCATGTGTGAGCTTGAGTGTGCACTCAGGCTGGAGGGCTGGGAATATATACAGTCTTGCAGCAGTCAATAGTTCAAATACCTTATCTTTCAAAAATAGTAATTTTGTGCACTTTGGGATTATACATTTTTTTTTACATTTACACAGTTTTTCCAACTTCCATTGCAACACTTTTGATTTTTTTTGACAGATCAAACACAATTTTTCCACATTGTGCTGTTCTTTCATGATTATAATTTTTATCTTAGTCAAATTGTGTTGAAAAATGTTTACATGAATTTAAATTATTTAACCCGTTCAGAGACAGTTTACACTGGAATATTTAAGATCTCAAATTTGTTTTACATGTAGCCAAAAAAAAAAAAAAAAAAAAAAAAAAAAAAGTGGTAAGGAATTTAAAAAAGTAATTTTATGGGTCTGTGCTGTTGGTGTGAGAAGCAACAGGATTAGTAAAAAATTCCTAAATTGGGCAAACTGAATTGGTGCCAGTTGGTCAAAAGCAGTTTGTGGTTGTCCCTTTCAAAGATCTCTCACAGCAGGGGATAGCAAGTGCCCAGCGGCCGATTCAATATTTGCTATCAGTGTAGACAGGCAGAGCCAGATGATGAAGGTATTTTTTTATATGTCAAGACAGAATTCTGAGAAGGGAAAAATCAAATCTGGCTGGGGGAGATCATTAATGGAGTGGAGAATTTGTCTCAAATCTTCCCTTATAATCAGTGTTGGGTTTCATAAGGTGCTGTAAAGTTTCAGAGCAAAATGCGTTTACCTTTTTTAAAATTTGATTACTTGTCTTTTTTTTTTTAAAGTGACCCGAAATATATTCTTTGACTATCAAAAGCTTTCCCCTTTTAGGCTTGAAAGGTGGAGCTTATGGAGAACAGTAGCTGCGGTCACCTTGAATTCCTGTCAGTAATGACGTTTTTATGCAAAAACAGTGACACCAAAGGTCTGAGTAAGCTTCTCAAACTGCTCTTGCAACATAATCCACTCCTGCGCTGTCCATCTGTACGATCAGCATGTCTCAAACTGTCCTGTTTTCACCAAACTATGGCCAAATATGCTACTTTTGGCTGGGATTTTGACAAGAAGCTTTGAAAAGGGAGGTAGCAAGACATGAGAGAAGTATATTTGACCATATTCTGGCAAAATGGTGAATGTTTGGAACATACTGAGCATGACGATGGACAACAAAGAAGCAGATTATGCCACAGGGGTGGTTCGCAAAGTTTTGATACTTTATTCCCACTGTGAATACTTTTCTATTGTAACAGGCCAAAATCGAGCTGCCCACAACAATTCTAGTTCAATGAAAAGAACACAACAAATGTTGCACAGCCACCTTTCAAGCCTTTTGACACTCAAGAGATAGATTTTTGGTAGAGTTTCTTTGATGTGTCCACTTTGAAAAGAGCTGGTTATTTACTTTTCCCTGTGAAAGTAAATAAAGTAAATAAAACTTCTTTCTGATTCTTTCATTATTAACACTTGCATCATGTTTGTTCTCATGGCTGGAGGCCTTGATGAAAACACCAAAGGTTTTAAAGTAACCCTCCAAGCCTCCACAGTCATGAGCGGACTGATAGATGAGCAGACTTGCTGCCGACAGGTGAGTCAGCCAAATGGTGGAGAACAGTTCCTCATCCCCAAAATGGGAAACAAATCAAACACAGGCCTCCACCCTGTAACTGAAACAAAGGTGACTCACAAGCAGCTATTGACGGTAATTTTCCTCTTTATATTTTACATTGAAGTAAAAAACACATTTGATTTGAATATTTATTTACATATTGTTGCACATTTGGATATCTGCAGCATCAGTCAATGGACCTAAATATAGTACCTTATTACTGTACACCTTTAAATCAAGTTCCCTCAGAGATTCTCAGTACAATTTCTAGTTGCTAATATTTTGACCACCTCAAAACTTATAAATATAAAACTATACAATATAGCTGAAACAATCAGTCTATTAATTGATTAGCTGATTATTTGATTGAGAGAAAATTTATTGACAACCAACTTTGATGAGCAATTAACTGTTTCAATTATTTTTCAAGTGCAAACACCAAACAATTTCTGATTCTAGTTTATCTAATGTTAAGATTTGCACCTTTTCTCTGTTTTATATCATTCTACATGAATGTCTCTGTTGTACTGGACTGCATTAGATTTAGCTAGGAATACCTAATCAACTGGCAGCTCAGTGTATGTATGTGTGCAAGTTAACTCTTGGTGGTCTGGATGTAAATGTTTCCACCGACACCAAACGCTCTGTAATAATGGGGGTAGCAGGGAGGAGGAAGTGGGCAAAGCCTTCTGGTGGCTGCTGGAGGTGAGCTGACAGAGGCAAGAGTTGATGAAAGGCGCTTCACCCGCTACACGAAGACGCACGCCATTTGACCCTCCACGCTAATGATCCAGCTGCTACATAATCTGCAGGGCCAAGTCGGTGTCTTAATTAGAGAACCTTGGGCTGTGGCAGGAATGATGAAGCGCAACACAGCCAGGCAGCAAGGCGGCCCCCCTGCTGCCTTCATTACCCTGCCAGGCTGTGGGACAGTCAGAGCAGGGACAAGCCCCAGCCTGCTGCTGCGTCAAGGAGGACTGTCTGAGTATGTTCACCAACGGGTCTGGGGGTAGGCAGAGGAGCACAGAGGAGGCGGGGTAGATGAGGGGGAAAAAAAGCCAAGGGGGATGTAGCAGTAGGGGAGGGTATGAAGAGCACAACCAAGCTGGCATCAAGCCTGGCAGAGAGCAGAGGTGCCAACAGTGTGTGCATCGATGAGGGCTAAGAGTTCAGGCTCTATGATAACGAGCCCAGGGGAACAGACTGCAATCCCACACACGTGGAGCCACTTTGATCTGGCTCTAGGAAAATGGGGTTCCATCACTGTCACCACCAAAAGAAAAAAAGAAAAACGAAAACTTCTTTCTCTCTCTCGACTTTAATTTGTTTGAGCACTGAGAGTATTTTCGTGGGCTGAGAGGGAGAAATGGATGGTCAAATTCATTCTCTGTTCAACACTCAAAGTTTCTTTATCCTCCAGGGATTAATGGCAGATTTAGTTCTGAATGAGAAATTTAAAGCGTTTTTGAAACATCTTAATTTACCAAGTTCTTGACAGGATTTATCAACGTTCCTGCTGCCAACAGAGCTGCGAATCAGTGATTGTGTTTTGTGTCTCAGCTACTAAGTCTGAAGTGGCTCAATCAAACTGACAGCATGCTTATTATACATGTGCCAGACCCTCTTTTATTCAAGAATCCCCAATGAGGCAACAAGCTGAGTAACAGCTAGGGATTACTCAACACAGCATAGCAGATTACGTCAACTTCATCGTGTTAGGCAAGTACGTCCTGAGGTACAAGTCAGCAACTGCGTCATAAAATCAGCGCTGTTCCCAATATCCACTATTGCAAAATTGATGTCTGCACTTAGCAAGCACTTAAAAATTTTAGTGCGCCTAACAATGCATGGTCCAGGATGAAATCAATATTTTAAGAGTGATATTGCTACAATGAATGGCACTTAGCTGTCTTCAACATTTTACATAATGTTGTAATTACCAGCTTCTTTATTTGCATTCTAATTGAGAAAGTACAGATATTTTATAAATGTGGGCATGTCTGAACGTACATATCTGTAACGGGGTCAGTACACTTCAAACAAAGTGCTTGTCATATGGTCGAATAATGTCTGAAAACCTCCTCTCCTTTCTGACTTAGGTATTTGGTGCTTGCGTCTGACAAGATTTGCAACTTTCACTAACGAGTATGCAAAGGTAAGAAAGCAAGCAGTGTTTCCCTCGTGTTATCTTTCTTTAACTCTCCACACAACTAAATTCACCAAGGTTTGTATATACAAACAGCTGAAACACAATGAACACCTCTGTTGGCCTTTATTGTCTACCTTAGGAGAAACTTATTATTTGATTTGAGAGAAACATGACTTGATGACAACATTTTACCCAGTTATTCCGAATGCTAAATATTGTAATTATACACCAGAATGTAGCATCCACGCGATGCTGTATTCTGTGATTTGTAGGATGACTCACTTTTATCTTGGCTGGCACAAACATCTAGTGTTACTGTTATTCCCGTGTCCACTTCCATGTAAATGCTACGCTGTCGTTAAGGATAGTATATCATTTACTTTCCCTACGCTTAGGGATGGGATGTTACTGGTTTTACAACTTGCTACAGCAAAAAGAACCTGATGGTAATTACACTGTTCGACATTTTAATTATTTCATTGCATCCATTATTTTAGCGTGAACTATATATTGTCCAGCAGTAACCAAACACTACTAAATATACTTCTCAGGTACAGCATGCAATTTGCTCTCACTAAATTTGTCTTCTTCAATAAAACTATGGGAAAATGCAGTGACAGTGCTCTGAAGCCTTTTCATTCTTGTAAACAAGTATCATTTTAAATTCATTGGGTCAGCTCCATGATTACAGTCTGATGTTTTCCAGTAAATGCAACATATTTAATATGTATTGCGAAAGATGTAAGGCCCTTTCCTTACACTTTTTTAGCGTAATTTAAACCAATTTTCTCCTGGATTTTATGTTTTTATCCAAGAGGACAGTGCTCACTGTGTAGACTGTGTCTTCCTGTAGCCAGAAAGTTCAGATATGCCTGTGTTACTAGCAAAGTAGGATGCAAACCCAAATGAGAATACAGTCAGTGTTTCCATTAAATGCATTTTGCTGCAATTTGCAATTTGAAACGACAGGAAGTAGAGACATATGGCAACACCCAGCCAGGGTGAGAGGGAGAGAGAGAAAGAAGGGAATAAGAAAGAGAAATAAAGGTAGATTTAACTAGCTAACATAAAGTCAGAAAGATTTTACAGCTTAAATAAACACTGATGGTGTATTCTCTATTGATGTTCATGGCCAACTAATTTATTAATATTAATCATATATTGTAAAATAATAGTTCAGCTACTGTTAGCTAGCTTTAACAAACTCAATTATAATAATTTACCAGTATTGTTACTTCACTAAACATCAGTAAAATAATTGCCAACAATGTTTATATAAGCAATGCATTAAAATATTCCTGATTGCATTTTCAGATGAGGGTGTTAAAATAGAAAATAGACACCTGAGCTAGGGAGGGGCTCAAGGTTCTTAGCTATGCCCCAAAATTTTGAAGGGAAAGAAAAGTCTTCCCGTTCTAAAATATGCAACGTTAGACGTGGCTACTACATTATTTTAGTGTTCTTACTGGGCAGCAATAGTTGAGGTGAGTGGAGCAAGAGAGAGGGCAGAAGAGAGTAGAGGAGGAGAGGCGTGCATGCACCACCCAGGTACAACAACCACCCACCCCCACTGAAAAAAAAAATCGTAGAGGAAACACTGACTGTGGGTTGCCCTAAATTGCTGAATGTGTTTTTCTGTGTTCTACGGTACAGTATGAAAATCACCTTGCAAAGACCTAACACCTGCTGAGGTAGGTAATCCATCTTAGTAAACATACCCAATTTTGCTTTTATAAAAATGATGTTACAGTGCATAGTAGTTGAAAACATCGGAAAACTCTGCTGATGTTCTGTGATCTGCTATGAAGCTCTAAAATCTAGGACATCAAAATCAATGTGAAACAGTCATTACTTCATATCTCAAAGAGCCAAAAAAAAAAAAAGAAAAAAGTTAGAAACTGTCATATCTTACAGTATCCACCTTTAAAACTGAATATTTGGTGTTGAAAGAGAAGCAACAATTTCAGTGCCTGGTTTCAAGATGTGAGACAAAAAACTCACAAAATTCACAATATCCTTTAATAAGCTCATTTCACTCTTATCACGTGCAGCGTCAACTCTAATGAATGAAACTCACAGGCAAGATACTCTGCAGAAGAAAGGGAACTACTGACTGAAGCGGAAGTACAGGAGGCACACTAAGGGGAAGTAGGTAAAACAAAAAGGTGAATCAAACTGGTTTTACTATTTGAATTACAGTCCAAGTCTCCTCAGTCAATACAAAAACATATCAACAGAAATCAGGTTGCAGTGCATTCCCAGTAGGGAGCTGTATTTAAAGATATGATGAGACACTTCACAGGAAATATTAGTCAAGGATAAGAGGACAAACCGAAACAGACAGCATACACGCTTTGTGCTTTCCTCTGCCATTTCTCTTTAATAATGTAAGGCTAACAAACCAAAAATAATTTGTCTGACTAACAGAATACACATCAGTGTTCCTGTACGCTGAGAGTGTACAGGAACAGAAAATGCAGGGCTGAAAGCAGTGTAACCAACTGCTACCATATGCAGAGAGAGCAAAATCAGATGTAGAGCTTACTGCAGTGTGAAAAGGGTTCTTGGGGGGAGAAATCCATGTCTGTCATTGGTATGAATGAGTCAACATGATACATTAGACATGGGTCGTGACCAGCATTTTACGCAGGTCTGACACTGTTCGACCTAAAAGGGAAAAGATCTGCGAGAGGGGCATTTGTCACCATGCCTGTGCTCGCTACAGTAATCACTGAAGACAGCACAAAGGCTTTTCAACACAACAGATATTAGTGCTTATTTGTAGTAGTGTGACCTATCATTTCCACTCATCATGAGTAGAAAGATGCCAAAACATGACTTTACAGTGTACGTTTAACTCCCTACAAGGTGAACAGTTTACAGAAATCCTGTAAAATTAATGGAACAGCTCATTATTTTGGGAAATATGGTTATTCACTTTCTTTACAAGAGTTTGACATGAAGATTGATACCACTGTAATGTCTGTGTGTTAGGTACAGAGCTAGAACCAGGAGGCAGTTAGCTTAGCTTAGCTAAGCATAAAGCAGGCTGAAGCATAAAGCAGGAAGCAGGGTGTAGCAGCTAAACTGGCTCTCCCTAAAGTTAAAATAATTTGCCTCCTGACCACTCTAAAGCTCACTAACAAAATGTTGTAATCTTGTTAATTGAATCTGCACACAAACAGATGTGAAGAAAAAATAAAAATTGTGGTTAAAGGGGAGTTACATTTTGTAACTACTTCATGGAGGCCAACCGCCAGGGGCAAGTGTATTTCCCAAAATGTCAGGCTACTTCTTTAAGGAGAGCCTGTGTAAATCCCTGATTGTCTGCACGGTCCACCAGGTGCAATCTGTGTAAAAACAACACAGCTATACTGCAGCAACACTGCATTTGTTATCAGGGATATTTATGAAACTGCAGTTCTGACTTTATGTGTGAACAGCAACGACTAAGTATGTATGTATTCAAAAGTAGAATCGGAGAGCCTTCAGCTATCAGGCTCCTCTACTGTGGAACCAGTCTGGATCCAGAAGACACCTTCTGCACATTTAAGAGTTAGCTTTCTGATTAAGCTTACAGTTAGGGCTGACTCAGGCCTGCCTGAACCATTGCCTAGTTATGCTGCTAAACGCCAAGATTGCTTGGGGACAGTCCCTATTATTCCTCTATCTTTTTATCATTATGATTATTAGTCTTATTATTATGTGGATCCTGCACTGTGCTATGTCAACACCCCCCCCTTATAAAGCCAACCGGTTCAGGCAGATGGCCACCCACCACAAGCCAAGTTCTGTTCAAGGTTTCTATCTTTTAATGATAAAATTCCCTTTTATCATTAAAAGGGAATTTTTCCTTGCGACTGTCGCCAAGTGCTTGCTCGTGGGGGAAACGGTACTGTAAAGAGCACGGTCTAGACCTGCTCTATATGAAAAGTGCCTGAGACAACTGTTATGATTTGGCTCTATATACATACAGTTGACTCGTGTTTAATATCCCAAGTTACACATTTTGTCTCACACGAGACAGGTACCAGACCTAACATGTCCCTTTCTGGTCACAACATTGGTCTGACTGCACTCTGTGTTCACCATGACTCTGCACTCAGAGAGTTTTTCTAGGTTTCTAGACTTAGTTGTCTTTTGTTACAGCGGACTGGTTTAGTTATGATTGGGGTTCACTTTCAATTAAGATTTTCACCAGTAGTGTAGCAAATCTTTACTAATCCTATTTTATTCAGACAAGCAGCACACCTGAATTTGTGAATGTTAGTGATCTATCATTATACATATGTTTGTGATACATAAATACACTGGTATCCACAACTGGTACCAATATTCACTGAAATACATTATGAATACACTAGCACAATGTACAGCTGCTTACACACATTGAATACATTTAATACAATGTTTTGTATTTTTACTCTAATTACCTATGTAGGTTGTGATTTGACATTTTTTAGTTTTCAGTTTGCTATGTCATCTCATGTGCCTACATAATGACACATACTGGGACACAAATAGGCCAAAATGTATTTATGTTACTATCTAACTTCAGCATAACTAGCCTATTTTATTTTTATCTTCTACCTAGAAAAAGCTGCTGCTTACCTAGAACAACTTCCCTTCAGATACTTGTGCATTACTCTCATCATTTCCTCTCTGAGGAAAGAGTAGGCTATTCAGCTCGCATTTTCACTCCCACTTGCAGACACAAGACTGTTGATAGGTACCAGACCAGTGCTCTCCTGCACTTATCTGCAATTTCCGCGATTAATCCCCTTTTACTGCAGTCATGCATCCGTCACAGGTAGCACTCCAACAGCATGTGTCTGCTCAGCTACACAGATACAACCATTAAGACCTGTGATGTCCATACTGCAATGTATGCTACCTCAGAGCTGATGAATGCTGCATTAAAAACAGTGTCACTAGGATTCAAACAGACCACAATAAATATTTACACCACTGATAGTTTTAAATGCTGCCCAGACTTTGGTGTGTGTGTGTGTGTGTGTGTGTGTGTGTGTGTGTGTGTGTGTGTGCGAGAGAGAGAGAGAGAGAGAGAGAGAGAGAGAGAGAGAGAGAGAGAGAGAGAGAGAGAGAGATTATTATGACAAGAATCTTCCTGTAGTGTGATGGTAACTTGGCAAAAGGGAGGGGAATCGCTAAGCGTGCTCCCTCTGTTATGCCTGAAGATTTGGCACATGCACTCACAACAACAACAGTGATGTAACCTGGTAACAAGCCTTTGGCATCTTTACTCTCGACCGAAACCCGGGTCATACCTTCCATATCAACGGCTTTATATTCAGCGTGGGAGAAGCCCTTGTTTTCCTAGCGATTGCAAGGGGGATAAACAGGGAGGGGTGGGAACTCTGCTCACCTGCCCTTCAGTCAAAGGGAGCCTCCTCACTTTTTCCAGCCCTCAAGGCAAAGGACTTAGAGGGTTATTTTTAAGATCTCTCAAACTAAAATAGCAGTGCGTCTGAGTATTGTGACTGCACGTGAGCTCTGTAATCATGCAGCGAACTACAACCCAAAGCCTCATCTTCATTAAAAAACAAAAAGTAGGTAACAGCAATGCCAAGGTACCAGCTTTTAATGTCAGTCTTCCTTCTCAATTAAGGGCTTAATGGTTCCGCTGAAACCACCCCCTGGAAGAAAGCATTAATAACCCAGTCCTTACTTGCATTTTTAGGATGTGTCAATTATCGCTTCACAGCTCACGCGGCTGAGCACATTGTTCGGCTTATTGCAGCCTACAGCAGAGCGGGGTGCCAACCGGGGCTCTCCTCACTGCTAACAGAATGTGCAAGAGTGTCTATGTTTTACAGTGCAATCTAAGTGTCAATGTTATTAGTGGGCTAAGTTGGTTTTAAAGATGCAAGCAAGCAGACCTCTCTGCTGCGCTCCTAAAAAAAAAAATATTGGTATACATGGTCTTTCTGCTCCCCTAGTCCCTAAATCCCACTTCGCCTGTGGTTGAACAAATCAAGTCCATAATTATTCTGCCAATCAATCGGAAGCGCAACTGTGGCTGTGGGGCAGTTAAACACTGAAGAGAGAGAGTTGTCAACAAAGCAAAGCAAACCCCTGAGTTCTTTTAAACCCACTGAACCTTAAAAAGGCAAGAGAGACACCTTTGTCTTATTAGTCAGTGCCAAACAAAGGGAGGTCTTTTAAGTATGTGGTAAAGAAATAAAGCATCCAGCTGTTGCAGACATGCAGAAAGACGGGCAGGAGGACCAGGCGAAGGCACAGAGGATCAGAGTAGTGGAAGATCTGGGAGTTGGCTGTGGATCAACTGAGCTGCTTCAGGGTGTCTGAAGAGGCCACAAAGCAAGCAATAGGGTTTGTGACCCCTGAATGCAAACACCGCCAAACCAGAAAAGAAATGTGAATAGATGCAGCAGTGTTAGATATTAGAGAGATGCTCTCAGCAGTCAACCACTTTCCATGCTAATGTGGGTTTGGTGGGATGGATGTGTGTACGAATGTGTGTATACACCATTCAGCCACAACAAAACCGGCAAATTTATATATTGTACACACTCATATATATACATATATTTCTTAAAAAAAGAGAAAGGAAGAGAGGGAGTGAGATCTAGGCAGATGAAAGGAGGACACACAAGCACAAGGCCCTCAGCTCATTGTGCAATCTGCAGGTCACTACAAAAAAAAAAAAAAAAAAAAAAAAAAAAAAACACATACAAGATTCCAGTAATTGAATAAGCCTTTCCAGTGAATCAGAGCAGTGATCGTGAGGGGTTTGTCTCTCTGTCCCTAACAGCTTGCCTGGGAGGTGGCCTTTGTTTTGGAGGTGGCAGGGGTGCCCTGACATCGACCATGCGAACCCAATTACCCCAGTCCCACGGCC
The DNA here is from genome assembly GCA_037833715.1 of Toxotes lorentzi. Lineage (NCBI taxonomy): Eukaryota > Metazoa > Chordata > Actinopteri > Toxotidae > Toxotes > Toxotes lorentzi. The sequence goes on from JBBMJY010000018.1 coordinate 16,763,138, forward strand.
TGGGGGCCCGCATTAACACACTCCCCCTGGGAGGTTGACTCCATGCCAGCCTGGCAGCCAGCAAGATCCTGCTGCTGAATCACAAATAGACCACTTAAGGCACTGGCAGGCCAAGCATTTTGGTGGCAATCTTGAGGGCCTATACTCATCTGCATTCGCTAGAGCCAGTTCAACGTCGATGTTAAATATCGAGCCAGTCTCTGAGGCGAGCAGTGAGGTAAAGGAAGCTTGAGTCTGAGGCTTGAGATATTTTATAGACCACTCAAGTAATTGTTTAAATGAGAAAATATTCAGCAGCTCAATGAATAACAGAAATAGTTGCCAGTTGCAGCCTTCGTCTGATCCCTGAGGATGTTCAAATATTTCTAATGTAATGAGAATTACAAAGGTCTAATCAATAACTCATATTTAATTGTCTACATGTATACAGTATGCTGTGACTCTTGAAGACGAAAAGGTAAACTTTCAGCTAAGAGACTTTTTTGTCCTCTTGTTGTAGTCAGACATAATGTGGCATGGTTAAACGTCTACACATCATCCCTCTCAGAAACAACTGTGTACAAGCCTCATTTTCAAGTGCAACAGAGACGTGTTAAAAGGAAGCCATGGGTGGGCAATGCATGTTCTGAGAGAGCTACACAGAGCAGGAATCAGGTCATGAATTTCAAATTTAGACAGTGGATCAGCATTGGCAGCTCTGAAGCTTGAGCTGAGAGAAGGAGCTGTAACACTGGTTACAATGAGGCAGAGCACTCGCTTTCAAACGCATAAAGTATAAAGTAGAAAAATTCAAACAGAGTTGAAATAGCTTGAGGTTTGGTAGATTTGTTAGATGTTCCTCTCACGTAAAGCCTAAAATCATCTTCATTTAGGCACTGGAGCTGGAGTTATAATTAAAACCATTTTGCTTTTTAATCAATATTCAATCTCTCAGAAATAATTAACAGCATATTAAAGAGTTTACTGCCTGACGGAGTTGGATGCCTCTACATCATTAAGCTGTTCAAGCGCTGCTCTTTGACTCGTCATGTCCCATCTCAGTGGTTTACTGCGCCTCCGTACAGGCTCTTTAAAATGCTCCTGGAGTCATACTGTACCTGCACATGACAACAGCCCACTGATAACACGCAGCCTGTATACTCTCCCACTCTCACTGAGACATGGCTTTTAACATGTAACATGTAAACACATATGGAGCTACATGAGTGAACATGCACGTGGCAAATGTAAGACTTTTGCAAGTCTAATGAATGCAAAAGCTTCCCAGGAAACAAAAGCTATCTATGATCAGGGTTTTCAGGGTATATTGCTGCAGGGCGGGAACCCGCCATAAATCCATGCCCTTTCCCCTGAGTGATAATGCAGTGGAAGTTGCACAACAAGATAGCACAGAGCAGGTCCACAGTTTCATGTTTTCTTGCTTTACTGAGACACTATAGCCACTTGTGGCCAAACAGACAGCACTCCTAGTGTCAAGTTTTTGACTTTCAGACTCAATCACACTGTCAGATACAAAATATGCAGGTCACACACATCAATAGCCCACATGCATATACAAACATAGAGCAAAGTTAAACGTAGCCCAACTTATCAATCATCTGCTTGATCAAAACACGTCACATACCTTAAGAGATGTACGGAGAACATTCACTGCAGAAACACTGCTAGGCATAAAAGCACTCCAATCAGCTGTTGAATAAAACCAGCGCGGTCTTACGTCACCAGGAACTGTCTGAGTTCATACAAGATAATAAATTCCTTGGGCACCTCCGTCTGATTAAGGAGACAGAAGTAGAGTAAAACATGGGACTGAGGCTGTCTACAGTGCTGTATGACAGACCAGGAATTTATTTTCACGTGGAACGGACAGCTGTCGGTGTCTATACCTGTTCTCTTCACCCTGCTTCGTTCCAGATAATTTCAATTAATTTGGTTTCCTGGAGACAATGTTGCTATTTATCTGGGTGTGGATGAACAGGTAAGGTAGCAGCAGTCATTGTTGGTTTAAGCTCTGCAGTCAAAATACCTCCTGGCAAAAAAAAAAAAAAAAGATTCATCATTGTGAGGTTACTGCCTTACAAAAGCCACAATAGGTCATCACAAAACCAGAGGATTTACCATAATAAACAGCACGCACGTGAATGAGTCCTAAAGTCGAAAGTTTTTGGCTTCCACAACCTCACTGACTGTTCAATGGAAACTGAAAAACAGTGGCCTCCAGTGCCTCTGAATAAAAGGCTTTAAGGCAAATGATGGATTTGTTACTAGCACTATTTGTGTATAGCAACATATGGCAGTTTGATGCAGCAGAAAAACAAAGACAAAGCAAACACATAACTAATTTGATTATGATATGCATCTATTACTACAACTTATGACCTTGAAATAGACTGCCTGGCCAAAAAAAAAGTCGCCTCCTGGATTTAACTAAGCAAATAGGAAAGTGCCTCCTATTGGATAATTACTGCATGGGCGATTATCTTTCAGCTGGCAACAAGTTATTTAACCCCAAGTAAGTAGCTTCTCATTTCTTAAACAACCATGTCGAAAGACACATTCCATGGTTGTTGCAAAGATGTTAGTCTGTTTGAGAAGGGGCAAATCATTGGCATGCATCAAGCAGAGAAAACGTCTAAGGAGAATGCAAAAACTACTAAAATTGGGTTAAGAACTGTCCAACGCATTATTAAAAACTGGAAGGGTAGTGGGGAACCATTGTCTTCGAGGAAGAAATGTGGTCGGAAAAGAATCCTGACTGATCATGATCGGTGATCACTTAAAAGTTTGGTGAAATCAAATCGTAGAAAAACAACAGTACAACTCAGAGCTATGTTTAATAGTGAAAGTAAGAGCATTTCCACACGCACAATGCGAAGGGAACTCAAGGGACTGGGACTGAACAGCTGTGTAGCCTTAAGAAAACCACTAATCAGTGAGGCTATTCGGGAAAAAAAGGCTTCAATTTGCTAGGGAGCCAAAAGATTGGACTCTGGAGCAATGGAAGAAGGTCATGTGGTCTGATGAGTCTAGACCCATCACTCTGGAACATACCCTGTTCCAGAGTGATGGGCGCATCAGGGTAAGAAGAGAGGCAGATGAAGTGAAGTGATGCACCCATCACCCTATCACCCAACAGAGGACAAAAAATCCCCTTCATAATTCAAAAAGGCGGTGTAATGAACTTTCCTGTTTTGTCTGACCAACAGTCCAAACTGAAAGGTTTCAACTTACTGTAGTATAAGATTGTTGATTAATTTTTCTGCTCATCAACAACATGATTAATTTTTCTGCTCATCAACAACTAATTAATTGTTGATTGACATTTATTTTTGTACTTGTCAAAAATGGTAAGAAAAATCACTTTAATTGCTGTGCAACCAGCCAGTTTTATAAAGGTATAAGGTATAAAGGTATCCTATAAAGGATGGGTTATGAGATTGATGCGTAAATATAATTAAATTCACGAATTGCTGAATTCTGAACTACAAATGTCACATATCAAGCTCAGCACAAACTTAAATATTTCAAAGTGATGCTGGTCAATTTATTTTTCAACAACACTCACGACTTATTCAAGTAAGGATGAATAATAGTAAACCTGTTAATCAGCCGAGTAAAGGCCACAGCTGCCTTACACACCCTGAGGAACTCTGATGACGTCCCCACCCAGCCTGACAGAAACAAAGGAACTCCCTCCAGTGTGAAGACACAGGCATGCAGTAATCTGAGAGTGTTGTCAGACAACAGGCTAGAGCAGAAGGAGATACTGTATTACTATTGTGAAATTGGCTGTGGTATTTCCAAAGAGGAACTCTAATTTCAGAGGAGGAAGGTGAAGAAGCTGTGTGGGCAGCTGACATTTAATTCTGCTCTCTACTACAATAATGGCCATGGTGGGTCAACGGTGGCCTCACAGCTTGTGAATTTGTTTGTTTTCAACATTGGTAAAGTCAGTTAAAATAAAATACCCACATCAGCAACAGTTTATTGTCCAGCCTGTCTAAGACTACGTTATTGGTCAATGCTTTAGAGCTGAAGGTAATGATTATTCTTGTTGTATCTCTACATCACATACAAAAAAGCACCCAGTAATCTGACAGACATTAATCTGCAGGCCTTTTCAGTCGCAGTGACTTCTGAGGCAGGTATTTTACCTGCACATCAACCGCAGGAACCTTAGTTCAACTATTTTCAGGTAATAATCAGAATACAACTGCGTACAGCATTCATTCAGACAGTAAAAAAGCACTGGCTGTGACCTGCATCAATATCAGGGCTAAAGACAGAAATAGATTTTGACATAATTGATGGAAAGAGTAAATAAGCAAAGGAGAGCAAGTCAGAGAAGTAAAACTGAAACTTAACTGTAATTGTCAATGGTTCCGATTTAATTATGTAAGAAAAATAATGAGAAAAACACTCAAAAGATCCTCTTTATTTTGGAGCTGGATGCCTTGCCTATTTTCTCTTTCCACCTCTGCACATCGTCTCTCCAACGTATGTCACACAACAGTGAGTTACAAGGAGCAACACGGCTACCCTCTGTTGTTGTCTCAGACAAAGCTTTTTAATCCATTATCAGTCTAATTTGCCTAATCTTCATAGTTCTTGAAATATGGGGGAAAATGCACTAAATGAATCTTTTATTTCCTGACTTTTATGTTCTAGAGCTTATAGGTGAACCCTGAATTAGTGTTGGACCACTGGGCGATACCGCTGCTGAAGGCTTGACTGTCGTCAAGCTGTTGAGCCTTGTGCCACACAGACACATACATGCACACACTCTATAATTCCAGTCTCTCTGATATATTTATTACTTATTTACCGAGTATTTCCCAGGGATCAAGCTGAGCTGTAGAACTGATGAATATGTATCAAAAATGAAGGATGGGCTTACTCTCATTATTATAATAGCTGCTTGCGCCTGATTTACTAAAAAGAAAAACAGCTTACTTACCACCCAGTCAAAGCATGTTTTACTTTAGGCACAAACATAAAAAGTAGTTTTAAATCTACCTGGTTTGCACCTGCCACGGTAAATCAGGGGGCGAGTCTTTATTTGTATTGCAAAACTGAGGATTAAAACTTACCAACAGAGCGAAATCTCCTGCTCCCTGCTATACCTGTCCTACACAAATAATTCCTAATCGTTATATTGTCTTTAACCCTTTGTCACTATGTCTCGCCCACAGCGATGTTTCATTGCGGACATCGTCTACAGTGAAATATCCATGAATCCATGACATATTGTAGGTCTCAGCTTGTGTGAAGTGGCTGTTAACCTCTGATCGATCTGCAAAGCTCATCAAAAGTCTTGAGTGCTTTACATTATTGGATGAGACAGAGGCCAGAGCATCCCAACACTGACTGGGGATTTAATTCTTTATGAGTGAATAAAATCACTTTCGCACAGCTATCTGACAGCCCAACACAGACTAATGGGGTTTATGGCGCAGTTCATGGACTGAAGCTTGGGATGGCAGGTGAAATATTCCTGCTGCACATCAGTCGTCTCACACACAGCAAAGTATTCACCCATCTTCATAAATCATTATATGTAGTACCCAGTTTATGGACGGTTAATGAATCATACAGGGGAAAAAATTGAATCCACTTGTTTTAAGAATTTTCTTCAATTATGTGTTATCTTAAAACTAGTGGTGTGATCCGTCTTATCGCAATATACTGTCACTCAAAATGTTTTGTGCAGTGATAAGTTATCATGTTACTGTAAAACTCCAGACACTCATAAACCTCAGGATTACACCAACAACAACCTTTTTAGTATGCTAAACTTTCAGCAGAATCCACACAAAAGCCTCATTACATTTGCTAACAGTGATGATGATGATGATGCACTGTGTTTTTTTTTTTTTCACACCACATCTTGCTGGTGTAAAAGATAAGACTAATTAACGTGGCATCATTTGCATCTTTACCTCTGCGTTTCAACAGTGAGGGGAAAAGAGCAGCCACAGCAGGCTAATGAATGTTTGATATGAGAGGGAAGACTTCCTGTCACTTTCAACGCTCCTGACATAACCCTCTCCTAAACCCCTTAAATTCTCGTGCTCTGCTATCTGGCACGGCTGTCGGCGTCTCACCTTTTTCCTCCACCTTCCCTTTCTCCATTTTAAATTCCTGAGTTCATCCCCCCATCCTTGCCGCCCCCCCCGCTACCAGCACCACCACCACCACACAGGCTGCGCTCATTACAGCGGATTTGCATGTCTGCTCCACAGCAGTATGAGAGGAGATGAAACAGAACTCCCAGTGGCTGCCTCTGCAGAGCTTCACTCATCTGACAGAAAGAGCTCCACTTTGGGCCCCAGACACAGCCAGCAAACAAATGCAGGCTTCTTAAAGGGGCCATACACACACAGACACACAAACACAAAGAAACTCCCCCGAACAGAATTTACACTCCACAGTATTCAGTTTAAATTTATCTATATGCAGGAAATAAATTGAAAAACAGAAGTCTGCCTTCCAGCACACCGCTTCCCTCCCTGCGCATTACCAATCAAACTAGCTCAGCTGGGAGGGATGAGACCATGAGTTAGGTTACTGTGCCATCCGTCTCCACTCCCGCTGAGAGATCACACACCTAAGACCGATGACCAACTTGTTTTAACGTGTGTGTCACAGTCTTTCAACCGGTCTTCACAATTTTAGTAGAGCCAAATTTGTGAGACAGTTATGGCTAGGTAATCATTCAAAAGTACTAACTACAGCCATTGTTTATAACTGTATTATAAAAAATATTCTCAAAGTGAGATAACTTTGGTTTAAACGTCTCTCCCAGTGTGAGATCTTAAATACTCGAAAACTTTTCATGTTTCCATCATGATCAATGGTTTAAGTCATTTATTATTATTGTTCCTTTTTTTTATGGTTCCAGCTTTTTAGATTTGAGGATTTGCTGCTTTATCATTTAAAGATGAATATCTTTTGGGTTTTGCCAGTTAGTCAGAAAAAAAAAAAAAACCAACTTGAAGACATCACCTTGGCCTCAGGTAAAATTATATTGACATGTTTTTCTTATTTTCCAACCCTCGTATGGTCTTAAACTTGTCTGAAAACAGATCAACCAAAAAAACATATAAAAAAAATATAATGATAATTAAAGGAATGGATATTTGCAACCTTAAAGGAAGTAATTCTGGAATAACACTGAACACTTTGATTTTTAATATCTAATAAATACTGTAACATACCATTGGATATAATGTTCTGACAAATATTGCAATATTAATTCTGTCCACTTCACCCCACTCCTAAAAGACACATGGATGATTTGAAAGGGACGAGTCACATAAGAGACCAAAGAGAGAAAGCCACAACTCACAAGATTTCGATTTCTTAATATGTCATTTGTGTATGTGTGTATGCACAGCTGTCACCTCACACACAGGGCGCACCTGTTAAAAAAAAAAAAAGAAAAAAAAAGAGAAAGAAATAGAAAACTGTAAAACTGCAACTGCAAAGGGGAAATGACTGGCCATTTTTCTTTTATTTGATCTACTGGAGTGAGACAGGGGATTCAAAATATCACATTCATTTTCAGGACAGTTTGATAGAGTAGTATCCATCAATGCAAATGTGAAGATGAACATGTTCTGACATTACCACATCCTCACCATCACTGCAAAATTTACCATGGGCATAACACAGTACACTCCTTGGTCAGCAATGAGTAAAGGTCACATACATTGCTAAAAAAAAAAAAAAATGGTAAAAACCACAAAAAAAGGGGGAAAAAAACAAGAAAAGTCCATGTTTCATTTTTGATCCCCTTCAAATGAGGTGCTTTTGTTCAGGATGACTCATGAGGTGAAAGTGGTGCATCATGTGCTGTGTGACATGAGTCACTGTGAAAGAGAAGGGCAGACAAGCCTTTACCGTGCAAACTCCTGACCTGACCCGTACTGTTCCCCCACTGACCACAGACCTCACTTCAGTAAAACACCCCTAACCCTCAATGACCTGAAAACTGTGGAGTAAAAAAGGTCAGAAAAATGAAATATTTGATGATGCTAAAATCATTTATCAAAATCTGCTTGATTTCAAGCAGATTTTGATCTGCTTGAAATCAAAATCAAAACATACACATTCTGTTGCTATGAACAGTCTCGAAATCCATTTACTGAATCATATCGACAAGGAAAATTCTCCTCAGTCCCCTGTCTCTGACTCATAGGTGTATGAAGGCTTACTAAGCAGATAAATAAAATAAAGAGAAATTAAAAATGAGAACTTGGACATTATTTTTGTTTCAAGACTTTCAGATCCATATTCTCAGAAAGTTGCACTCTTAAGATGAGAATAGATACATTTATGGACAATTTATATATATTACCACTAGCGTACTGTGTTAAGATAAAGAGCAAGTGATTATTGCAGAATAAGGCACAGTTGATTTCAAGTCTCAACACAAAGCAGAGGGTAGCTGGCTCCCCAGTCATAGCTCCCAAATTATTTTCAACACAATCTGTCATCTACTTAAAAAATGTCCAGCATAAGTACGTACACAGTTTAGGGAACCACACTGCATCACAGATGTATGACGTATGTACAAGATAAACCTTTAGACTGCAGGGTGACAGAACTGTGAAACCACAATCTGTTGTGAACACATAAATGACCTCAAAATGTGCTCACTGCCATTCAGAAATCACTATTCAGTGTTTCACCTCAAAAGCTTTTTTTTTTTTTTTTTGTAGTGGTTGCACTGTCGCAAAGTAAAGGTGGTGACAGCGGTGGCTGGGCTGCTGCTGACGTCATAAGAAGCCTTACTGCCACCACAACAGAGCGTACAATCAAACATAGAACTCCTTTTGACTTTACTTGAAATAACTTTTCTTCATTTCTGAAATGTGGGAAATTTAAAAGCTATACATGTTTACCAAGCTCTTTTTTTTGCTCAAATGTCATAAGATAAACCTAATGTATGACTACAGGATCCTTGCTCTACTCTCTAGCAGTATATTTATATGAAAATTAACCCCTTGAATTCTTGCAACATTTTTTGTTTCTGTTGGTATATATGTGTATTTCAATAAATCAAATAACTGTTTATTACTTCACAACAAAAAGGACAGTTCATGTTGAAGCTATCTTTATAAATACACAGTATTCCATGCTATACAGCAATCTGACAGATGAGAAGCTGCTACAATTGATGAACCAAGTGGCCAAAGTATTAATAACAGCTCAAGATATGGGGAGAAGGTGACAAATAAAAATGTATTTTAATCTCTACTTGGGCTGAATGCACCTAAAAAACATTACCCAGTCCCAACAATATGAGTGGTATCTAGCTGCCTAATTGTTATCTGACATATCTCCACAATGTTGAGTGGAGATGATTCTAGTCAAAGTACAAATATGAAATTATTTGCAGTTTTGTTTGTTAAATAAACACTCGATGGTACTTTGTGCGTTCATTGTGCAGCACTGTGTGACCTCCACTTGAAATGCATTCAGAAATGTGACTTCAAAATGAATTTGCATTTCCTGTGACTGAAAACCATATGTGTGGGGTTCTGTGGCAAATAACGTGCAGTGCCGTAGTGAATTTCTGGGTGTGATCAGATTTTGTACTAGAGCCAGTCACACAAATTGTTAACTGGGACCAGTAATACCAGCGCTGATCTGCAGCCCTGCCTCTTGCTTCAGTAGCAATATTCTAGCAAAACACACAACCATCTATCCTCTATCCTTGATAAAACAAAAGGGGACATCAAAATGCCAGAGTGGTGGTCAAAGTGGTTCACCACTGGGATCTCTTAAAAAGAAGCAAAAACATGACAAAATTCATTGGAGAACACCAACAAGATAAAAAAAAAAAAAAGGTTTCAAAAAGGCAGTCATTTCAGATGACTAAACAGGGATTATCAGGCATAAACCCAAGCAGCAATCAGCATTAACCAAAGACTAGATAATTTGTTCCTCTCCAATTATAGTCACTTTTGTCAGAGCATCATTTTGACTTTCTTTCACTAGACTCACACAAAAAGGCAGAAATCAGAGCACTGTGAGCTGCCTGCTGAACCTAGCTGGAGTGTGGCTGGGCTGTACAGCGCACATTAAGTCATTTAAGTCCCCATGTTCACAGTCCCTCCCAAACCCCCCACTGTACACACCAGTAACCCCCCAGCACTAAGCCTTTCAGACCAAACGCTGCTCTGCCTTCTGCATCTTAATAAGAGGAGGGAAACTAGAAGGGAAGTGAAGGCATGGCAGTCTTTTAGAGGAAGCCGAATAAATGACTGAACACACACCCTGGGGCGGGCATGCCGGGGGGTTTCCAGGAGGTCGGAGCGAGCGGGGCCAATCATGTCAAGACGAAGGCGGCAGACTAAAACAAAACTGACATATCAAAGCAGCCAAGCCTTGTAGAAGGGAAAAGAGCAGCCAAGACACTGCATTCAACGGCACAGCTTGTTTCTGCTTCAATGAGAAACAACACAACCAAAAAACAGCAATTAGCGATTAAAGTGGAAATTCCATCTGCTGTAAAGCGGCATCTTTTTCCAATCAAAAACCAGCTCAAACCATCTGAGTGATCCTATGGCCTTTGATCCCATCGTTGTTTTCTTTTCAGAGGTAGGCGCACTGTAAACCAGGCTTTTGGGAGACTGTTTTTATACCCAAACTTTTTATCTTCCGTCCTAATCCAAATAATATTTAAGAACAACTGTTCCAACTTAACCTTGACAGTACAGCCAAAACTCTATCATTACTAAAACAAACTGACTAGGCCTTGAGGCGACTTTCACTGATTCATGTAGATAAATGCTTGGTCTACATGTAGAAACCATAATCTCTGACAACCTGGATAAACTGAGAATGTGCAATATAAAAGCACACAGACACTGCAGGATTATGAGAGCACTTAAATAAGTTATATTTTTAAATTGCTTGATGAGAGCCAGTGTGGTCTTAAACTCAGTTTGCTTCTAATGAGATATCAAAGCTCAACTGTTTACTACGTATCTTGTTTCCTTGTGATAATGAAGGGAATCCTCAGAGGTGGCTGCCATGCTGACACAGCCTTTAGGTGCTTAAATCCAAAAATGGGTGCATTAAGTGCATTTTAATTGACTTATATTTACCCTGTGTATTGTCTTGCAAATAAAAAAGATCTTCTGGCACTCCTAGAAGACTTAAAAAGTAGGTCATTCAGTCTCCTGTGAGTCATAGATTTTGGCAGGGGACCAAGAAGAGCAGTATGGGAGAGACAGAGCTAGAGCTGAGAGGGGGCCTAATGGTTTACTGATAATATTTCATCGGTATCACAAAGATAATCAAGTTCACTTACAACTCTGTGCATTTTGTTGCACAATGTGATATTAAGCAAAATTGCTTGCAGAAGTTTGGGGAATTAAAACCAGAAAACTTCCGTGTTACACACTTAACTGCATCACAAATTCACACATACAAAATCATATTGTCAGTCAGACCTCCTGAGGAACATTTCAGCCTAGTAACAGTAAGCAAGCTCCTCTACAGTCTTTTCATCCCACCATATAAATTTCCTTCAGTAAGGCAGATACAGATTTCTCAGATTGCAGGTGCAGTCTCATTCCTCTCCAGGGCCGAGGTCCCGGGCTTTGCTCCCAGGGCTACAGCGCCTTGGCAGAGTGGCTGACTTGAGGGGTCAGAGCTGGGCCTGAGATTTCCAAACGGTTACTTTTTGAAGACGGTGACTCAGCCTGGTGAAAGCCGTCAGTCAAACAGCCACCTAGGGATGACCATAATCTGAGGCGCTGCTGATGTGCACGTCTCAGGCCCTATGACCAACACACCGATACTTTCTTAATTACATTGAGCAACTGGCACAGACCATGTCGCCTCAGTCACTGAGCCCCTCCCCCAGCTAACCTCTCCGCCCTCTCATTCATCCACCCTGAGGGAGAGGCATGCAGGCCAGAGGAAGTATGACTCATCTGAGTAACAAGATGCATTCTTCTGAATTCTCCACAGACGTGTTGTTTGCTAAGTGAAGAGCACAGGAGAGCACAGCGCAGAGAGAGATAAAGAAAGAGAAGTGTGGATACAAAATTAAACGATAATCAAGAGAGACTACGTGTGAGAGCAAGAAAGAGGGATGGGGTGGGAATGATGGGGCAAGAGCGAGTCATCACTTATGTGGGTTTCCTGGTCCACACAGATCAACATTTCCTCCAGTTCCACTGAGAGAATCCTTGGCCTCTGTTAGGGGTTTTCTGAATCACAGATGGAGATTCCAAGTACTACATCTAAAACTAATCCATCAGGTTTTGCACAGAAAAAAAAGGCAACAAATGACGACAACAGAGAAGGATTTTGACGTGCAATTCTGCTGAGCATGCAAAGAACAATGAGGCATGGGTAAGGGGTATGAAGAGTGTTAAATCATCGGATCTAACAGATCCACCACAGCTCCTTCCCCAACCAACACCACATCTGCAAAACTTGGCACTCACCCCTACAGATCATGAGCCTCACACACCACATCACACACAGTCTCCAACTTCTACATGAAGCTATTTCTGGACTATCCCACATTAACATTGTCTGAAATCACAAAACAAATGGAGAAGCTGCCTGACCAACCAACACAAGGCTGTTGAAATGTGCCTGTCTTGTGACTTCATGATACATTTTCAGTCTCCCACCAGTTTCACTGTTACCAGAGGATGAACTTGAGTGATGTGGCAGTAAGCCACATCCTCAAAACTCCACTATTTAACCTTTCTAAGCAGGCTTAGGGCTGTGAACTTAATTAAACCTGACCCTCTCTGACTTTCCTCTCTGAGTCTGCAAACTGTCATTCACACATTGAGAAATTCTTCACTGTCGTTACACCGCACACAGTAATAAGGCAATAAACCTATGAGAGCTAACATAATTGCGACTTGGACTGCACACCTCCTATACGGATGATAATATCGCTGAAGTAAACAAGCAAGTACCTTTTATAGCAGATATTACCCCACCAAACATCACTGACCGTCTTCACCAGGGAAATCAGCGTCTCTGAGAGAGACGTTGATTCACTTGGGGCTCCAGTTTGGTAATGCTCCTTGGCTGTAAATTTGTGGCTGACAAGACAACAACCCTTCTGTCTCTTTGAATCTTTAGTTCTGATGAGCTGCACACAACATGTAGTGTTTACTTACGCTTGTACACATGCACCAACCACTGGCTCAAAGAGCAGTGAGATTATCATATTCAATCAAGTCTGGTTTATGGTAGACGCTACACTTGTCATTGCCATGGTATCACCTCTAAATTGTCATGTCATGCACGCAGTCTACAGAAGGGAGCTGAAGGTAACATCTGGGAATATCGTGTTATTAAATTGTCATTTCTTGAAAAAACTTTAGTATAGAAACCGTTGCCCACATTTGTATGATCTGTCATATGCATGCAGACAAAGGAGCATTGTTTAGTCAGTTGTTGGTCCTACTGCTTTTAGCTTCAAATTTTCCTGGTTGCAAACTGACAGAAGTCCCTGTCTCTTCTATACTAAAACTGCCTCTAGGTATTCTGCCGTTTTACCTGGAGGTGAATCTTGTATCTGCCAAAGGAGCCACTGTAATGATTAAACCAGATACCAAATACTATGATGAAAGCCCTGTTCTTATTACTTAAGCTGTGTCAGCTTAGCAAGCTCTTCTTCCTGCACACAGCCCTAATGTCTCCTAAGAGTGTGAATCATATAAGCATATCAATTGCTTCTACTGAGTAAAGAACAAAAAAGCTAAGAAAAATGCACTGATACTGAGGGCCTACCAAAACTCAAGGACAAAGCATACAATATGATGAATTATTAAAGCTTTCAAGGCATTGAAAAGTCAAGTCAGTCTTACTCATTTAGGACTTGGCTATTCATTAGCACCCGCGTAAGTGAAATCTCAAGTGACACAGCTTCTACGTACACTGCATTTACTCTGAAATCTTTCGTTTTACATGCCATTAAGCACCATATTAACTCCCCTTTAAGGAAATTGATTTGTAGGCCCTGATTTCTCTGCACATGCAGTGCACTACAACCAGCTAACATGTAATCTATTTTTACAGAAACACTTCCGTTTATGCATTGCATACATACACTTGAAACTTACGGCAAAGATAAGATCAAACCAAACATTTATAACAGACCTACCACAAAATTTATTAGTCTTGTTGATACCACAAGGCTGGAATGAGTCACAGAAACCGCCATGAACTAAAGGAGTGCCGCCACCCCCCACCCCCCCCACCCCACCCCCCCCCACCACCCAAGCTAACCCCACCCTTTTCTCCTACACTGTCTAAACTTACCCAGTAAGCTCTAGAGTGGGTAGTTAACAGTAGTTCCCCCGGAGAGAGGAGAGCTCTGATTAGTCAAACTGGGGAAATAAATGGCTAAACACTTTCAGATAAAACATGTATCTGAGCAAATGTACCGGTAATATTAGGCAATGAACCAGCTGAATTAAACATCACATGCTTCTCTTACTGATTCATGTCCACATCCAACTCCAACCCAGGACGTGAACTGGAGCATACAGGACTAGTTCACTGACAGATTCAACTCAATAGACTGGGAGGTGGGATGAGGAGAACTAGGCAGTGTATTGCTGGATGAATAAAAAATGAAAGTGCAGTGCTTCAGTAAATTCGCTCTCTCTATCCCGTGAGGAGGGTTGGTAGTGAAGGGGTGGGGGTGACGGTGGAGTAGAGGCTCGTTTGAAAACTGAACCAGTGCTGAGTTCCCACATCCACCCGTATCCAGCGAGGGGCTCTTTAAAAATTCATTAATTTACAGCAAAAATAGATTAAAGCACCCAGCTGAGCAAAACTCAAAATTTGGCTCCTGAATAACATTAATGATAAAATATCTCCCTCAAGCCCAAGGGGTTTTGCCTGAAGAAACAGTGCTGGCTTTTTTCACCTTACAGCACCTTGAGAATGATTTATTTTCAATCATTACTAAAATAATGCATTTCTAATTGTCATTTTTAATTATGCTTTTCTTTGAATGAAAAAAAAGGAGTAGAGCAAAAACCTGCAAAAACTAATTAAAATCCATCCAAGGATCTGCCATTCCCATGATGCCATGCCAATGTCATTCTATTCACCATTTGATATCTCAGCTACAGAGACTCAATGACAGCTGCTCGAGGCACCAAAAAACGCCTAGAACTGCAGTTACAGTAATTGCTCTGGCCAGCACTAAATGAGGTTCACTTAAGTGCAATTATCCCCCTCTGATCTCTCACATAAAGAGACTTCTTTAACATGGAGAAGTGGGCTCACACAATGTGACTGCAAACAAGATTCAAATTGGAATCAGGGAGGCATTTCCAGCAGATGAATGGCTTCATAGCTCATCTACATTCTAGTGATGCATGGCGTTGCTAATGAAGACTGAGCCAGTCCCTTCTCAACAACACAGCTTCCATAAGAGAAAAAACTTCGCCCTGGATACACGCAGAGTTCAGGAGAAATTTCTGACAAAACTGTCCTGCCACTTGGCCTGAGCCGCATTAGAGGACAGCCTAGACTCCACACAGAGTAAACAGCTGTTAAAAAGAATAGGAAGAACCTGTTTTTTTTTTTTTTGCCCAACCAAGGTGAAAAACCCACTGAAGGACACGATGACAGCCGATGAAGCAAAGAGAAAGAAACTCCAACCTAAAATAACTTCACATTCCAGAGCAGAGAGGAATTGAAACAATCCCACTTTGGATTCACACCAAAAATAAGTCATCGTAAAAAATACTAAACGGAGGCCTTTGACCAACAGCATCACCACTACACCATGCCAAAAAAATATATCAGCCATCCTCATGAATAAATTGCCATCTGCCAATCGCATAACACAATAGGTTTTCAGCCTGAGGGGGAAGATGTAGCGGTCTAATAGGGGTTGCTACAGAGGGTACCTGTTGGGTGCTGTCCAACTACACAGGGTGGTGGGGGGGGCTGTGATGGGCATTCATGTTGCCACAGGCTCAACTACCACCAGGAGTCTGATAACTGCATCTCACGGATGGCCATTTGAATAATCACTTCAACAAGGGGAGAAATTAAAATGCCTCTCAGTGAGATGGGGCTAGGCACAGAGCCACATACTGAATTCCAAATGAGGTGCTGGTATTCAAAAAGTAGAAACCCATTCTAAATTCACTGTACTATACTAGCTGGCTGACCCTTGACATCTATCCAAATTAGCTCCACATCATGCCATTATTCTGTTTAATCTATTAAATTATACACTATCACCCCCAAGCCGAACATTATCTGTGACACAATGATGAAATGTCAATATTTACTTGCATGTAGTTATTCTATATTCCTTGTCTTCTACGGATGACGACAAAGTAATTTTTCTACAGAGATGATAGATGAATATGCCGCCAGAGCCTCTCACTCACACACACACACACACACACACAAACAGAGAGAGAGAGAGAGAGAGAGAGAGAGAGAGAGAGAGAGAGAGAGAGAGAGAGAGAGAGAGAGAGAGAGAGAGAGAGGGAAGAACAGGAAGATGGAGGAGTAGGTGTCCTGTTTTTAAACCATAAAGCAATAGGCTTTTCAAAGACCACTGCAGGCTAAACCCACCATTAACGAGAAGCTGTTATCACATCCTCCCATTCACACTTTTAAACGGTTACGGTGAGAATACACAGATGTGTAATCTCCTCTATTCTTTCTTCACAGCTATTCGGTTCATTCATCAAAACCTTGATGTTGTTTTAAATAAAGGAATCAATAAGAAGTCACTAACTCTGCTCAATGTGATTTGAGGTAAAAGAGCAAATAGCAAAAGGTGATCATATTACTAAGAATGCCAACCCTTATCCATCACCAAAAACATACAAAAAAAAAAGAGCCTTCAAGTCTGAGATTGTGAAACATCTTCAAATCATGAACACATTCCTTATAAACTAATAGCATCTGATGGATGAAATAGAAGCGCTCTGAGGAACAAATTTTACAGTGTGCGTGCCGTGATTCATATTTGTGCATGCGATTTGTAAAAAAAAAAAAAAATCACGCATTGGCTGCACTCTAGGTTTATTCTTTAACAGCCAGCCACCAAACAATGGCAAAATGTCACTTGCACTGTCTATGCCAATTATTCCACTGCTGTATTTCATATAGCTGTTTCACTTGACAGAAGTTACTGCTTGTAAAACAACACTTTTTAAAAAGCTGAATTTTGTGAATGGCATTGAGGTCCTGCACTGCGCTACAGATACGCAGTGCAGGAGTTGAGACCTATCTCAGACCAAGCTAGGGACACTAAAGTAAGATGCCACTCAACATAACCTGCACATGGAACCTCTTACGCATAATTTCTTAAAAATTCAGAACAACATAAAGTACAATAGCATGATAATTCACAGAATAAGGCAGAGTGACACATGCTCAGGCTAATTTCTAGACAATGTGCTAAATGAAACTATTCTGGCTCTGCTTACCTGGATGGAGTAACATCATAACTTAAACATCATTTGTTGTCTACAGCTTCATGCACAGATAGCCTCAATCCAGACAGCCTCCTGTAGGCTTGCTATTTAAAGGATGGGTGATTAAGAAGCAAACCAGGTCTGACCTTTGATTGTGGGCGCTGACTAACGCTACGGGCATTCTGTTAGTTGAAGCATAAGGTCTGGCAGGGTTGGGATGTTCAGGGGGAATTTAATGTTTTGTTTTAGTCATAAATTCAACCTTTTTATACTGACTTTATGGCAAGATAAACTTAAGCATGAGGGTATATGATCAGCTAATAATTTGTACCTCATTGCACCTTAACTGTTAAAATAACACTGTGACTTAATTGATAAAACTTGCACAAGTTGACAGCCAGGCAAATTAAGAGTTCAGTCATCCATCCTCTGATAAAGGCCGTCAGGATAAAGCAAGGACACTGTTTTGTACACAGCTGCACGCAAATGCCACAGCTGTTTAGTTTAAAGTTGTAGCCTTAACTAATCAGTGTCTGCCCTATGCGATCACACACCAACTGGTGAAACATCAAAGCAAAGGGGTGGGGGGGCATGCCCTGAGAAATATCTTGCGCACAGGACCAAATATTTAACTGCAACACCGTCTGTGCCATCTCTGGGCAGCCCACGGGGGTATACCACCAGAGGCAAGAGACAGCCTCGAGATCAAAGTCAGCGGCATAAAAATTCACCTGAAACATGCTTTGCACTTGTTGATTGTTCAGCCACATGACAAACCTGCGCCCTGTCATAAAGCTCATGCAAGGATCATTATTTTCTGGAGGAATTTATTAGTCGCCTGAAAAACAGACGATTGACAGACGAGAAAACGCGCTGCAACAGCTGTGAGTCAAATACCATCAGAGCACGCAGGAAAGCCAAATGACACTGGGCTCACTCACTCACTCACTCACTCATACATACACACACACACACACACACACACTTCATGCTGGACACAGCGTCTCACATACCAAACAGCTAGCTAACGATAGCTGTTGGAGGGCTGGGATAGGTCATTATATCCCTCTAAAGCGAGGAAAACACACACACATACACACACACACACACCTAGTCCTGGCCCACGAGAGAGCGGCGACAACGCTCAGCTAAAGTTAGCTGGCTACCAAAACTGGCTAGCTAGCTGTCAAAGTTGCCCTGTCAGTTGTCACCGGTTGCACGGCGGTGCTAGCAAGCTAACGCAGGAGCTGTCAACTTGGAGAGTTACAGCAACACAGCCAGGGTGTACTAACACTGACCACGGGGCAACACGGACTGGCTCTCTGGGAAAAAAGGTGTCCCCGCACGCCCCGCCACAGCGAGCGGAAAGCTGTGTGTCAGGGCCTGTTCACCGGGCTCAATCCCCAGAACTTCAGTGCAGCTCACTTCCCCGTTAAAGTCGTCCATTTCGTGGGCCTTAGTTCAACTTCCATGCCCGTGTAGCTCACTTACTCTGGGTGAAAGCAGCTGTGACGGTGGCTCTCTGTAATCCTCACGGCAATTTCAGAGTAACTGCCCCCTCCCCTTCCTTCCACCTCCTCTTCTTCAGCTAGTGGGAGCCCCCCAGGAGTGTCCTGCGCTCTTGACGTTATCGTCCTATGCAAAGAGCCGCCGTAGCTTCGCCGGTGTGCCCGTGGTGCCGTGGCGTCCCTCCTCAGCTTCTCTCCGCCTTCTCCCGTTCGCCTTTCTCTGTGCGGCCGAGCCAACATCCGGGACTCTCTCCCGCCCCCCGCCCCCCCTTCTCCTCCCCCCTCCTCCCCGTTTGGTTAAGTGCCCGGAACTACTTTCCCATACGAGGACGCACATTAAGGTTTTTTTTCTCGGTCTCACCACCCCTGCCGCCACAGAAACTAGCGCGCGGTCAAATGCACAAGCCCGCAGTGGAAACAGCAATAGGTGCACCCACACGAACTTATCTGTATCATCAGTGAAGTAGTTTTATGTGGAAAGCACAGTGGGTGATTATCTCTCGAAGTGCCCTCTGACACAAGGCATGGCCTCATAATTAAGAACTGAGAAGACACAATAAAGTAAGTCAGCATGACAGCGAAAATAGAAAAGTTTGTCCATGTGGGTACCACTGTCTCTTAACTCACCTTTTATAAAGTGTTTGCAGTGGTGGAGGAAGTACTCATATCCTTTGCTTAAGTAAAAAAAAAAAAAAGACACACATTGCAAAAATACTCTACCACAAGTAAAAGCCTTGTACTGAAAATGTTACTTGAGTAAAAGTAGGAATAATCAGAAAAGTACTTAAAGTATTACAAGCAAAAGTACTCATTGCAGACAAAATGGCCCAGGTAATTTTTTTTTACTATTTTGTGTAGAGCTGCAAATAATGGTTATTTGCACTACAGATTGATCTGCTAATTATTTTCTGAATTAAAGACTGATTGAAAATACTCAAAATAATAAAATAATAAAAATAATAACACCTAATCCTCCCATTTGGAAAACTGGCACCATGAAATATTTGTCATTTTTTGCCAATTAATTTTCTGTCATCTTTTGTCAATCAAATAGCTGCAGTTGAATATAGTTGTAAATTTAAAAAAGACTTAAAATGTTTAATGTATCATAACAATCAAAGATCAGATGGTAACTGATCTAGCATTAGTCAACTGTAAAGCTACGGGTTGCAATTTGGACTGATAGAAACATATCAAAAGTTCTAGTCCATAATTAAATATACATCTTTTAGGGGTGTATGTCGCAGAGAAATAAAACAGCTGGTAGAAAAGGGAGGGCATGCACACCACATAGGCCTGGCTTCTAGCTGGGAGTTATGCCCGCCCACCATTATTATTGCAAAATTATAGTGGCAGACATTAATGAAAAAATAAATAAAATGAAATAAATAGTAACTAGTGTCTCAACCTATAATGCAATAAAAAAAAATTTCATTTTCAGTACAGAGTCCCAGAGTTCAGTATATGATGGTTTACATGCTGTTTCAAAATTCTGCTGGTCAAATATTTCTAGGCCTAAGAATAGTCTGATTTAAATATAGTGAGTTAAAAAAATGTTTGTACTGCCCTTTAAAATCCCACCATGTCTAACTTTCCATTGTACAGTGTAAACTGCACTTAGGGTTACTGACTAAACCTCCAAATTCCCAGGGTAAAAAAAAACAAACAAACCCTGTCCTGTACTGTATTGTACAACCCTGTAGTCTAGCGAGTTTGTGTTGACCGTCTTTATTTTATTTTATTTCCTCCTGTAATATAACTGTAGGTTTTTATATGGTATGTCTGAGTTATAGTAGCTATTTTATTATTAGTAATGATATATGACATAGGACTCAGAGGGCTAAAACTTCAGTGTGTGGGCCTATGACACAGAAAATCAGAAAAATGTCAGCATCGTGATGCTGATGGAAAACAGTGGGCCGGGAATTTAAAAAAATTCCATGTAAAAAGCCCACATGTCTCTTACACATTTCTGATTGTCTAATTATGGTATCTTATTGTGGAAAACTGACTTCTGACTTTTATTAATTTTTAACATCAATTGCAAAAACCCTGACTCTTGAACTGACACACAGGACTCCAGGTGTGCTGACTTATTAAAACCTGAACTAAGCCTCAGTTTATCTGTTTAAATTGTGGTGACTTCATTTTTATAAAAACTGAATGAACACATCAACAAAATGAGCGGAAACTGATCAGATGAGGCCTCACAATCAGCAAGTATCACAGAGAAGAAGCTGTATGGTTTGTGATTGTCTGTTCAACAGTGCAACAGCGCCTCTTATGGGTTAAAACGGGTACTGCTGTTAGTACACCCTGAGCGTGTGTGTAGTAAAATGAATCAATCATTTTAAATCGAAACATTTACAACGATAATGTTTGACCCCACCCTTCTGCTCAAGATGGCGCTTTGGACTGGAACACACACTTCAATATCGATACAGATTAACAAGTAAAGGGGTTATAAAATCTGTCAGAAAGTTATTTAAGCCACACAATTTTCAATATACCCCCTTACAGGGTTTTCACACCTAATGTAGCCTATGTTTACTAAACAGTCTCTGCAGAGAAAAAAAGGTTGCAATTTCTAGGTCTATTAAGTCAAAATTTGAATTAAATGAAAAAATAAAATAAAATAGGCCAAGAGAAAGATTTTACATTTGTAGCAACTGGGTTTTGTTTGTTTGTTTGTTTGTTTTGTTTGTTTTTTGCAGCCTGGTGCAGAGTAACTTGGATTTCCAAGTGAATCTTTGTGGATGCAAAGCGAAGGAAGAAACAACATATTTCGTGATTTTAAACATGAATCTAAATTCAATTAACAGGAAATTTCTCTTTAGAAAGTGTTTAATAAAACTCACCGATAATTAGACGTCCGTTGCACACAGATCCAACCAGCATTTTCGAGAAACCTGGCTTTCAATTTATTCCATTTCATCATTTTAAAACTTAGAAGAGTAAGAACATCAGCATGAAACCTTTCATGACACCTGCTGAGTCAGTGGGACAGTCCGGTCCTAAAGATCCCCTGTGAGAGAAATTTCCCCTGTCCTATTCGGCTCTGTCTTATGATGCTAATGTTTCATTAATTCTGACACCTCATGTGAAAGCGAGAAACTTACTGACGCACCGCTGCTGCAACCTGACTCAAAAACACACTGTGCGTCGATGGTAGCACCGCTCACGGCCACTGGGGGCGCTGACGGTTTTTTTTCTCCCCCGTGCTTATAAAGACCAACGAATTCAACTGGATCCAGGAAGTGCAGAAGTTGTTGACAGTCTCCCTGAAATCAACCTCGGAATCTGAAGTAGGACATTTTGCACTTTTGTCTCTTATTGATATAACAAAATAAGTGTCGTTTTACTTATTTAGTTATTTAGTAGATTTCATTTAGTGTGTTGTTATTTTTCAGATAGCAGGTGACATTACGTGGTGTGAGGACAGGACTAACCTATGCTGTTTTAATCACTTGTCATTTTAACTTACAGTTTCGGTTAAATTCAGAAAGGTACCACCTTACCAGCAGCTACTTTCGAGAAAGGAAACTTGACACTGCGTTGTTGTAAGGATTAGCAAGATACTGTGAAGTGTTGCATCATACTGTGATTGTAAAGTATTTGTATGTCAGGTTTTTGTTGAAATTGTTTTACAGTGTTGATTCAACTTTATTTATTTATTTTATTTTGTGGTGCTGGTATTGAACTGTGTTATGTTATACTATATATAGTTTGTCATTAAAACACAAACACCACCATAAACTACAGCACCCAAAATGACCCTTAAGTTGACGCAAGACTTCTTTAAAACAGTTTCAGCAACACAAAAAAATCCCCTCCAGGCAAGTTCGACTTGATCTTGAATCCTTGAATATGCATACATTTTTTCATTTCAAAAGTTTAACTGCTGGACACAACATGTGTCCTGCATCACTGAAAGACCATCTCAATGTTCATAGCAGGCTTGTGTTAGTGTTAGTTACACACTGGACCATTATTGCTCATACATTTTACAGATTTTATATGAACACAGACAACAGTTCCTCTTTAGCAGAGGTCTAGTGTCAAATTGAACAACAAAGAGGGGGAGGAGGACTTTTATCTTATTATCTTCATGAAGGGAGGATCCTTTGCAGAGCTCTTTTATGAGCTCTTATTTGTTAAAGTTTAGAGTTGGTCCAATGCTGGACTGCTGAGACCGACTTAACGTTAAAACAATACATTGGTAGAAATGGATTTTTTCCACACAAACTCATGCAAATGTTTTTGAGAAGGATCCCATCTCAGAAATGAGTTTTTTTTTTTTTTTTTAAGAGTTTTGATTAAAATTTACACTGAGCACAAATATAACTGAATAATAAACTTGGTAGCGCTCTCTAGTGGACGAATTACATAAATTACCTATCAGGTTTTTAAATTAGCTGTTTAGTTTTTGGTCAAAACTGGTGCTGCAGAGATGGGATTATTCAGATTTTGAATGCTTTATGTTTCAAGGTTCAATGCTCACTCAATTTGAAACTGAGTGTGTCAAAAATGTATATCCTTCATTATATCATCTGAGGTTATTATCTAAGACCTTGGACTCCCTACAGATTCATGGAAGACATTATACATCTGGTTTAACAGGCAGGCTAAACTGATATTGTTTTACAAATTCTGTGAAGTTCCCCTTTAAACACAGGTCTGACATTTTGAGTGTCAGTGTCCAGCTGTGGGAATCCTCTTTAAAATCTGACAATGCCTCTCTCTTTCTCATCAGGTAATGGCTGAACCCAGAATATCTTCCATTGATGGGAAGTTAGCTGAAGAATTTGCTGTTCCCTCCCATGTCGAGGAGGTCAAAGAGAAGATGTCTGCTTTTGCCACACATCACGTGGCAGCAGGTCGCAGGGTGGTTCTCATCACATCAGGGGGCACTAAAGTTCCCCTGGAGTCGCGCACTGTTCGCTTCCTCGATAACTTCAGCAGTGGCAGACGAGGAGCTGCCTCCGCAGAATATTTCATAGACTCCGGCTACGCTGTCATCTTCCTGCACAGGCATCGCTCCCTCTACCCTTATACTCGTACATTCTCAACCATAAACATGCTGGATGCCCTGACGTTCAGAAGCGGAGAAGCATCATCTGGTAGCTCTAGTGAAGTGGTGGTTAACCAGCAGGTGCTACCGAACATTGCCAAAGTGCTGAAGAGATACCAAGAAGTGAAAGACAGCAGACTCCTCCTGCCCATTGACTTCAGTACTCTGTCAGAATATTTGCATCTTCTCAAAGCAGCAGCACAGGCACTCAGCACAATAGGTATAGATTACAAACAAATTACAGGTTGGAGGTCGGAGTTCTTATCAAGTATATTGCTCATAACTTGTCCTCAAATGTTTATTCTGCACTTAGGATCCAAGGCCATGTTCTACTTGGCGGCAGCGGTGTCTGATTTCTATATCCCAGCATCTGAGATGCCTGAACACAAAATCCAGTCTTCCAATGGTCCTCTTCAAGTGAGTGGGAATGCGGCTGTTTTTTTTAGCTATGCTAGTGGCATGGTTCGAGGCATGGCAGTGTTGAATTTGTACAGAAATGAAATGTTATCACTTACTTATCACTAAACCTTTGATCCAGCACCATTATCGGGTCCACTCTTTTTTTTATGACTAAATACCTGCAAAACTAATGACATTCCCATCAGCCTCAGCTGTAGTAAATGTTAGCATTACTAATAAGAAAACAAAGACGGTCAACATAGTAAACATACCAGCTTAGCATCAACTTTCAGCTTTCTATTGTTAGCATTTAGCTTAAAGCACTGTTGTGCCTAAGTACAGCTGCAAAGAGATGCAAGCATGGCTTTAGAATCAAGTCTTGTTATTAATGAGAATATACTTTCTTTTTTTTTTCTTTCCTTCAGCTCAGCTTGAACATGGTCCCCAAGATACTGTCTCCACTGGTGAAGGACTGGGCACCTCAGGCATTTGTGATATCTTTTAAGCTGGAGACCGATGCAACCATCCTGCTGGACAAGGCTCGACGGGCTCTGGACACCTACAGGCACCAGGTAGTGGTGGCCAACGTACTGGACTCTAGACGGGGTTACGTGGTGGTGGTGACCCCTGCGACTCAGGCTGAGCTGATCCTCACAGAGGAGGATGTGAAGAATGAGGTGGAGATAGAGGAGAGGATAGTGAGCAACCTGACATCAGCACACAATAAGTTTATAACTCAACAAGTGGGTTGACTTTTCATCTGCATGCCTGAGTCAGTAACGCAGTTTTAAGTTGTGTCTGTGCTCTTCCCTGATCCTGACCTTGAGCTTGGCTTAAATTCATACTTGCCTGTTCTGCTGACAGAGTTACTGTATATGTTGTCTGGTTGCACAACCTTAATAGTAACTGTAACGCTTGTCCTTTTTACCCGTTCTAAAATGGGCCTCTAAGGTCCTAATGCTGTCTCTGTGCGGGAACAATACACAACTTATTGACCGTTCATAAAATGTTTATTCAAACTGTGCAATGATCCAGGACATATTGTCTTTTCTGGGACATTTTGTCTTTTCTACAACAGTGACCAACAGTTGAATAATTCAGTGATATGATTTACTATGAGGGTCACCTGTAATAAACAAGTACAGTCCATTGGTATTTTTCACTCCCATGGCTACACTCGGCCGCATATTTTGGATTCTCTCTTAGCTACTTAAGTTTGATGCTCTTCTTGACACCAGCACGAATACCAGACATCTCTCCGCTGTATCTTGTCAGCTCCTGACGAACCTCGCGGACCTGGTGAATGTAAACAACAGTTTCACTATTGTTCTTGCGAATGTGTTTGACATATCAACATACAGTACGCTCTTGTGTGGAATACAAACCTGTCCCTTTCTGCGGATTTTGGCCCGCCTGAACTTCTCCTTGTTCTTGACTCTGGGATTACGGTCGATCTTCTTCCTCTTTGGTGTGAGCCCCTTGTTCTTAGCCATCTGTGGAATTGGTAGAGACGTATAATTAAAATAAATGTTCAGAAGTGATTAAGTCTGACATGGAATGCGTGCCGTGAATAGAGTATGACAGGCACCAGATACTGAAATGTACTGGAAAAAAAAACAAACTTTTTTTTGAAGATGTATGTAGAATTTCCCATTAACTGTCAAAGTCAAAGGGGTCTGCGACCCCAGCAAGTAATGAATATTCAAAGACACATGAGCAAACGGTGAGGGGAACACATTATTTAAGCTTGTGATGTTGAAACAACTGTACATCCAGTATAATTCCACATTCAAGTACTACATGGCTGGACATGATGTCACGTACTGAGACCCTCCAGCAGATGGCGCCCTCATGTCACAGAAAAGAAAGTATACATTTGACCCTCCTTGAGAGCTGTCTTCCCAAATAATGAGAACAAGATAGTCCACATGCAGGATCAATAAAGTATATCTTGGACTGGAAGGATCCATTCAAGTGCTGGCAATTATCTGAATTCACCAAATCTGATAACACTGAATATTGAACAGCTTTTCAACTCACTCTGGCTGAGAAATATCATGAATGTAAATACTGTTAATTCAGTGCGCGAGTGGTTGCAACTCAGTACCTGGTAGGTGATTCCTCTCTTACAATCTGGATCCAGCTCTTCCTCCTGATAGTTATTCTCTTCCAACCTGCAACAAATTGACCGTTCATCAGACCCTCAGCTCATTTGTTTGACTTGAAATGCCATATGCAAGCTTAAAAAAAAAAAAAAAAAATCATACTTACTCTTCTCGATCATTGCCCTTTCTCTTCAATTTCACCTGCTCTTCCACGTCTCTGTAGAAACGCAAAGCCGCTTCCTCGTCCAGGTCAGAGCCTGAGTCCTCCTCGACCTCAGGCGTAGTTTCTCCAGAATCCTGCAGCCAATGTGCATTCATTAGCATTCATATGTCCCATGCTAAACGCCATGATTCAAACTGAGGATGTCCTTTAGGTCTGTGAAGGGAAGTACACTACAAGAACTCTTTCAAAAAGAATCTCACCTTTTCCTTCTTATTGGAGACTCTGGTCTTCTTTCCGTCTGCTGACTTGCTGGTGGCCTTATCTTTCTCCTCACCAGCTAGTAGCCTGCGAAACTCTGGTGCAAGCCGAGCATCCACTGCTCCTAGTTCATTGATGAGCTGTAGGCAAATGTTGAGGGAGGTATTTAATGGTCCATTGTGTCCCATGACACTGGTGGTGTAATGTCCCAGCCAAAGAGTTAATGCTGCCACTGTCAAACACACTAAAATCTATAAGCTGAAAAGAGTACACATGCAGTTTTCTTGACTGAAGGACATACAGGGTGAAAACAAATCACCAGCAACATACACAGACTTACATTTCTGTAGGTGAGCAGTCTTTCAATCACAGGGTGGTTATGAGCAGGGATTCGTTTTGCTTTCAGCACCAAGTAGAAACTGATGTTTGTACAGTAACTGTGGTGAGAAACAAAGATCAGTCATCCTTCAATGAAGGGCAATGACGTGAACTCTTAATTTTAAGCTTCAGTTTAAGCACCACTTACTTGAGATAAAGTTGCTGTTTTGTCTTCAGGTAGTCAGCACCCTTTGGAAAACAGGACCAAAGTTATTTAGATTCACATGGCATTTTATAGTTATATGGCTAGAATATCAAATATGCTTTTGGTACTCTCCAAAAAAACAAACAAACTAACTAAAAAAAAAAAAAAACATCTACATGCTCACAACACAGCACCAAACACCACATTTCGCCTTTATGTAACCTAACAGTTGTTGTGATCAGAGTCATTTTGTGGAACCTAATTATGTTCATGGTTGATTTCAGTGTGAATACTTAATAGCTAAAATCAGGAACGATGGCTCATACAGCCCCAGGCTAAGTGAATTACATATTTACATCTGCCTTTTTTACAATCTAAACTGTTTGCCAGATGGAAGGGGAACAAAAAAAAAAGATTGTTTACCATATGGAAATGGTGAAATTATTTTCAATTATAAAACAGGATATAGCTGGTGTGTCATACAGTACAATCTTGACGAGTTGCTGAAGTTCTCTCACAGGGATGCAGTCACACATTTTCAGCACTGGCTATTTAAAAGCCGTAACTAAACACCAAATTTCCTGAACTGCCTTTAAACAAACAATCTCTGACGTACCACAGGAAAAATTGTATTTCCCTTTTACTTCAGTGAGCAATAGAGAATAAAAGTATCACAGAAGTACTAGTGCTCTCCTTGTCTTGCCTCCTGGTCTGTTCATTAACAATAAAGGGATATGTGCAAATCTTTACAATTCAATTCAGTTTGGTGAAACATTCACATCTAGACATGAAGCTAAATGCACTCACCTTTCCCGGTGGGATCTTTCCATCCTTGACCATCTGCATGAGGGGCCGCAGCTCATCCTTCAGTTCAGTAAGCTGCACACAAGAAGCAGAAACAGAAATAATCTATTACATGATGGGCTGTGATTGCTAAGGAAGTATCTTTAGGCCAAACGTGCATGTTGTTTATCCGTGTTCTACCTTTGCCTTGAAGTCTTGAATAAGTTCAAGCAGCTCTGGTGATTCCTTCTTCAGGAGTTTCATTTTTTCCTTCTGAGACATCTGCTTCAGGTCTTTCATGATCCTCTCCTCTTTTTCTGCAGTCTTCTTTTCATCCTTTTCCTCTACAGCAAATTCCTAAACACATAAAACAACAGAAGTCAACAAAAAAGAAGACATCATCAACATTATCATCATCATCACAGGTGGAATTCAGTGCATGTGTACAGGAGAGATTCACAACACAAAATACCTGAAAAAAGTTTAAGTCATAATCCTCCTCGCTCAGATTTGCAGCCAAACGGTTTTGGATATTTTTAGCCTCTTCTTCTTCTTCTTGTTCCTCAGCTTCCAACTCTTCTTGCGCTTTCCCTTCTGTAATAATACAATGTAAATGTTGCATAAGCAAACAGCCATACAGATGACAAAATGGTCATGAATTGCTGCAGTAACATTGCTGGAGATAAAAGATTCTTACTGGTGGTCACATAATCAGAGTCGTAGAACATCTTCTTCTTTCTGCCCCATGCCATTTCATTAGGAAGGTCTGGGGGGGGGAAAGAAACACAATTACAGTTAAACAGGTTAGTTCCACCAAAGAGTAAACCACATCCTGGGCATGAAAGGATGATTTTATGTTTACCTTCGTCTTTTTTCCCCTCTAGATCACTCTCCATGTCTGTCCCCTCATCCTCATTCTCTTCTTCCTCCTCCTCTTCTTCTTCTTCCTCCTCTGACTCAGAATCATCCAGGGCCATCACTTCCTCCTGTGAAATTCAGATGAGCTTGAATTTGCTCCTGGACTAATTTAATTTTCAGATTCTAAATCCAAACAAAGGCAAAAAGTGAAAAAGAGCATCACCTCATCGTCTATTTCCTCTGAGTCACTCTCCATTTGAACACCACGGGCGAGAAGATTCTGCGGCAAAGAGACCAACAGAGAAATGTGAGAACATAAAACAAGCCCCACACACTGAACCACAGAAATATTAATGAGGTAAACTTACCGCAATCTTCCTATCGTGAAACTCATCGATTTTGTCCTTTGTGTACTGTGATGATTTCTGTAAGGAAGAGAGAGGACAGGTTCACAGCTGACTGTCAGCACTGTTGAAAATAACAATTCATTGATGGTAAATCATTCCATAATGTCTAATATCAAATTGAGAGATTAGATACTCTCAGACATTGTGGTTATTAGAACACAAAAAAGGTGTGGACACGTTGTATGTTATTAGTTGTTAACCCCGGACTCTCCACTGTTATGCGATACTGTAGTAATGGCATAAAACTTTTGACTCTGCCACATGTTTTAAACACCTTTATTTTGTGTTACTATTATTCTGTTCAGCTGAAATCATATTGACTTAGACAGGTCTTTAAATCTGTGTTATACACCACAGTAGTCCAGGTAGACCATAACACCATAGCAACAGGGATCTGCAGGGTTCACAGAGTTAAACTTAAGACTCTGTAAGACCTGTTTAATACCACAGAGAATGTTATTTAACACCTGTTTTACAATCATACTGAAAAAAGTATGAGAGATATCAACAGAAACAAGTAGAGAGGATATGACCAAGAATTATTTACTGACATTTATATCAATCATTTAAGAAAATATTAAAATATGAATCTATTTAAAAACACTTTTACAGACCTCTGCTGAGTCCTCTTACCTTATCAGGGACAGGCATGTCCTTGTAGGCTTCAGGATCATCTTCATCATACTGCTCTGTCTTTTTTGGTCTCTGTGGCTGTTTACCCCTGAGTAGCAAAGGACAGGAGACAGATGTGCTTAAATCTCTGCTCTGCAGCGTTCAGAGGATGTTTGATCCAGGAGCCTACACACTGCATACCACAGTACCGCAGTATCTGCTGCGTTCCTATAGGTCCCAATGGGTCAAGATCGTGAACTTATTAGCCCTCAAAGAGCTACAGGTTACCCATCAGCTCTCAGACAGGCACGGTTCTACACCTGCATTAACAGCCACATTAAAACATGAAAACGTGAAGAGGCTAACTTTAGCCAAACTCACCTTTTTGCTCGAACCATGACGGAGATGAGTTTCACTGGGTCGCTGAACGTTAGCAAAGCAAACCGGACGTTGCACCGGCAACACAACGAAACGTTTCAAAGCCCGCGCTTATATCTGGAGATTAGAACAAAAGAAAACTGTTAAATAGCCACTTGAGTTGAGAAGAACACTTCTCCACACTGGTAAACCACCACGCGTTTCCGTGATTTCTTCTTCTTATGCAGTTTTGATTGGAGCCTACAAAGTAAGGGGAAAGGCGCATACCGCCCCCTACTGCACTGGAGTGCGTAACATCATTACTTCACAGACAGAAGTATTTGAGCTTGGTTTATTTGCACAGGTAAAAATCAAACTAATGAAACACAAGTAACAATGAAAACTAATGAGCAGAGAGAAGAAAAAATCCTCTACCTAAAATCTCAATATGTATGAAACAAATATACTGTTAAAATGTTTTAAGAGGATACACCGTCTGCACAAAATTCGGTCCAGACCTGCCGGTGGCGCTAGAAGAAAGGCCAGGGGCTTACCAAAGTCCTTAGGCTTCATCCTCTGGGGACCACAAGTGTCCACTGAAAAATTCTGATCAGTACATGCAGACATGTTTCAGTCGGAAACAAAGTGGTGGATGGACAGACCAACTGACGTTGCCAACCACAGAGCCACACCACCAGTGTGGACAAAAAAGAGTTTTAAATGTCTTTTTTATTTGCTCTGTAGAGTCTCATTTTAATCAAATGGGGAAAATGCTTCCATAAGTCAATCATTTGTGCTTTTTAGCCAATCAGCAACCTTATTTCCCTCTACTCCCACGTGTGCGAGTATTCAACAGAAATGTACATCTATACCCATTTGCTCAAGGATGAACCAGAGCTTTTAAAATTTTCAATCAAAAGGTCCTTCCATAATTTCTTCATGGCAGCATGTATGTAACTGATGTTATGACTTCTACAGTGGTTAAAGCAGCCATTCATTGTGAGCAGCATGAACAAAGTGTTTTTTTTTATTTAAACATATTCGAATGTAAAGCACTGCATTAGACACAGTGTATTCAGCAGACAGTGAAACACTGAATCATCAGATTCAGTGGGACGTCCCTAGATAAAAGATAAAACTGTAACACAACCTACATATTAACAGTGGCTTTATCATCAGAGTCACTTCCTGTTTTGGCTTATTTTGGGTAATTAACACTGCAAAAGGTCATAACTATCCACTGTTGACAGTGTCGACTGGCATCCTGTCCACAGTGACAGAAGCTGTTGTTACGGAAAATGTTGCTCATGTATTTTTGTCCTTGCTCCTCATTCTTGTTCCCCGTCCTTCTCTGTCCGTAACCTCCTCCAGTCCATGCTGAGACCATAAGTGGAACTGCGAGGCCTCTCTCTGGGCAGAAGGTTTTTTGGAGTTCTGTACAATACAGATTTAATATCATCGTTCCTCTTCTTCATCAGAGCAAAAGCAGGCGTCATGTAACCTGAGTCAAAGCACTGCCAAGGAAACAGAGATTGACAGTAACAGTTCATTAATCAAATGTTGTGAAATTTGGAGTTAATGGCACTTTATTTGGGGGTTTAGACCACCTAAAACATTTAATTACTTCTTGCAGATTAATGTGAAACAAATCTCTAGAACAGTGGTTAAAACTTTTCTCTTCTTTTCTTGCTTGCTTTTGTATAATTGGCCTCTAAAATTCCTTAACATTAAACAATCTGACAAAAACTGATTCACTCTTTGGTTGAACTGCACACAATTCATGTTTTGAGGGCCTTAACCTCCATCTCCTATAAATTATATTTATATTTTTTTTTTTTTACATTTTTTTTGACAGCAGACATTTCTCTTGATATTCTTAAATTACATTTGCTGATGTTGTGAACAACTTAAACTAAATTCCATTTAACCCCATTGTATGGGGGTGGAGCCATAAATCTCAAAGGTGGTTTTCTCAAAACCTGAATAAATAAAACCAAAGCTGTCTGCATCACCAACAGAGGTAAGTGAAAGAATGTTTTGTTTTGTTTTCACTGAACCCTTTATTGATTACTTGTTTATACGGTACACTACTTTTACTTGAGTAAAGAATCAAAGTGCTTCTTGTCCTCCAGTGAATTAAAAGGTAACATCTCTGTAAACTATTTATAAGATGTGTCTATTTAACACAAGTGTTAACACAGAGTGCTAACATAAAGCCACACACGTACACTGGCCTTAAACCTTGGCACTGGGACTTCTTTCTCATCGTGAGGATCTGCGTTGTGTACACTCAGGTCCATCATGGACTGGCTCATTTCAGACATGGCGCCATTTGATCCTTTCTTGAACAGTCTTGAAGTGCTCTGCTGAGGCTGAATCCTCTTCATAATGTCACTCAGAGAGCTGAAATTCTCAGATTGCGGCACCCTCAGGATTAGAGGTTTCTGTGAGGAGAAAAATGTATCTCAGTTTCCCCAGGGCTTTTTTTTTATCAGAGTCAAGGGTTTTGACGGCCAAGGCCAGTTACTTACTCTAGAAGATGGCGTGTTCTCCACTTTAGAGCTAGTTTCATTCGTGCTGCTCTTCTCCTTCAAAATGGACTCCCTCCCTAAGCGCTCTCTTCTCTTAGTATATGAAGATGTGAACATATTGTGTAATGGTTCAGCTGTTTTATCATTAAGCCTTGCTGTTGTTCGTTCACCTACATTGGTGCACCTCTCTGTGGAGAGTTGCCTGGAAATGTTTTTTTCTACCATGCGTTCCACCCTTCAGATGAAAAACAAAAAACAAAAACACATTTTCTTTTGGATATTACATTTTTATAATAATTAATTCAATGTATTTTCTTAATCTTTTGTGTGTTACCTCTTCATTTGTTCTGTAGTTGTAAAATCTGTTGGTGAGAGCTGTGTGTTGCTGTGGAAATAATCAAAAGCCCAAGGAAAGATTTAAGTAGAACATTGGCAGAAAAAGAAAAAAACATAAACACAGCAAATATTCTTAATCGGTATAATGTAAAAACTGGAATGAGACTCACTTTAAAGTTGTCGATTTATCTGGGACATGGTTTGTCACTGGAGAGGTGTTTTCATACACCCTGTCAAATACAAAAAGAGATCAGCAAATTCCTTCAATCAATCTGTATACAACACTCTGAAATCTGAAAATATATACTCGATCCAAGGGCAGCTTCAAGGACTCAGCAATGGTGTGTAAGAAGGATTAAGTCAAGATGATCCATGTACCTTTTTTTATCCACAAATTGGTTTCCATTGTTATTAAAACCATCTGTGATGGGTGTGTTTCTGTCAAACAGCGTGTTATTCCTGAGGGGCATTTCCTTGGCCATGATTTCCTCATGTTGACCAAGAGGACTGTCTGGGAAACATGGGTCTCTCTGGACAACACCCATGGCTTCCCAGTCCAAGAGGGAATCAGCAGGTGGAGATGGAGGGTTGATGATCTCAGGGTCCAAAGAGAGTTGTTTTTGGAACTGGCGATCTGAGAAGTCTTTTAGTGGATGAGTCACATCTGCATGGGTACCTGCAACCCTCCATGTGTCTGGGACTGGGAGCGAAGCAGCAAAAAGAATCCTGAACTCCTTATCAAATGAGTCAACAACCGGTCCTCTTAGAACAGTGATCAACTGCCGGTGCAGGTGGGCGTCAGTCCATGTGAGGCTGCAGAGCACAGAGACAGCTTGTTACATCACTCTCAAGTGAGTGTAACACATGTAAAAAGAAAGGGTTGAAATGCATGTTCGTTTACCTGTAGCTGCCATGAATCACTGTTTCTAAATCAACCAGAAGAAACTTGTCTTTCATTTCCCCAACCACCATTCTTCCTGTCCTCGAACAGAAGGTTTTCCCTCCGAGAACCCGGACCTGCATGTTCTGCCAGATCAGAAGCTTAAATTGAAACTCAAGATTGAATTACACTGAAACTTTGCGTTTTGCTTGACGGAATGTGAATATTCAACTCCAAGCTGAACAGGCATGACAATTTCTTGATTCATACATAAGGTTTAAATTTAAACAAGAGTCTACAGCCACTCTCTTCGGCTGTACTATAGGCACAGCAGCGCTTTGAGCTAAATGCTAATGGCATGCCCACAGTGACAATGCCAAAATGCTGATGTTTATCAGGTATAAT
The DNA here is from genome assembly GCA_037833715.1 of Toxotes lorentzi. Classification (NCBI taxonomy): domain Eukaryota; kingdom Metazoa; phylum Chordata; class Actinopteri; family Toxotidae; genus Toxotes; species Toxotes lorentzi. Next base: position 16,797,787 of record JBBMJY010000018.1, read on the forward strand.
GTTTACCATGTTCATCGTCTTAGTTTAGTGAGTGGCCTAATTAGTGGTAATTAGCAAATGTTGCTAAACACAAAGTAGGGCTGACAGATGCCATTATTTTTTCAGGTATTTGGCCATGAACCAAAGTATTTATCAATCTGAAATTTTGGCCTGCTGATGGTACTAGATGAAAAGTAAGGCGATCACCAAAGTGATTAGGATACATCAACCTGGAACCATGAATGTCTGTACCAAACTTCATGACAATTCATCAAGCAGAGATATTTATACGGGATAAGTTAAGGTTTGACATGCTGGTGGTACTAGTTGAAAAGTCAGGGGATCATCAAAGTTGTTAGAGTTCATCCTCTGGGCACCATGGACTTCTGTACCAAATTTTGCATCTGTCCATCCAATCATTGTTCAGCTGTTTCAAATTGGACCAAAGTGCTGGACTAATCAACTACTGCATCCAATTCTCATAGCAATGGCATGTCCATATAATTAAGAAAATATTTTAGATCATCTGATCATTCTGAGTAGTCTGCAGCTCAATCATAGACATGACATGGATTGGTCGTGTTCATCAATTTCATGTATCGCATTCATGAGAATAGTCCTTGACATCAGGCTGGTGTATCACTGCTTGAAAGACATGCAAAAAACACTGAATGCTGTGCAACCAGTTTAGCTATGTGTTGCTAAAAGTACATGTTACATTCCTAACATAAGCACGCCAAAGTAAAAAGACACTGTTACAGTTCATGAGATATCCTTCAAGAGTATGTATGCAGTGTGCCAAGTTTTTATGATGTGCATTTACTTTCAGTTGTGACACTTGTTAGAGAGGTGCCCATTATAAAATGTGTTGATCTGTTAGACCGCTGATGCTTGATTTTGGCTAAATAAAATCTCATTGCTGTGTCAAACATGCGCAAGACGATGGCTGCTAGGTGTGTGCTGATTTGTAGGGGGTGACTCACTGGATGCCTGAGCCTGTTGAGCGTGAAATTCTCCTGAATGGACCTTTGGTTCAGGATGATGTAGACAGGGACACCTCGGTAGGCAGCATTGTGCAAATCAGCAATGACTGCGCCATCTGTCAATCTGTCTGTCACAATGGCAATTACCTGCACAGTACACACATTGTCACTTAGCCTGTAATTTGACTCATCTTGCATGCTGCAGTGGAAAAAGTGATACTACATACGTAAAACTGAAGAAGAGACAGTGAAATCATAATGTTGGACAGTAAGAATATGGAGAAGCTTTTGTGTTCCTGTGTCAATTCATCTTTAAGGTGCATTTTAAAATTGCATAAGTGCAGGGTGCTTCAAGTATGACCTTTCTATAATATTGGAGAGTTTAAACTGAAGCAGTGCATCTTTTTATTAGTTTATCAATGTCTATAGCCTAAAATCTTAAATCAAATAAATAATTTATAGTAATGCAAAAAGTAAATTTTCCTCTGAAATGCAGTGGTTTGAAAACATAAATGAAAATTTAAATACTCAAGTAAACTAGCAATGTGTGTCGTGTTCATCTTCTAATTGAATAATCATATTTGCATACTTGGGAGGCCTTTTGTAAGGCCCGTCGGATTATCTCTCTGACAGGAGGTTCTCCTTCAGCAGGGGGACTGGTGTGGACTGTAACGCTTGCCTGGGGCACCCAGGGGTTTGTTTCTGGCCAGCCCAGGTCAAGGTTCGGGGTTGGTGTGTCTGAGTGGTAAGGGAAGTAGGTAGAGCAGAAGTCCTCCATCTCTGAGCTGCCTTCCACTCCATTCTCCTTCTGCTGCACCTGCAACTGGTTAAAGCGACTGTCCTGGGCCCAGCTGGTTATCTGGCTGACCTCTTCGGGGGACAAGAAGCAGCCGGAGCGCTCTGTGCCGGTGGAGCTGTAGAACGCCTCTGGTCCTGCACTCAGGAGTCTCTCCACTGCCTGTCGCTCCCTCTCGCAGTAGAGGAACTCTGGGGAGGACTCATACACCGGCAGGAACACTGCATCCTCATCAAGGCTCTGCTTTTGAGAGTTTGACATAACTGCAGTCTGGTGTGTCTCTGGGAAAAAGTGCTGCCTGTCAAAGTTCCCACTATTGACTAGAGGTGTGTGACAACAGGACCATCCCAGGCCAGCTCATGTCACCCTTAAATCTGGTTACAGTAATCCTTTCAATCATCCCCCTGGCAACACAAAAATCACGCTATTTCCACATTGGCAAGAGGTACCCACAGCTCTTTAGATGTCTTGATGTAGCTGTCTTGATGATTTCACATCACTCCTTACTGATGAAAAGCCTGTTCAGGGTTCACAAGTTCAGTCCTGAGTATGTCTCTGCAGCAGCCTTGTCCTCCAGCTCCTGCTGACATAAGAGAAAAATCAACCAGTTTAGGTGATCAGTGGATCTGCCAGCTTAAAAAAAAGTTTAAACACATAAAATGAATAACTTACTTAATAAATTAATAAACAAACACGTTGTGAAACTCACCTCCCAGGCGGTATGTCTCATCTCTCAGGCTCAAGTATTACTCATAAGCTTTCAGATGCTGTGGCTCTTCGTGCGTCTCCTCCCCTGCATGTCATCTCGCTCCTCTTAACCCTTCCACTCCTTGTCACTGACATTGTTCTCAGATTCCAGAAATTCTGTGCAGCTGACAGATGAGTTGGCTGCTCTGACACACAATTACGACCCTAATGTACCTCCTCTGACTTCTATCGCTGCAATATTTAAATTAAATTATAGTCTCTGTTGATCCGGTGTCACTTCAAACACTTCCTAATTGTGTGTGCGAGGTGTGCAGTGAATAATGTTGATAAGATGTGTACTCTATACCTAACAGGCTGCCATTTGCAGTTTCACAGTTTTCTTTTTGGACTGGTCCAGCCAGACAGGTAGGTTTTGTGGAAGTGTAATATGCAGTACTGTATCTGACTTCCCATCTAAAGGTGTCAGGTGCAATCACAGCGGTTTCTTTTTTATTTCTGTGGAAGTACCTTTGGAAAAGGTATTTGTGAACCTTGATTCTGCGGTAAATGCCCCCCAGCCAGTTTGTTATCAGCTCATTATCACATTTCCTCCTCTTCTCTGTTGAAAACAGTGCAGGCATACTTTAACAGAGTAAACAGTGAATGCCACGGAACAATGAGAGATTAAATGACAAAGATGGCGCACCCTGTCGCAACTATAGTGTTGTGTCAAAGGATTGCACCTGCACTGTGTTACACTTAATACAAAACAAAACAGGCCTTGACAGATTTAGCCCTTTAAGCACAAGAATGGTCTTCAGTAAAGATGACGTGTTAGCCATTTGGTGAAACAAACAGATTATAAAGTGACAACAATCTGTGAATTTTGTTTTTAATAAGTAAACAGATATGTACAAGCTACAAAAGCAAGTCAGAATGCATCAAGTAACACATTTATTAGAGATTTGTATCTTATTGCATGATGATGATGATGATGATGATGAGTTTTCTTGATCTGTTCTTGAATGACAATGAGATATTATTGTGATGATGCGATAGCAAACATAGTATGTAGCACAATAGGTTAGATAAAGAGTCCATAGAAAACAGAAGTGTATCATTTAAAGAGGTATTTCATTCTTAGTAATGTTATTTCCTAATGTCTGCTTTCTGTTAACTGGGAAGTGACTGAAGTGAATGAAGAGCTTTTCAGCTCAGTGCTTCTTGCGCAAGTGGACATATAGGACTCCACTGATCAGGAGGAGAGGGACACACAGCCACGCCAGGATGAAGCAGTATCCAAAGCGTCCTTTGCTCAGATCTCTGGAGTCATTCAGGATCTCCTTCCTGTGGAAGGTGAAGATGAGGCAGGCGGCAAAGTCTGTGAAACCTGCAAGAGTGACATATTAAAAAGGTTCAGTTCAAAGGTGGGGTCCAAGGTGGTGTTGTACTGGGCTACATTACACCACCAGTAACTATGATATCAGTGCTAAAAAAAAATGTATATATAATTTAATACAAAAAAAACCAAAACGTTATGGGCATCATAAAAATAAACTTGATGGCAGACCAATTGTACTGCTTTGAATCAGACTGTGCAGGTGAACCTAAAGAATTGGACACTGTGTGTTTATATTTGACTACATCAGGTAATAATGACATAGCCAAGCAACATATTTAGTAAAACAAAACATAAATATAATGACACAAGTTATGAACTGCTTAAGAAATAAGCCTTCAAAACACCTGCAAAGGCCTGGCAGAGGCCTGTGAAGTAGAAGAGTCCTCCTTTGGACATGGTGAACAGCTGGCCCAGAAAAACCAGGAAGGAGATGGAGGAAAAGACCACAGAGAGGACCATGAGGGCCTGGACTGACTGCAGCCAGTCTAGAAGAACAGATGTACAACACTGACTCACAAGTAAAACCAAACGCTCCAGACAGTTATGCAATCTCGCAGAAATGCTAAATATGACCACTAAATAAACAGCCCAGCTTGCGTGAATGTATGTAAGCAAACTGACAAGTGCTCTGAGAATTTACCGCTCTCGTTGGTAGCAGCACACAACCAGATGTCTGTGGCATTATCATGGAAGCAGTTATACCACAGGTCTGTGATTTCAGAATCAGTCCATATCCACCAGGACTGCAGGAAGAAAGAAAGGACAAATGAATGAGAGAAAGGTTTTATCACTTTGACTTCATGCCTATGCTAAGTAAAACTGGCACACGCAGTCATATAGTTTATAAAGTTCAAAATGGTTCTGTGCACAAAACCACAGTTAGTATGCTGATGTGCAGCATTCTTGCTGTTTTTCATATCATGTGTGGATTAGCAGTGATATCTATTGTTAGAACAGGGACAAGATGAGTTAAAACACCAGTGTACATGTTCATCTCACCTTCTCCAGGGTGGCGATGAGGAGCATGGCCAAGGTGACCAGATGTAGCACAATTAGGGATATGAGGAGGAAGACCATGACTGTGCGGAGATTTCTCAAGAGTGCAGTATCCTGTGCACAAACAACCCAGTGATGTTATTGTGACTGTAGATTTAGGCTGAGATTGGTGGATTCATACAGAATCAAACAGCTCTGTGGTCAAAGACACACCATGTGCCGCCACTGCTAAGGACCGCCCCTTTCTTCCATGTCACTTGAAGCAGCCAGTAGATTTCTGAAAGCAGTGGCCTGAAGCAATGGACTCTGTCTTCCTCTCTTGGAAACTCTGACCACTTTCATCATGTTTCTCAACATCTACACTGACAATCTCCGCTCATTTATCAAGCAATAAGCATGCCAGACAACAGGGGGGTGGGGTGGGGGCTGTCCTGTCTCTGGGGAATTCATAAGAAGCACCCTGTAACCACTGTAAACAAGCATGTAGTCTGACAATTTATCTACCAATGGTCTGACATACTTTTGTGTCCTTTTTATGAATCTGGGTTTAAGTTGTATCTATGAAGCATGACAATCTGTCATTAAACTTAGAGTTCAACAAGCATGAAAAACCAACAAACTTATTTAATTTTCTTAATCTTTTCAACACATTTCCCAATCGTCAATACCAGAGGAAGCTGTCTTGTGAAAAGGCTGTTTTTTATATATACAAATGTTAGAAGATGGTGAGAATGAACAGAACTGCTATAATCCTGTCCATCAAATCAGTGTTTTTTCATCAGAATCGTTTTTGAGGACATAAGCACAAAGAGGAAGTCAAATCCTTAAGAAATACTTGTTAACTTGTTGTTTGGTTTCAGTTCCCTGAGATACAGCTGTTAAAATTAGTAAAGACAGAATTTGTAATATTGCCTAATTACTTTTTTTTTTTTCCTGTGGCCAGAAAGAGAGACTGATGCTTGGTTTCAAATACACATATTGAATCTATTTTCAAATACAAGTGCTAGATCTAAACTTTTAACTTTTGTATAAACCCTTCACTGTGCAGCTACACTCTTAGGAGCTGGTATTCTACGCCTTGCACATGTTTGTCTTTCCCACCCAGCTCTGCCCATAGAGGGAAACCACTGTTGCTGTTTGATTGTGTTCAGAGGGGCATGTGTTTGATTACATACGGCTACATCTGGTTTACGTAACAGCTTGAGGTACCTGGCACAGGCATAATACAAGTAATGAGAACATAAATTGCAAGCATGTCATGGTGGAAGAACGGAAAAGCATCTTCGCAGACATTCAAACAATATCATGAAAGAGTCTTTTGTTGGATTTGACCACATGTCATAAGTCATAAGTGTGATATGCATCTCATTAGGCAAGAGTTTCATAATGCCTGTACTAATCTGTGTCAGATAATAATAGTAAACACAGGCATTTCTACTCTGTTTAATTCAACATTACCCAGATGTTTTGATGAAGTCCTTACCCTTCAGCTTCTGTGTCGTTGAGTCTGTCCCTTCAGTGATTGTCTTTGACTTTTTTTCTGCTGAAAACCTCCTTCTGTGCTTTTTCTTCCCTCTCAGACGTTTTAGCTCCAAAAGTTTGAGAGAAGGGTACAGAAGAGGAATGTGGAGTTAGATATAGGAGGAGTTCTCAACACCCATTTCCTCTAAACTTTCCCTGCCCTCCCCCTCAAATCTGTGGTCTGGACCTACTCAGCACCGAAAATAACATTCCTCTGGACCTGCATAAACACAGAACATTTTCTCAAAAGCTATACTGCAGCCATGCGATTTGCATTAAAATGTTGATCATGTATGATAAAGTAGTGCATGCCCAAATCTATTATTCAGACTGTAGAACAACAACAATCACACAACATATTTTTCATGACTCGAACAGAGGGAAATGTATGGGCTGGCAATGGCTAATTTTGAGTATTATTAAATCCACACGTCAGTGCTTCTGTACATGCAGTCACTCCTGCTGCGCAGCCTGGCATGAAGACCGCCACACTACTTCCTAAGTGATGTTATGGAAAGGCAGGAAATAAGGGCTGATTACTGCGCACTTTTGACTGTAAATGTGCAGGAAATCTCAGACCACCCAAGACCCAACACACAAAATAAAATTCTCAGAAAGAATATTCATTTGTGTAGAAACTCTATATCATGAACTGTTACAGATAAGAAATAAAGAAATAGAAAAAAATATGCTGCCCCACAAGGGAAGGAATTGTGTACCTGTTTCATCAGTAACATGACACAGTAAAAGTAATTAACAAAACACACACACAAAAAAAAACATTAACACAAAACGCATAACACAAATCTTCAACAGCACAGCAACATATGTGCTTGACTCATATCTCCAATTGTGGGGATATTTTATTATGTTGATTGCAAAAATGTATTTGCACCCCATAACAATTTGTGTTCAACACAAATTTGTAAGTGCAAGTTAGCAGCAGCTGCAGCAACAGTGGATGCCTATACCAAATCATGAGTAGCAGTGCATCAGTAAACCAATAATTAGTGGTGGACGAAGAATTCAGATCCTTCACTTATGTAAAAGTAGAAATACCACACTGTAAAATATCCATGAGTTTTATACTATTATAAATTATATGATGGATTACTATGAATGCTGCACAAATGAAGCAGCATTTTACTGCTGTAGTTGATCAAGGTTGTACTAATATGAACTATTTTATATATGCTGGGTCATCTAGACTTGAACAACAATGCTTCAGATTTTTAGCTCATCATAATTTTGTGAGTAAAATCTTTTTAAAGTAATACTAACTGCTAAACAAATGTAGGGGACGAATTAGGAATCTGAATTTCTCTCATCTGAAGTGTACTAGAGGTAGGCCTGTAAAATAGAAACAGAAATGCTCAGGTAAACATTTGAACAGGACTTGAGCAGAAAGCAGCTACACATTGTCACATTGCACCTTTGGTAATAATGGAGATGTACCATAATTTAACAGATTAGATTAAGAGATTTTTTTAATGACTTGGATTCCTACACAAAGTCTCGTTTTTACTGATGTTCACAAGTGACAACAAACTATTCACCCAATTAAAGGTCTTACAAGACGCCTTCAGGGACCCACGGAAAACCCACCGTCGCAGAGCGTTGGAGCCGCGAGTCCTTTCAAGGAGTAACAGATCTTCGTCACTTACTCAAACCACAGAAAGCGATATTTTACAGTACATTCCTCCAGCGTCGACCCACATTATATTTTCACTGTCGCTGGTTTCGACGTGAAGGTTTCGCGTATCTGCTGATTAAATCCTAGAGTTTGTGGGGAGTTGAGTGAGCGTGTTCCTCTTTCGTATCGTACCGTTAAAACCATTAAACAGGGAGAAAACAACGGTCGGCTCGGCTCGCGTGTTTACGTCGCCGTGTTCTGGGACTCGAGGCTACGTTCCGTCTCCATGACAGTGACAGTTGACTTTCCCTGATGGCTGTCTTATTCGGAAAACGACAAAAAACAAAAAAAAAAAAAAAACAAACAAACAAAAAAAAAAAACCCAAACAAAAAACAAACTAAAAGCTAAAAATTAAAGTGTATGAAGATCGAAAGTTGTTTCTCACCGCAGGACAAATGGATCAGACAGAGGTACTGAACACGTTCGCCTTTTTTCTTCGTTTACCTAAACTTTTACCAGAATCCGCGGCTGTTAGGAAACGTAACAGATCTGACATTTGACCAACTTGTTAACTGTTTTTTTTATGGCTGCACCGTTCAGTCAAATGGAAATGTTGTTTAAAACACATCTTGATATTATTTGCATCTGTAGAAACGTGTGAATCTACACCAGAATTAGAATAAAGTTCTTGCTGGCAGTCAGACTTGTTAAGGTTTCAGCAAGTCCGACTGCAGACCATGTGTTTATAATGACTGAGGATTCATGTGCATACTGTACAAGATAAAGTCAGGTGTTATTGTGTTTTCTTCTACAGTTTATCCTGGTTTTAGAGCACCACAGATGCACAAAGACGAAGTAATTCAACAGAAACATACAGGCAATGCCAACTGTCTCCACAAAAAGAAACAACTGCTCCACAAAAACGTGCAAACAGCTTAAGCCACAGTTGTCTTTCACTAGTTCAGAGTTTGGGGCACATTCAAGATTAGCTTTAGAGCCATTTTTAGATGAAATATAAAAACATGGTCACTCTCAGGAAAACCCACAAGGGTTTTCCTTTCTGTATCTGCCTCAAAACCTTGTTCATGTGTTGCAGTGTTTTCACTCTTCAGCCAGTGTCATCACTCTCTTGTAGCATCGGTGAACTAAAGTTGCATGTAAACATCATCATCGGCATGTTGTTCACATCAAACAGTTATCAGAACAATATCTGACTTTCTCCTCCAGGGTCAGTAAAACCTTTCTAAGCATGAAATAAGGTGGTTGTCAGTGAACCGTGTCCACATGTCTCCCATACTGTCCATAGGAGGAGTTGGAGCAGATTGCCACATGGCTTTGTGAGGAGGGACTTGCTCTTGACTCCTCTAAGGAGGCTCAGCTGTGTTTGCTATGGCGCACCCTTCAGCACACAAGAAGCTGTCTGAGCACCGTGACAAGGGACCAGGACGCACAGCGCTCCCAACACTTAGCAGAGATGGCGGAGGTAAGTTATCACCGCTGAATCACCGGTGTCTTAAGAAATGATCAGCTAAAGTGAGAATATGTAAAAGTCTGGGTCTCTAAAGGAAACATTTGATGGTGGTGTTCTCTCTGTCTGCGAGGTACGAAAGTCCTTGGAGCAGATCCGCATCTTTACAGAGCACAAAGATGTTTTGGCTCAGCAGATACAAGACGAGAACGATCAGCTCAAGGACCAGCTGCGGCAGCTTCTATCCCTTCAAGGTTGGAAATGTTTACCAGTGCACCACATCACCATAGCACAAGCAGTAGTGACAAAATTCAAACCTCAGGGTAAGATTTAGTCGAACTGAGGTGTTCCCAACAAGATCACCAGATAACATCAGTCTCCGCATTTTCAGCAGCGGTGAAAATAAAGCATTATAAATCCTTCTCCTTCTTTTCCCATTCTTTATTGCGATAGACGCCCAGATAAGCGAGGTGGCTAAAATGCTGTACCAGCAGGGTCTCACAGAGCTGATTCACAGCAGCCCCAGTGAACAGGTGGCATACCTCTTAGTGGAGAGGGCCTCCCTGCTTGAGACGTGTGAGGATCCTGACAAACTGACAGGTGCTGGAACCACTACCATCCCTCTGGGGACAGAGACACAAGTGGCGGACAGCAACGCACGCCAGGTTAGAGGAGGAACAGCTTTTTTAAAAGAGGTGGAAAGATGGTCTAAAATTGAGAGCCATGGGTCATAGGCCACACTGTAGCTCCAGTTAAAGAATATGACTTTAATTTTTATACTTTGAGAAACTAAATGTGCAGGACGGGAAAGAGGTTTGTGAAAGTCTTATTCTTTCTTTAATAGCTTTCTCTTTGGAAGCATCTTGTACAATTACATCAATTCATTCAGATTCATATCAGCATATTCTGATATCTTATGTTGCATATTCTGATATGTTATAGAGATTATTCCAGTTGTTAGAAGAGCATGTCTTTCATACTGTTTTCTTGATTTATTCTGTGATTCTGTGATGTTGTTCCCCAGTCTCCCCACAAGGAGGCACCACGTCATGGCCAGAGTCCTTGGAGGAGACTCTTTGGACTCCACAAAGCTTCACACAACAAACATACTTTTATTCCTGTACGTCCTTTTTATCTATAGTTACTATTACTGCATCCAATTAAGTATTAACAAACACTAAAAACTGCACTTGGGTTGCTGCTGACTTGCATGTATGAATGTGAGGATCTTTTTGCATGTTGTCTGTTCAAAACTCCTGCTCAGCAGCATCCACCTTAATTACAACCCCCCCTTTTTTTGTTCCAGTGTTATTAAGCTCTGTTACCAGCACAAGATAGGGAACTTTGCATGGCAGAAGAAATTCAAGACACTGCACCACAGATGCTTCTTGATCCCATGCACTTCTCAAGGTCTCCTGTTCTCTTCTGGCATGTATTTCTGATCATTCTTGTTTGTATACATCAGTGCCCTTCGGAGCCTGGCAGACGCTGTGATCTTGGTCATTTGGTGAGTTGTGTCCCTCTGTTCAGGCTGAGGCCAGGCATTTGATTGGCCAGTCAAGCAGTGTGGAGAGGAAGTGTTCCCGTTTGGAGCGGGATGTGGAGGAGGGCTCCCGCCGCCTGGCCATGGCCCACAACGAGATCCGACGTTTGACCGATGAGCTGGAGTCTGCTCACTTGACCCAGAAAACTTACGGTGAGAGATATTAATCAGCTATTGATGGAACTGGACTGTGTCATTCTCACAGATATTTTTCATGGTTATAATACAGCCGCTGTCACGTTTCCTATGTTTTCATTTATCATTATTGATCACTTAACTATTGAACATCACAAACCTTCAGTGGGATCTGCAATAAATATTTGTGTATTACTAATGTTCAGAAGTTACCCAATACCCAGACAGACTGAATTAAAACTGAAGTTTCCACTAATTTCCACTGCTCTAAGCTGAAGAGAAAACTCCAACCAGAGCGAAGAGTACTGTACAAACATCTGCATTTATTCTGTTGTTTGTGTTTTCAGAGCCTGAGCTGCAGGCAGCACAGCAGGAGGTAGAGGAACTGAAGAAGTCTGGTGAGATGTTCAAAGAATTTCAACTTAAAACACTTAAAATCAATCTGTAGTTCATAGACTGAATGCATGATAACAGTGAAATCCTTTTATATATATTAACCATTGTCTGATGACTGCATTATCTGTTTTTTTGTTTCAAAAGAAATGGTGGAACTGCAAAAGGCCAACAAGCTGAACGATCGTCTGGACTTTGAGATCAGAGCCTTGAGGAGCAGGGTTCGCTTCCTAGATGCTGAGAAAAGTTCTCTGCGGCAGACGGTAAAATAAGATGTTGGTGAGATAACACTATGCTCAAGAATTTGTTTTCTACATTTTTTTTTTTTTTTTTTGCAGCAAAGACTTTTTGCTGGCTATGGTGTAGACACCATCACTGACAGCCGCACCAGTTGATGCTGCCGTTTCCCGTCTTTCTGGTTTACTTAAGCAATGGATGATTAACACACAAGTGACACCTTTGTCTCTTAAATAGCTATTCAAGGTGTGACAATGCAGTGTGAAAACCTTCCAGTAAATTTCAGTGTGAAAATTAATTGCGCATTATAAATGATTTCTTTTATAGTAAACAGTATTTGTTTGGCTTTTGGATTTTAATATGTAAACTTGTTCCATGGGAAATTGTAATGGATATTTTTTGCTACTAAACAATACAATTAATTTGTTAAATGAAGGAATAATCAGTATAATCAATAATGAAAATAACCCTACTACTACTGCAGCCCTACAGTACAACTGCATGTGTGTTTGCCTCAGGTTGTATCTCTGCAGGAGGAGGTGGAGCAGCTGGAGTCAGCCTTGCAGCAGCAGCAGGTGGAGCTGCAGCTCCTCACTGTGGGGGTTCAGGCTGATCAGGCCACGGAGCTGGCTAAAGTAAATCTCATTGTTTGATCTCATTAATTGTACAAAAAATCTGTTATCAGATTAGTAGCCCGGTATTTGAGTCTTATCAGTCTTTTTTCTGCATGTATGCTGTCAACATACAACATATATATTGATATTAACTAGGATTAAAGGTTTTGAAACCAGCATATGCCCGAATAATCATGTTAATTAGATTTAATAGTCACCTAAGATCTTTCAAATGTGGTTATATGTTTTTTTCTTGCAGCTTGCATCTCTGCAGAAGGAGGTGGAGCGGTTAGAATCAGCTCTGCAGGAACAACAGCAGCAGGCTGAGCAGCAGCTCCAGACTCCGCAGGTTCAGATTCATCAGGCCAAAGTCCCACTGTAGAAAAACTTGATCACTACATTACACTTGTCATCAAGTGTAATGTAATTTTATACCAAGTGACAACATAGCATTTTATACCAAACGGTGTTGTAATGGTGTTGATCCCTTTGCAAAGACAATTACTGTTTTTTTTTTTTTTTTTTTTTTTTTAACCAAACAGGACTGTATTGTTGGTGCAGTCTTTTAGAGAATCTTATAGAGCACATCAGTATCAGCAAATGTACCTCAAGTTGTGATCAATAAATGCCTGATTGCTGTCCTTTCGTGTTTCTAGTTCCGGGAAACTGAACTGAGTCAAAGCAAACGGCTGTGCAGAGATTTACAAAATAAGCTCAGTGCTCAGACAAGATGCCTTTCGGAGAAGGAGTCAGAAGTGAGTGAATCGGTATATTATAAGTATAAGGTATAAGACAAATTCAGCAAAAGATAATCCGATTCATTTATAAGAGAAATGGGCTACAGTATCAATGAAACCTTTGTTTCCTTTTACATAATTTCAAAACTTTTTCTTATCCTTTCAGATACATTCCCTTAAACAGCAACTGGATAATTCCCATAAAGACCTGGAAAACCTTAGAGCTACCAACCTCAACAAAGAAAACAGCGAGGATCACAGTCAAAGGTAGGATATGCTAATTCCATACCTTTCATGTATATATATACATAGAGAGAGATAGATAGATAGATAGTGAGATGATTTACAGGGTTTGTGTGTGTGTTTGAAGGCCATGGAGGCAAAAAGAGGCAGATTTACAGCATTGTGAAAACACTCACTGGCGACTGGAAGATTCCTTTACAACAGAAGATCAAGAGACACAGACACTGCTGTGCAATGAAAACACACTGCATAAGGTAATTACTTAGAATATGCCAGTAAAGTCTCTGTCTCTGTGAAGCGCTTTGAGACAATTTTGATTGTGGAAGGCGCTATATAAATAAAATTGAATTGAACTGAACTGATTTAAAATGTCAGAATTATGTCTGGTTATATATTAAAACTTATTTCCCCTTTTTAGCAACGATTTACCAGAACTAAACAGCAGAAACCGTTACCACCTGTGTGTTAAGCTCAGAGATACCAAAGCCATAAATTAAGTTAAATGTGCCTAAGCATTCACAGCATGCATAGTGTACTGTGCAAACTGTGAACACTGAAACCACCAATCCCTGTCACTGCTGATGTGTGAATTCTGGACCACAGGAGTGTCCTGATTATCAAGAAGCAGTCAGGACTCTTTTGTCCACCCAAGATGAGTGCGAGGCACTAAAGATGGAGATCTGTGAAACCCTTAAATGCCTTGACAAAGAGCGCAGGTATTATGTCTCTCCAACATTCATCAGAAACTGCAAAACACAATATTGTCTTAGACTTAATAAGCTTGAAATTTCATCTGATAAAATTATGCACAGTATGTACTGTATGAGCAAAGACTAAAGAGTTTTCATCCTGTAGAGGTCTCTTCGTAGTATAATAATATACTGTATATGATAAAGATATACATGGAATATCACATAACTTTCTTTTATCACAGGAAAATCAGCATTTTGTTTTCTAGATTGATGTTTGTCCACCTGTTTGCAGTAAATACCACGAGATTAAGGAAAAACACAAAGCCAAACTGTGTCGGGCCAGACAAAAATTTGATGATGAAACCACATGGCGTGACGAGAAGATAAAAAGTCTAGAGCGAGAGTTGTCCTTATGTTCCCACTCGTTAGCAAAGGTAAATCTACAGCTTTATCCTCCATTACACATAAGAAATCAGGATGTTTGAGGAGGGGCCGCTGAATTTCAGTAATACTTCACTTTTTAAAAATGTATCTGGTTTTTAATTAGTGATAATTACTGTTGAAAGATTTTTCCTTTTTTTTTTTTTATTCACTTGATGGATTACAATATCAATATTTAGTCCCACCCATGTGAATACAATACATTGTGTAATTTGTGTATTGACACAAGTCTCATGTAGACTCATAAAGACACATCTCTATTGACTCTTATGATCTCATATATTAGAGAAGAGTCAATAGAGAAGAGTCAATAAAACACTATTGACTTTTCTCAAATATATGAGATCATAAGAAACTGTGGCTGACATGACAAATCATGTGTGGAGTTTAAAGTGTTTTTCTTTTCCAGGAGAAGGAGCTTGTCACAAGTATAACTACCGAAAATGAAAAACTACTCGTTGAGAGGACGAGGTTGTTACAACAGCTAAACGAAGAGGAGCACAACAAGAAAGACAGCAATCTTACAGCTTCTTTGTCCAAATGCAGGTACTGAACTTACACAGTCAGTCAACACTTTTCTGCACTGGTCCACACATGATGTTCAAAGGGAATGGTAAAAATAATTTAGAGATGTTTCTTTTGATCTTAAGGGTGGACTTTCTAGAGATGGAAAACAAGAAACTGGGAAACAAAATACTCCACATGTCCAATCAGCTGTTGGTCCTGGAACGAACTTTACAGAACATGCACTCCACTTTGCTGAGGTACTGCGCACAGTTAACCCTGTGTCATCTTTACACACAGGCTGTGATCTGGAGTTGTTGTTGTTCATAGTGTTGTAGTTTTAAAGCTACTCTAGATCAGCTGCCTTCCTAGGTTTAATATATTTGTTGAGCTTTTTGACTCTAGGCCAAAGTGTTCGATCACGAAATACTGACTGATTAGCAGCTAATTGTTTTCCTGAGCAGTAAAGAGAGACAAGCTTTTGACAAATGGCTAATAGGAAACTACCTGCTGAAATTCATTGTTTGTGCACTGCAACGTCAGGGTAAATACGTATTGTCAAAAAGGGGAACTGGGAGAGAGAAGAATCTGATAAACCAGCACAGATATAATTGTAACTTGAATCAACCAATACAGACAGTTAACCATTTCAAAATACATACATAATCACAGGGTTTGAAATGCTGAGTGAAAAATATGATTTATTCTGAAATGTTTTTATTTAACAAAGATGCGTGTTTTGTTTAAATAGGAACTGAAGAAAGTATATCATCCTCAGCAGATTTTTACATCTGTCTCAGTGCAAGATTCAAGGTAGGTCAGATCACAGTTCAGAACTTGATCAAAACCAATTTGTTTGGCAAAACACCTCTAAATATCTGAGAATTTTGACTGTGTCCCTAGTGCGATGATGCCTAAGCCTTCTGATATTCAGACCTTATCGGACAATACTCCGAGCAGTCACACCAAGCAGACAGATGGGACCTCCTCCCCACGATGCTTGATCTCTGCGGCCCTGTCTCGATCAGCAGAGATGGGTTACCTGAACCTGACCTCCGCTCAGAACCACTCAGACTGCTCAGCTCCCCCGGCTGCCCTCAGCAACTCAGAAAGTTCCTGGTCCTGAGATTTTCATGAATATACTGTATAGAAACAATTTTGTCAGTAAATTAAATTAATAAACAACAAAAGATTTTGCTCGGTAAAGTTCATTTTCTGTTAAATTTTAAAGTATACTCACAGCAAGACAACCTCCCGGCCTAGACCTTCCCAGATTTGTGACAATTTAGCATCAGTTCTCCATTTAGAATAGTTGGGATAGTTATTGTTAATTATATGCACAATGAAAAACAATCAGTATCTTTTGTTACAAATGTAAACTTGGAATTAGCTTTAAGGCACTCATGCATTTTCACACAATGTAAGTGTCAAAGGTTTCATTATGGGATTTATCTTTATACACTTTGTTTATACTCTTTACAGTTTTCTTCTGCACACAAACTAAAACAAGTTGTTCTGCACAGATCTCTGGGGCCAATTCTTTGCCAAACCTACAGTATGTGTACAATCATTTGACCAGTTGGCCTCTCGGTCTCTTTAACTCTAATTCCTGAAAGGCATCTGAATAGAAAGTTACTAAATCTCACCAGATTTCCAGTCAAATTCTATGAAATTAAGCAATCCATTCTGAATAAGTTCTCACAGGTAAAACTGACTATTTGTCAGTGAGAGTTTCACACTTTACCTCCACTTCAATTTATCATGCATATTCACAGTTGAAAAGTTTTTGAAATACAGTTTTCCTCAATAAAAACATCTCTCAGACAAGGTGTTTTGGCAAATTAGAAATGTAATTCTCCTTGAAAGGGTTTACAAATGTACATTTTATTATGGCAACTGTCTAATAAATCAATTTTAAATCTTTAGGGAATAAAAAAAAACACAGGTATTGTCCTTAGCAGGATGTTTGAGGAGGGGCAGCTGAATTTCAGTAATACTTCAGATCACCGCAGTTCTCATGTTTATAAAAATATATCTGGTTTTGAATTACATTCATAATCGTATCAAAATGACTGTTCTCTAAATAAATTTGAATTAAAATATGAAACATTTATTTAATTTACTTGATCAATTATAATATCAATATTCATGTTAATACAAGGATAGATTTCTCAGTGAGAAAGCTGTTCATCATTTGCAGGAATGTAGTTCATGCAGGTGTAAATGTGTCTCAACTTGCCAAAAATACAGCATACAAGAATTTTGTAAATACATCTGCTTAAAAAGTGAGGTTACAGCTAGAAAACACGGCATTTGCACACGCAATTATCAACATTATGTACATCAACTGAATTTAAGATCTCTCCTGAGTGAAAGTTAATAAGTGCTGCTTAGAAATGAATTTTAAAAAAATAATACAGGAATGAACAAGTAAAATTTTGAAAATCATACGGACACAAGAAAAAAAAAAACATTCAGTAATTCACAAGAATCCATAACGAAGCACAAAAAGGCAGCATAAAACACACACACACGGAGCTGCTGAAAAGGCTGCCAATCGCAGCAGCGGCAGATTATCAATCATGTGCATTTCCCCTAGGGGATGAATAAAGTATCTATCTATCCATCTATCTATCCATCTGTAAGAGTGCACATAAAGCACATAATGTTCAATGGCCATGGCAGTCATCATCATCGTATGTGCAAAATTCAAAGTAAACAAAAATTGAAAAAACTTTTCAGTGTTGATCAAGCTCTAAAGATTTGTCAACACAATCAATTGTACCTTGAACCTGAGATTTTACAGTTTATGTTTTACAATTTTACATGTTTCAGTGCTTTACTGTGTGTGTGTTACACAGCATCTCTCATTTCACTAGCTTCTACTCAAGTTCTATGAATGTGGGAAATGAGACTGGGGCAGCTGATCCTGAATCAGGTTCTCCTGGTCAATAAACAACAAAAGTGGTTTATCCTTTCAAGCTGTCATCTTCACAAACAAGCTCATAAGACATTATAAAATTCTGCACATCTTGCATGTAGTCATTCAGAAAAAGAAGCCGGCATCTTGACTGTACTTATGAAATAAAGGTAGTTACTATATTTATACTAAACTCCCTTTAATCCTGATTTCTGAACAAACTAAAGGTAAAGCTTCGCGGACAGAAAGCTGTTCTATTGTTAGACATTCTCAGACTAACAACTTTCACTTCAGTCTTCAGCTGAACTTGAAAAGCCCTGACATCATTTAACAGGGTTTGTTGTGTCATTTCAACCAATCCCATTTCAAGTAAATACAACATGACACATGCACATTGTTTTTCATATCAGACATGTTTTTCATATCAGTAACTTTGTTACACACACAAATAACTGCTAATTGTTTTCCTGAGTAGGCAGTAATAGGAAACTGCCTGTTGAAATTCATTATTACAGTGAAGTACACTGCAACTTCAGGGTAAAAAATAAATTTGTCACATTCACAGATATAAATGTAACTTGAATCAACCAATACAGACAGTAAAACATTTCAAAATACATAAATAATCACTGATGGAATGCGACAACACACAAATGAACAGACCAACAAGATTTTCTGTACTAAATTCCAGTTCACAGCCAAACTGCATTGTTCTCATATTCTTAAAATTATTTTTCTTTAGTTCTAAAATCTGTCTACTTGACAAGCAAGAACTGTTGCTTTTTTACCACTTGATAATTTCATCTAAATATTTAGTTTCAACACAAAGGTGGTACACATACACTGGTCCCAGATGACATAGATTTAGACTTCAGACACAACGTATTTATTTTGACTGAACAAAAAACACAGTCTTTCACTAAGCTTAGCCAAAGCACTTTTGTTGTCTAAACCCACACATGGGGACTCTAGATGCAAACTTTGGTCTCTGGTGTGGCAGTCACCCAGTTTGTACGCCCACCATACCATAGAGTGTTTATATTCAAAACAGGCTAGTGTATGCGTAGTTTATCATAATGTTTTGGTGCCCACACTAGTCGGGTGACTTGTATGTCGGCCCTGTAGCCTATGCTGTTGTCCCAGCAGTACTCAGGGGAGAGCACTCTGCTTGGTTTGTGAAGCAATAGGTACTTGTTTAGATGACTCTCATCATGCCACAAAGCCTCCACATTATTCTGTTTATCCTCCATGATGCTCTGGTAGCAGGTGTCAGCCAACGCTTTTACACTTTTCCATGAACCTCCAAAGACAGCAGCGTGGTAGTAGAAATCCCCGGTTTCCATGTATGCTTTGGACTTTGGGTTGCGGTCATAGGTATAAAACCTCTTTGGAAGGTGGTAGTAGTAGGCATGGAGGAGAGCCACAGAATCGCCCAGAGCCTCTGAGCCAAATCTCCCGGTAAACAGCTGATCCACATCAAAGCAGAAGACGTGCGTGAAGTGATGGCGAATATCTGACTCTATGACATCTGATATAGTCTTCATTCGCATCATAGAGATGTCCTGCCACCTAGAGTGCCTCTTCACTTGGATCACCTTCAGGCTTCGCTGACCAGCAAGCTTGATGTCTGGCACCTTTTTTGGCTCGTCTGTAAATACATAATATGTCACCGGCAAACCCACCATAAAGTGATGTTCTGAGGAGTTCAGGAAGGTCTTGAGATAAGCGTCCAGGTACCTTGGATGGAAGTGGAGACAAGAGTAGTATCATGCTTTTTTTTTTTTTTTTTTTTTTTTTTAAACCTTAACAGTTACAGCAAATGTACTAAATAAACTGGCAGTTGTTAAACCAGATATGCAGGGTGTGTTGAAACCTGAAAGCAGTTTACCGAAACTGTCAGAGAACTAATGTGAAAACAAACCTTCCTACAGCAAACACAGTTAGAGCCACAGAGGATCCTTCCCTCTTGTGCATTTGGTCGTAAAGATCAGGGTCAAACATCCCCTCCCACATGATGGGAGCTTTCCAAGATGTGCATGTTTGCACGTCATGTCTGGACCTGAAACCGAAGAGAACTCTTTAAAGTTTGAACCATAGGTATCAGGCTCAGAAAACAACTTCCAAGAATGTCTTTTCAGGACCCGGATCAGCTCTCAGGATCAGCTCTAACACCAGAACACTGACAGCACTTGTCTCCCAACAAAAAGTCTCCCATCTTTGTTACTCCTAAAGCTTTCTTTATGACTGCTGTTCTGTTCTGACTTTGCATTGAAATGCATGTATTCATCATTCCCTCTCTATATATTTTCTATAGTTCACTTTGGTAATGTAACAAATAACCTAGAACACAAGGATCTAACAATTGGCAGCATTACAATAAGTATCGCTGTTGTCTTTGAAGTCTCTTTTATTGTTTTTCTTGATGTCTTTCATTTATCCTTGCATAAACGATTCCAGTAGAACAACAATGACACCCCTTCACTTCGTGGACTGTTTGATGTTATCCAACTGCAGCTTCTCAACACGTCAAACCAAACGTGTTGAGAAGCTGCAGTTAGATCACATTAAAAAAAATATATAATTGGAAATATCATAAAACTTAAAACTTACATGAGGTCGAGACTGGCATCAAAACTGTTGTCCATAATCAGACCCTTTCCACTTTGCAAAGAGCATTTGTCCATAGGAAGGAGGCCTATTAAATGTCTGGTGAAAAAAAAAAAAAAAAAGACCAACGAGTGATAAAGTATCAGCTCCTCTCTAAAACAGAGGATTTATTGCAGCACTGTTGTATTAGACTGCATAAGTCACCTCAAAGACGGAGATGTGAAGTAGAGAACGCACAGCGCAATAGGTAAGCACAGCGCACATTTAAAAAAACTCCTTGTCCTCTGAACAAATCTGCAGGATTAAAGACAGGACAGTCCGATTTAACAGTAAACAATTAATCTTCAAGGTTCAAAGTTACTTTTGAGCATGCAAAGCTGTCACTAGTGTAGATAATGAATTAGTTTTTAAAGATGCAAGATACCCCATTCTTGAAAAATGCAGGCATCCAACTTCAGTGGACTGAACTGTTTTGCCAGATCAGGTGAAGGCAGCTGTAGGTTCACTGATAAAAATGGCGCCTGGATAGAAATCTTATCAGAGAATGCAATCCCTGCAAGATAATACAAATAGCAGTGAGAACAGAACATGCTAATGTCAGTTTTTAGACATCTCATTTCACATCACTTTTTAGTGCCATGCACATGCAGTGATTCACACTGCTGTTAACAGGAACTCCATACTTTGCATCATTTTAACTATAATCAAAAAGCATCCATTCCATTCATGATGTGAATGGAACATCATGTATAGAACTGTGTTTGTATGTTTGCCTGTGAAGGGAACATGGAAGGACAGTAGCACTTTGTACGACAAATGACCAAACATAAGCTATTTCCACATTCCTTCTAACTCTATGCCACATACTATTTTGTAGATGTAAATTATGCTACCATGCCTTGTTTCATTGATAATAGATTTTAATATACACCAATGATGGAAGAATGGACTCCACTAGACCCCTGAAGGTGTGCTGTGGTATCTAGCACCAAGATATTAGCGGCAGATCCTTTAAGTTCTGTAAGTTGTGAGGTGGGGCCTCCATGGACATGCCACAGATGCTCAATTGGATTGAGATCTGGGAAATTTGGAGGCCAAGTCAACACCTCAAACTCATTGTTGTGCTCCTCAAACCATTCCTGAACCATTTTTGCTTTGTGGCACAGCGCACTGTCCTGCTGAAAGAGGCCACAGCCACCAGGGAATACCGTTTCCATGAAAGGGTACGCTTAGGTAGGTGGTAAGTGTCAAAGTAACATCCACAGGGATGGCAGGACCTAAGGTTTCCCAGCAGAACATTGCCCAAAGCATCACACTGCCTCCTCTGGCTTGCCTTCTTCCCATAATGCATCCTGGTGCCATGCGTTCTCCAGGTAAGTGACGAACCCAGCCATCCATGTGGTGTAAAAGAAAACATGATTCATCAGGCCAGGCCACCTTCTTCCATTGCTCCGTGGTCCAGTTCTGATGCTCATGTTCCCATTGTTCACCTGCTGGCTAATATACCCAGGTGCCATGATGAAGAGATAATCTGTGTTATTCACTTCACCTGTCAGTGGTCATAATGTTAAGCCTGATCGGTGTATTTATGTCCATTAGAGGAAGAAAAATCAAAAAGAAGAAGAACAAAATAAGGATTGATATCATATTGGTGCAAGGAAATGGGTTTATAGTACCCTCAATATCACTTGTTCAGGAATTTTGCACTGAACTAGTGACAAAAACAAAACTAGGGCCTTATAGAAAACCAACAGGCATGTAGTACAAACGTTTAATGGTTCAGTTATACTAAGAACATGTCTGTCTTCCATCCCATCCGACAAGGTCCGGTGAGGCCAGGAAAAATACTTACATTTATTACTGCCTAAACATGGCTTCACAGATAAGGTGTTCTTGAAAGCGTATGAATAAAAAAAAAAAAAACAACATCAAGGGGTCAAACCATGAAAAAACAAAAAACATTGGAAATTAACACGAATAATTTCCAGGCCTTAGTTTTGAGGCCCAAATATTGTACAGACAAATGCGCTGCTGCAGCCACTTTCCTGGATTCTGGCAGATTTTACAAGCGGTGACGCACGTTTTCCGTGCACCTTGTCTTACTGGTGAATTGTATCAGAAACCACAAAATTTAAATGAGGAACATTTTCATTACATGCAGTCTCAGTGCTTGCAGTCTTTTCTTTCACGTTCGTCTCTTGCATAGAGAAAGGCCTGAATCACTTAATCGCTCAGTCATATCGAACAGGCGACATGCTGCGTCCGTGGTTTAGATATGCTATTGTAGTCGCACACTGTGTATTCTGAATGTTGGTGAATTTGCAGAAAAAAAACTTAAGTTATCCAATGTTATTTTATTTTTATTTTATGATTATTTTTTAACCCCTTTTCAATGTTTTCTGTGGTTGATAACACAGATGACACTGTTTGCGGAAGTTATGACAAGCCATCTGGAACTTAAATCACGTATATCATAATTTGCTCGGAATGAATAAATCGTGAAATAAGATTCAAGATTCAATACACTAAAAGAGGACAAATCTTGACAGACACGTTTATACCTCACCTGAGGTAAAACAAAAAAAGGTGCTGTCCTTTACACAAACAACACAGTCTATCTTGAACTAAGATCTAAGAACGAGGATTAAAAAAAACAACGCGTTGATAACTTACCTTTGAGTCAACAGTATGCATCCATAACTCATCCAATACTCATTCAGAATGAACAGGTCAATAAATTATCCTGGCTTCTGTGTAAAGAAGTCCATGCCGACAGTGAGCACCGGTGTAGAAAAACTTAAGGTGTCGCCTGTAGGGAGTGGCCATTTTCTACACGGTGCTCCGGAGCATCGATTACTTAGGAAATTGCGTATAGTTTCTTCTCAATTTTATTTATATAGCGCCTTCCACAATCAAAATTGTCTCAAAGCGCTTCACAGAGACCCAGAGCCTGACCCCA
>JBBMJY010000018.1:16821486-16860043 GCA_037833715.1 Toxotes lorentzi
ACAGAGAGAGAGAGAGACCAGAGAGAGACAAGCACAGGACTACAGGAGAGAGAGGACACAGAGTTAATGACATGGAAAGTCACAGGAACAAACTAGAACGGTTCCTGGTGGTGCTCGTACTTCCGCCAAGGCCAAACAGTTCTATACATCTGCCCAGCTCTTACAATAGAAAAATGAAAGAAAAAAAGGAAGTAGTCTTATTGCATAAATATTTCATTTGTTGTAAATCACAGTGTATGAAATGCAGCATTTTCATGACCACATCTGGATTATTGTCAGGATCTGCACCAAACTGTAAAAACACATTGATGTCAGCACCATAAATATAACTTATAATAATCTGTTGGCCTGTATAAATCAGTTGTAGTTTAAGCTGCTAGTAGAGCCTATAGGCTATTTTACAGATTGAAAATGCTTCTTAAAACACAGACACAAACTGTCCCAAGTTCTGTCAACATTTTTGATGAAGAACTACTACTGCTGTGAGCATAGGTGTTTTCTGCCATGGAGACTGTGTTGAGATATAAGGCAATTCAAAGACTCCCATCTTTACAAAACCGCTCACTGTTTTGTAAAGATGGGAGTGTGACTTTCAGTTGCCAGAGAGTCCAAGTGAACAAGCTCTGACCAGTTGAAGAAATCTGCTGAGGCCTTTGGCAACTTGAAAGTTTGCAGCACTTCGCTATGTTAAAACTCTCCTTTGTGATGTAAAAGGACATCCCATTAAAATAGCTAGGATTCTAAGTCCAGTATTAACTCTCTTTTTTGCTCTGGTTTTCATCTCTACCAATTCCTGAAGCAAATATATTGCTCTTTAGCTAAATGCTCCACTAGCTCACCACTTACTATGTCTCTCTGCCTTTTGGAGTTGTGCAATGAACTGAAACTTGCCATAAAGCTCTGTAAAGCTGAGGGGAAACTCCTGAAACAAGCTCATTATTATGAGCGACACGTTATAATAAACCGTTATGGAATAATAAATCAAATACATAAATGATGTGTAAAATCTTTAAATGAGTAAATACATGGCAAAATTAAAATAAATTAAATTAAATCTCAGTATAAAGGTATCTTGTGCTTGTGCTCACAAGTGAAACGTTATCCTGATCTGTCTTCATGGTCAGCAGTAAGGTGATGACTCAACAACAACAACAATCCCGTCAAGTCCACAGCTTTGAATCACATTTCCCTACAAACACATCTTCCTGGGTAACTGTATACTCTTGTGTGGAGCGAAAAGAGAAGCCCAACACCTGCGGCACAAAGAAAAGGCGTCTGAGGAACTATTTTATTCATTAATAATAATGACGGAGCAAAAAGATTCTCCTTTATCTTGAACTCGACAGTTTTTTGAGGACTACCTTCTTCCACTTAAAGCATGAAATTCATCACATGTGAAAATATTTCTTTTTTTCAAGCTTTGACTTGTTAATGTTCAGCCAGGGAAACTAAAAAAAAAGAAGAAGAAAAAAAGACTTGTATGAAAACCTCTAATTATAGAATTATTTATTATAAAACAGGCTGACAGTTAATATAGTCTATTTACAGTGTATACCATGCTAGGACATTAAAGGCAAATGTAAAGTGATAAAACAACTAAGTGGATCCTAAAGTTGTAAAAGTTAAGGCTTAATATAAAATGGCAAAGTGTTTATTCATAAAACAATAAAAAAAAAAAAGAATGTTCGAACAGGCTTGATGCTTTCATTACACACTGTGGCTGAAAACCCAACAGAGCACATACGTGTGTGGCAGCAGCAGAGTGGTGGTGTAACATTTCAGTCTTACGACTACGTTTGTTTATCTGCACCCCAAATTAAATACAAAGTGGACAAAAAGTACCGTAAATGCATCATAGATTGTGGTGAATTTGGCATATAAATTGTTAAATATTCATGGGAGTCTCACATTCATTGCATCAATTAAAATTTAAATTCCGCCTTTTTTAGTGTCTTTTTTAAAAACACTTTACAACAGTGCTTATAAGTCAGAATATTTTAAACTTAACCAGATAAAACTAAATACTCATGTTTGCGTTGGGCATAGTTTTGTAACACTGCAGAATGTATATGTAAAAAACAAAACAGAAAAAAAACACCCATTCCTCTAATTATGAGTCACACATCCTGGTCATGGTGATGTTGGCAATACCGTGCAAATTAGTAAATAAAAATGTTAACGCATTATTTATGTGTGCATTATGGCCTCATGACTGTTGAAACATTGCAAACACTGACATAAGAAGTGGCACAATATACATGAATACACATTATATAAGCATTCATCTTTATGTTCTGTTGGCCACCTGGATAA
Source organism: Toxotes lorentzi (assembly GCA_037833715.1). Lineage (NCBI taxonomy): Eukaryota > Metazoa > Chordata > Actinopteri > Toxotidae > Toxotes > Toxotes lorentzi. Next base: position 16,823,800 of record JBBMJY010000018.1, read on the forward strand.
TGGAAGACTATTTCTGATGCAAATATTTTTTTTTTTTTTGCAAAACACTTGAGTAAAGAAAGTAAAGGACCATATAAAAAAGACAAAGTAATCTGTTATAACGCAGAAAGTTTAAAAAGATTTTACATGTAGCTGCCTAGAGCGATACCTTTTTTTTTCTGTTACATAGAAAAAGAAATGTTAGGCCCGTCATTTCCAGGCCTGAAAGTGCTGAGAAATCATCTTTGGATGTCCCCGATAATACTATCTGGTCAGCAAGAAAGGAAAGGAGGATATACTCATTAAAAGAGCACCTCTTCACAAGAAACAAGTACGATCTGGCACAGAACCCATTTCTGGGTTTAAAGTCCATCAGAGGAGCGCTGAAATATCACATATAACTTCCCTGATGGGACGGGGAGGGGATGGGCGAGGAGCTCAAATGAGGGAGATCCGTATAGGGAGGGTTGGTGAATCTGTCCTGTGCTGAGGGGTGTGATGGGACACCACATGTTCCACCACCGTGTGCTTAGCAAGGTGCTTCATTAGGTACGTCTCCTGGGGAAAAAGAAAACGAGAAAAACAACACTTTCGGATCTCACGCTTGCAGTAAACTGAGGTTTTAAAATTTAACTCCATTTGTATTTCCAACTCACTGAGGTGTACGCTCTGCCGCACATGCTGCAGCAGTAGGCCTTGGCGTTTTTGATGGCGTGTGCAGACAGGTGGATCTGCAGCGAGGCAGAGTCTGAATAGGCACGGTAACAGTTGGAACATTTGAAGGGTTTGTCTTTGTTGTGCTGCCTCTGGTGAGACTTCAGCAAGAACAACAAAACATAAAACCGAGTCACCTTCACGCAGCATTATGAAAATGACTGCCTCACAAATACATTCAAGCAGAGCGGGGGCACTGAAATGGCAAAGCAGTTGGACTAGAAAAGAGCTTAATGTTTACCTGCAGATTAGATAGCTGAGTAAAAGCTTTTTCACATCCTGGATGGGAGCATTTATATGGCCGGTCGCCTGTGTGGATTCTGTAACAGCAAAAAAAACAAAACCCACAAACACTAGCCAGGTTTTTCAGACAGGAAGTTTAAAAGTCTTGTGACAAGCGATAAGAACTGCCAAAATAATTTACAGTTTCGATGACTAAACATGGTGGAGGTTTGTATCCAGTGTAACACGAGCAAATTATTATTAGGGTTAAATTATTTAAAGGTGAAATCGTTATTGTCTCGTGTGTACGTGGCGACAAAAGCCAACCATCAAAGAGTAAACTAGGGCACCTGCACATTTAAACACTTAACTGACCCGACTGGATACTACAACCTGAAACATCAGTTCCTATCACCACAATATCCATCCAAGTTTTATTGAAAAGTCACTAATTGTCTTTCAAAGATTGCAAATAAAAGCACTGCATTTGTAAATGTGGCTTTATAAATAAAGAATTCCCCAGATAATACTAAGTTGTTCAATATTAACATTGTCTCTGTTAAACGAAGCAATGGAAGCTATTCGAGACGGTAATCAAACATGTCTTGTGGTCAGTGGTTTCAATATTATTTGTACTAAAAGTACAGTTCTTATGTTCAGTGTTTTTTCCTAAGAAGCTCATTATAAGGGTGAATGTGTCATTGTCTTGTCTGGTTCTTTAGTATGAGAGATTGAATTAAGTTATTTGTCTGTAAATTGAAAAAAGAGAAAATGTACATATTATTATATTTATATCATATAAATATAAATATTTTGGTTATGCCCGAAATTGGAAACATTCTGGAAAGATGTGTTCGATGAAACTGAAATAAAAACTGAGTAAAAAAAAAAGCTGGATTTTTGTGGCACAACAGAATAAACTGAATAAAATCACAAAATCCGTTGTCACAAACACACTGTAACTGATTCAAACGTCAGACCTGGTGTGCTGCTGTAGGTGGGAGAGCTGGCGAAAACATTTCTCACAGTAGGAACAGCGGTAAGGTTTGACACCCAGGTGTATACGCAGGTGCTGGGCCAGGTAGGACGCATTCGCAAAGGACTTAGTGCAGTGAGGACACTTGTGAGCCTTCGCCTCTGTGTGCGTTTTAGAGTGAATCTGCATGTCTGACTTGGAGAAGAAAGTCAGAGGGCAAACTTTACACCTGCACCAAGAAAACAGTGACACAGACAGAAGACACACATGAAGGAAATGCAAAGAGAGGCAAGTGAATGCACATGGTGTCTAATGGTTAGATGTTTTTGGTGAGCCAAAGAAGATTTTCCAGTCTGGTGAACATTAAATTCTGTTCAGTTCTATATTGCAGATTTAACCATTGGTTTTGTTAATGAGTGTATTTCCACCTCTTTCAGGATAACAGAGGGAGATCTGAAACCTGCCGGGCTCTTAATTATCTGAAAACAACTGTGAGCCATAGGAACTTGACTTTGGTTAACTGTGCATTTACAAGCCTGCTTAGCACCACTATTATACAAGAAGAAACGGCAGAGCAGCTGTATAAAACATCCTTTCTCACCTGTAAGTTTTTCCCTCTTTGGCAGTGATGGTAACACAGGACTGGTCGTTGCCTGAGGCTAGGATAGGGTAGGGCACCACCAATAATGAAGACCCGTTCTCTGCTTTGATCTTCTTACGGCCTCGTTCCTCCTTTGGAGGAGGTCCGAGGAGTCCAACGAGACCCCCGTTGTTTTTCCCAGGCTCCATCCCGTGGCCGCCGGCTAACCCTGAGATGAGGTGAGGGGTGGGAGCTCCGCCCAGCCGACTGTGGCTGCTTGAGGTGGGTGTGGTGGGGGTGATGATCTCTGAGGTGCTGAGATTGCCTGTTCTGGATGCCAGCGCCACACCTGATGGGTGTGAAAGTGAAGAGAAGGACATGACTCCAATAAGTTAACACCAAGGGGACAATCAGACTGAACTGTCATTGTGCTTTGAATTTCTCAACAGTTCATGGTGCAGGGAGTAAACAAAATAAATAAATACTCACTTACAGACTTCAACTGTATAATTACAAACATTACCGTACTAAAAAGAAGGGTTATAAATGCTGATAACAGTTTTTACAACCCTTCTTTTTAGTACAAAATGCACTTTGATATGTGGGTTTTTAAAGCAGCATGTCGCAGGCACAGAGGCTTAAAAACTGAAAAAACAACGTATATGTCGAGGGTACCAGTAGTACCAAGTATGGGAAACACAGAACAAACAGCTAACCAAAAAGGAAACAGGAAACACCCTAGCTTAGTGGTGGTTTAGGTCATATCAAGCTAAACTTCCTGTAGCGGTTTAAAACTCAGCTACATGCTAAACTGGCAGTGACAGCAGTGTTTAATGAGCTACAGTTCACAGTTGCACAAACAGCAGTATTAATAATCTGTAAAAACATACAGTGGACGTGTGGTGGTGGTTAATTATCAACTGGTTTGTCGACTGATAAATAACCATGTTTTCGGGGGGTGGGTGGGGGGGGGTGTGGGGGGGGCGGGCAATTTGCCAGAGGAGTTCAGGTGCTTTCTAAAGGACACAGCAGCTGGCACAGACTAAACCACAGGTGAGGCCACAGTAATGGCGGTTATGTGATCATGTGACACAGGTTTTAACTAAACCTTGGACTGCAGCTAAGCTAATGACAGAGCAATAGCCCCATAAAAGACTAGATGGTGCGATGGGATGGTTCACAGACACTCAAAACTGGCATGCAAGCTTTTTGTAACATGACCACTACCCCCACTGCACCCACCACCCCCCAGCCCCGCACCTTTGTACCAGTGTAATTGAATTACTTCACAGTTAGTCATTTTCCATTAAGTGTTCACATTATTCATTCAAAGATCAGTCTGAATGTTTCCCTCCTGGCGATGAACAAAAGCCATGCGGTGGTGACCTGAGTAGGACAACAATCCTTTGTTTCTTTGTTTGGCGGTACCGCGTCGAGACCCGTGTGGTTACCTGAGACGTGGTTTGTCCTGGAGGGATGATCTATGAGTTGGCGCAGATGCCAGTCTTCCCATAATCCTCTGGCTTTTATAGCTGCCTTATCGTCCAAATTCAAGTTTACATCCCCCAGAATACGACCTGGTGAAGATGCCAAATTTATATTAAAAAGAGGTACACAATATACTTTACATCTTATGGTTAGTATTAAGATATTTAAATTATAGAATTACAGTAAATAACTATCAGCAGTGTAAGATTAGTGGTTGATACAACCTATGTAACTGAAATCTCCCAGCACTGGTACAAAGAATCCCTTCCCTTAGATATCTCTTTGTTTTCCAGATGTGCGTCTATACGCCCTTACCAAAGCATTATCTTAAATTCAGAGATAACAGGATGGTCAGTGTTATTAACATTAGACAAAGCCTTCTTGTGTCTATAGAGCATCTAATGGTTTTTGTTGGCAACCTAAAACTTTCCCAGCTGTTATAACAACTCCAGCTCAATTTAAGCGGCCAGGCTCAGAGTACCTGTGACTGAGCTGGAGGCCGGGCGGGCATGCAGGGCGATATCAGGCTGAGACGAGCAGTGGCTGTGGAGAACTTGCATCTGCTGGGTTTTGGACATCCCGTGCTGGCCGCTTTCTACCTGACTTGGGGGAGCCAGTAAGGGCTGTTGGGAAGGGGCTGAGGCCGCCGGCAGATGTGGTGGTCTGATCTTCTCCGCCATCAGCTGCTCCTTGATTTTATTGATCAAGACTAGGTTATCCAGCTGACAACCAGGAAACAACATTTGTGACAAGAAAACAGCCGTCATCAGTTCAGTCAGTGCCAGTTTGTGACACCATGGTTCCCTCTAATGGCTGACACATGCCATTGTAACTAAAACTTCCCTGAAAGTCTCTGACGATCAGCAGCTGACAAGCATTACACCAGTGATTCCCAACCTTTTTGGCTTCAGACCCTTTAAATGAAGCAATGTGTACTTAACAGAATCAGGTATATAACTTATTTGAGCAATTTTTACAAGCCAGGCGAGACGAGAGCATCCAGTATTTCACTTAATCTAGAGGTTTTCTAGAGGCCTGAAGAAGTACTATCCATGATTTCATTAAGAAAAAAAAAACAAAACTTAGAGAACTGTAAAAAAAAAAAAAAAAAAAAATTTCTGTGACAGATTGTTTTCAGGTATCTCTTTAATCATCTAGTGACCCCTGTGATTTATCTTGGATCCCTTAAGGGGATTCTTAACCCTCAGGTTGGAAACCACTGTATTAAAGGAAATCTGCTTTCTCGCTTTCTCACCGAGAGTTAGATGAGAAGATCACCACCGCTCTCACATAAGTAATCTAAATGAGCAGCCAGCAGCCAATTAGCTTAGCTCAGCCTAAAGAGTGGAAACAAGGGGACTCAGTTAGCCTGGCTCTGTCCGAATATCAGAAAATCTGACCACTAGCACCTCTAAAGGTCACAAGTTAACATCTTTCTTTTATTCATACAAAAACAAAAGCACAGAAACAACACATTACAGTGCTGCATGTGGTTATGTACCTGAGCATTTCCTGGCTGGAAGCAGTGATCAGACAAACTCCCAAGACATAACCCCTCGTAAAAAATCAAGCTGTTGTTTTTACATGTTACAGATGTAATGTGTTAATTAGTGAGCTTCAGAGATGCTGGTAGGAGGATTTTATTTTAACCTTTGGACAGAGCCCGGCTAGCTGTTTCCCTCTGTTTCCAGTCTTTGTGCTAAGCTAAGCTAAGAGTCTGCTGGCTGCAGCTTCATATTTAGCGGACAGACACTCCTGTCATGTGACTCTCGGCCAGAATCCTAATGAACGCATTTCCCAAAATGTTGAGCTATTTCTATAAAGACTGCATTTTTTTTAATCATAAAAAAACAATGCCATGATTTAACTGCTTAGTATTAATGTGTTCAGAAATGAGTGTGGATACCAGAATCACTCACCTGGCCAGGCATTGCTGGAGGTGGAGGCCAAAAATAGGGATTATTGAAGCGAGGTTCAGCCATCCTGAAACACACACAAGGGTCATAAACCAAATGAGGGCACAACTCAGCCTCTCCATCTGTGCATCAGTGAAAATGCTTGCCAGTTTACATAGTGGGTACATAATTGTAGGCAAACTTGTTAGACAGTGGCTCCTAACTTTCCGTGGCTTGTGACGTCTTAAAATGAAGCAATGTTTTACGTGTGACGCATCATCACCGGTTGCATGGGTGAATTTTTTTCAATTTTCAGAATTGTAATTTACTAGGAAAAAAAATGGTTGTAGAGGAAATTTTGAAAAACAGGCATAACTTTGTGAATCAGAAAATAGTTTTTTCTAACTTCCTTCTCCTAGTAATCATCTTGCGAACCCTCAGGTTTATCTTGTTTATCCCAGGTTGGGAACCACTGCTGTAAAATTTATGTGTGGATCTATTGTTAGTGTAGAAAACGGGGGTTGAAAACTTGTGGCAGTAGCTCTCCACCCAAACAGCAGCTGACTGTTTGATGTGATAATTTAAGATAACTTGTCCCAGTCTTGTGATAGTGGTTTTTAAAACACATTCTGTATTGGTTCTCCTCCTTTCCCAAAAGTGCAAGAGGAGACCTAGTGTCCTCACACGTTCTCCAAGCTTAAGTGAGGAATGCAGAGTCCGGCAGCTTTTTTTTTCCGGGACTTCTAACCACAAGTCTGCATGATGGGCATGGTGTCTGAGATAGGCGGTCACATGATTACAACAGCTAGTTAGGGCACTCTCCAAAATGGTTATCAGAGAAAACAGAAATGTTAAAATTGTGTGGCTCAGCTACTAATCTATGGCTGTTTGTCTCCTCCTCAACAAGTGGGGCCTGGCTGGTAAAGTAAAGAGTCTGATGGGAAATAGGAGAAACGTTGCACAGTCTCACCTCAGAGCACAGCAAGACCTGAATGACGCAGCCAGTCTGAAAAGCTAAGAGGTCAGTAATCCAACTAAATATAATGAATGTCGAATAACTTAAATGAGGATGTTGCACAGAAACCACACTGTAGCAATAAGAGCATGACTCTCTTTTAAATGAGAATATCAGATTTTCATAGGCAGCATTTTAGCACAATGATTGATCCAGTTGCTTTTCTACAGACTGTTTGATGAGACGGACAGAAACCTTCTCATTTTTAAGGCAGAGAGAGCTGCTTGCTATTCACGTTGTGATCTAAAGGCCTTTCTTTCCATAGCTTCTCTTTTCAACCCCGTATGAAGTTCTTTTTTTAAAACATTTTGCATTGCGTGCTTTGGCACACTTCACCATTCCTAAGTCTGCTTGGCTTAGCAGAGGCATAACACAGTCCACATCTGCGAGCCAAGAGAAACAAAAACGATACGTCCAGGGGTACGAGCGTACAGTAAACCCCACAAAATATTTCTCTAATGATGCCAGTGGGGATCAGTTTCACTTCCTGGAGGCTTTCTGCCTTTAGGGAACAGGCTCAGGAGTTTGACTGCTGCTGGACATCTTTATGTCACCTTTCTGAAATGACACACTGAGAAAACATTTTATGGCAGCAAGGTATGCTATATGACTTACAGAACCCTGTAAGTTCTGTAATTCCTGTACATTCACAGTTTGGTGTTGCAGAGTCCTTCCAATCAGCAGTTTAATTTTTGCAGACAGATGCAGAATCATTACTTGTGCCACTTTTATCAGATGAGTTTTCTTTTCTTTTCTTTTCTTTTTTTTTTTACACAGATGCAGCTGAGTTTCAATAAAGCTTAAATATTTTTTTGCCAGCCAGTAACTGTTTGGGTTGTAATCATTTCCAGGAGGTTGTGAAAAAGACTTGTACATGTATGTCTCTTCTGATGCAGGTGCATCGGAGAGGAGCTCATTATCTCTATCACTCTTTATGGCTGCAAATAATTATTACTATTGTTAAATAATCTACTGGTTACTTTGTTGATTAACTGATCATTTGTTTTTTTTTCTACAAAACACTTATTATAGTTTTCCAGAGTCCAAGGTGGCACATTCAAATTCTGATCCAACCAGCAGCCTAACAAGTCACTAAAGACTTTATTTAACAGATAATAAATAATTTAGTAAAGATTTAGAAGAACCAGAGCCATTTAGAAGAACAACCACAGGGTTGTCAAGTTGTGAAAAATCTCTGGTTGGACCAAATTTTACATATTAATATTTATAACTGGAGACTTGATGGCTTGTCAGAATGTGAGAAACCCCTCAACATTTATTCATGGATTATTTCTGGATTATCACCAAATAGAAAAGATGAGCATCGGCCACATCCTGGAAAATCAAAAGATCACATTTATGGCTTACAACTGATCTATAAGGCAGTACATCAGTAAACCATTTCCTAACCATTAATGAGGCAGTTAGATACAACTCATTCACCCTATATGAGGACGTGGTACAGACTTAATATTAGACCAGACTAAGATAAATGCTGTTAATTCTAAAGGAGACAGACCTATTTATAAGTGGGTGCTATAATAATCCTACCAGTGGTTAGTAGTTAATCAGGGTCAAGTGTCACCACAGTGGTGCTCAGGTAGCACCTCCAGTACAGGCACGAAACTATTTTTAAATGTCAGCATGTCAGCTTCCGAAGAAAAACTGCCTCAGGGTGATCGAAGAGAAGAGGGATCATCAGCGTGAGATCACCTCTGGAAAGAAATCCTACTCCATCCTTAAAACAAAAGTTAGGATCAACTTTTTTTCCATCTGTGTACCTGCTGTGCTGAAATACTCTTCGGTTAAAAAAAAAAAACACAAAACAAAAGACGATCTTTCAAATCTTAACCTGAGCAGCTTTTTTTTAAATGTCGTTTTATTTTAAATGAGAACATCTTCTCCACAGAGAAACGATCCTCCGCAGCGCCTTGGTCTATCTGTCCGCCGCCTCTCCCACATTCTCAGACAGTTTATTAAAAATTTTCAGACAAAAGGAAAACAAAAATGGCAGCCCTGTCTTATTTTTATAAGCAGTGGACGCCATATTCTGCAGATCCGAAAATTATAAAGCAGACAATTCTTCAGATGTAACTAAACGCCTTTGCGACGCGCCTGGATGTGGCATATTTGCATTAAGCGTACGAATGATTGTTTACTTTGATTTGCAGGTTTGAATAGCCCGGCTTGAGGGGGGGGGAGAAAAAAAAAAGCCTGACACTTCCTACAACAATCACCATGCCTTTTGCTGAATGCTCTGCAGCTACCGAGCCATAAATTCATATGTCGATGTCAATACTGACGCGTAATGGAAGCTTTTTATTCGCTCGGCAGAAGAAACGAAATCAGTCTTTCTCATTCGTGCGCTGCAGATGGTCTTCTTTTGTAAATTGCAACTTTTGCATGACTGAAACAGAAACGGTCGGCGAAGCGACACCAGAGGAGCTGTGTGCGAGAGAAAAAGAGCCCCCCCACACCCCCCCAAAAAAAAGAGGCAGAGAATTTGCATCGAGCGGCCAACATACCTGAACCAGCGAGAGAAGAAATATTTTATAAAGGATTAGTCTCTTCTTTCTGCTTGCTCTCAGTCGGACTTCAAACCTTCCGGGTCGCCTGCTGTTCACTTCTGGGTGCTGCAGGCGAGGAATTCTTCAGCACAGAAACACTGAGATGAAAGTGATTTTTTAACCCATTTTCTGGTTTCTCATTTGAACGCTGGCTATTTTGTTTTTTTCTCTCGCAGCTGCCGTGGTCGCCTCTGCGCTGCAGCGATGGATAAAACTGTACATGTGCGTGGGAAGTTCATGGTTTTCCTGCACAGTGACAGTTGTGCTGTTCATATATTATTGCATGTGTGAGGCTTTCTTTCTCCGGAGTGTATCGGCGCTGACTGTAGTCTCACGTATACACATATGAGGTTGTTATATTTGAGATCAGAGAGACAGAGGTCCAGCATTAGGGAATAATGGTGAGACTAATTTGCTGAATCAGAGGCGTCGTATTATTCGAGCTCTGTAGAGAAGCTGCCTGTCTGTGCCAGGTCACCATGGTCATGTACAGTAAATATGAAGTGTAATCCTCTCAGCAGCAGCATGACAGGCTGCTAATATGCTCTGTGCTGAGCTCAGCAGGAGGTGGCACTGCTGCCACAGCTGAGAGGCTCAGCTACTGGTGAGCATGGTGCTTTAGGATGAATTGTCCCTTCACATGTAAAACTACAACATCATTATCTTATACTCAAAATAACTGGATTATACACTCAATCGCCAGTTTATTTATTAGGTAGGAATTATTTTGGAGATTCTACTATAATATCACACCGCCACAAACTATGGTAATATCTACCATAGTTTGTGGTGGTGCTGTTAAACTGTTGTGTATGTTCTTATAGACCCAATCGTTATTAGGGACACATTAGAAAACCCCTCTACTTACTAATAAGGCAGCTTTTATAAACATGTATAAATCCAGATTTGAATAATCTCAACAATGGCTCAACCCTGCACACGTCGTCGGCATAATTTTTCCTATACATGGAGTTTGCACACAAGCAAACTACCACACACACATTCAAATTTAAGTTTACATATCCAAGGAAATGCAAAGCTCCACAGGCCTCCATCTCCTACCTTTGACATGATTCAGACTGAGGATACCAAATACGTCCAAATGATGCAACTGTCAGTATTTAGAAAGATAAATCAGAAGTGGAGTGCATTGCTCTGCCACGCTCTCATCTGCAGACCCTTCAGCACCAACCTGTGGACGTAACTTAGCAGGTTATATTCACAACATTAAATTGTATTCAGTAGATTTTTAAACCCCTGCAGGAGAACAATACCCCTGTTTACAATTAAAAGTACAATACACTTCCTAAATTGGCGCCTCACTAATACCCTGACCGGATTACAATGCTGTTCGACATCATTTTTCGCTGAAAAGCTGCAACCTCTTGGCTGTAGTTTCTCGTGCAGTTGTTTAGGGATTTCAATAACCAGTTGTTTTCTGTTTTGCCAATAAAAAGGTGACACATCATTGCTTTCAATGAGCTTATTTGACTATTTTAGAAAAGCTTCCTACTTCCTGCTACAGATGTGTTGCACAGATATATTTATAGCCTATGTAGTAAAAAAGTCAATAAAACCTGATAAGAAAATGTGGTTCGCAAACCTCCTGTTTATCTCAGTAGAACTAACAGACATGTCTACAAGCATCTAGTTTTTGAAAAGCAGATTTACCTTGTCTCTTTATCTGGACTGTCTTTAAACTTATGACATCTACAGTGCTTATTTACTTTATTTAAACAGGAATTTTCATTGAGACCAAAATCTCTTTTTTCAGGAGAGACTTGTGTACAAGAAAGAAAAGTATTAAAGTCACAAATGACATTCAGAACACCTAAATATAATCTGAAACAACAATCTCACCGCCAGGTCCATTTAGTGGCTGTTCTGGAGGGACGAGAAGTTCTGAACGTTCTCAGATAATATAGAAATTTGATCATTTTGAATTCCACGACAGCTAAGTGATGCTGATAAAGACCATGTGATGCGATATATATATAAAAAAAGCTCCAGAACAGCCGCTAAATGGACATTATGGTGAGACTGGTTTGTCAGCTGGTGTTTCCAAGGTCAAGAATGAACTTAAAGTTTCACCCTTTCACAGTTTATTGTTTTGAGGTCTTCAACTGAAAAAAAGAGATTTTAACCCAAACATTTTTTTGCAACTCACATGTGAGAAGTGTATTAAAACAGTTTGAACACAAGCTGCAGCTAAACCAGAAGTGTCCTGCGACCTTGCACCGTACGTGACATATTTAAATGTAAACAGAGAGCAGAGGTAATGAAGCAGTTTTCCCCTGAAGAGCCTTATAGATAAATAATGTACCATGCAACTCCCTTTTGTTGGTTATACAGGACTATCCCATCTGTCCAAGCAGTGGCTACTAACTGGAGAATAATGCGCTCATTATGATATACAAGTGACTGACAGTATTTGAATAGAAGCTGAGGGTAAATAAAGCATGAATGAATCATATTTCTAAGCCTATTATTAAACTTTTGTTGTATAGACTACAGATTAAAGTGAGTATCACCAACAAATGGCATCATCGTCTTCACAGTTATGTGATCTACTGTCTAATCCTGCAAAATGAAACACCCTGCATGTGTGTATTTTCTGCAACCTCTGAAATAACATACAGTAGTTTGAACAAAGTGGGTGTAACACACAAATATTTGCACATTCTCACACTGAAGATGAAATGTCTTCCACCCAGTACATCCTTTACTAATAACAAGTTTGATTTTTTTTTTTTTTTGTTCTTTTTTTTGGCACCCCCCCCCCTTCTCTTCATGTTGGTTTGATAGTTAGATAGCTAGTTGTTAGACTGGTTTTCCTGTCCATGCCACTGCCACACCCTCTGACACACACATGTTCTCTCACCTTCCACACAGGCCAGGTGCAGGGAGCACAGGAAGGGGGAGGTGAGGGGCAGGAGGGAGGGTCATTATCCCTGCAAGAGGGCGGAGCAAAAGGGGGGTGGGTGAAAAGAGCGGATGAAACATTTGAAGCTCATGCTGACATGTCGCTCTGAAGGCTCCTGTGAGCACAGGTAAGAGCTGATCAACTTCACAGCAGTTTTTGTTCTAGACTCGCATTTTTCTGTTACATGCACTTTGGATTTTCTTCCATGACCATGTGGTAGAGGTGACAGAAATATCTTTAACAGGTTGGACCAGTCTGGTTATACAGTATCACAGTCAGGAGGTGGACATGTTTAGTCTGGTCAACAGAGCCTGTGCGCGCTAGTCAGTTGTAAATCTGCATGTGTGCTCGCATCCCTGAGAAATTTAATGTAACTTGTTCATTCATTGCTGGTGTTAAATATAAACTTAATTTAAATGTAAAGTATGTTCACAGAGGAAGAAGGCTCAACTGGTTCCAGAGTTCCCTAATTTTTGGTCAACTGTAAACAGCAGTTATGTTGTCCAGGGTTCACTACTAATGTAAACAATGAAACATTGATCCGCAACTTACGGGCCAGACACATTCACTGAAAGTGGAATAATCCTGAACAACAGTTCATGAAATGAAGCTACAGAAATAATTACAGTTTTTTGTTTTTTGGGGGAGTTTAGTGTCAGCAGAGTGCCTGGCATTCTTTAGGTCCTCCGGCCTGAGGCAAAAAAAAGAAAACCAGTTTTTCAATATGTTGACGTATGTGTTGTTTTGTTTCAGCCATGGATGGAGTGTTGGAGGGAGCGGCAGTGCTGTGCATATGTAAACTGACCTGTAGTCTTTTCTTCCTGCCCTCACTGACTGCCTCGTACAGTCCTGTCAGCTTCTGCTGCTGCTGCCTCTTGATCTTCACCGACTTCCTGGTCACAGGTGACTATCAGGACATGACGTACTGGTCACAACATTGCTCTGATCCAGTGGTTTTAGTAGTCAGATCCTTTTTTTTATGGCATTGCATCATATTTTATAAGCTGATCATATGTTTTGTATTTGAAATAAAAGTTACTAGTAACTTCATCTATTAATTGAAGGTAGTCAGTATTTCACTCTATAAAGTCGAAGTATAAAGTAGTAATCTTTGAGTTGTGAGGTATTGCCTGGACAAAGAAAGCAAGATGTCACTTTAGGCTTCAGGAAATGATTTGCAGATTTATGGATCATAGAAATAGTTTTTAGTTTCAGCCCTACAAGACAGAGTAGTGCTGGAGTTGTTTATGCTTAAGCTTGGTCTCTTTTTTGTTATTTTCTTTCAGTAGGTTTGGGTTGGGTTGCCTTATGGGAATTGTAGCCTCCAGTATTAAAAGTCCAGAGTAAAAGTCAGGCTATCTTGGCTTCTGCTGCTCCCATTTTAACCATTCTTTGTTCGATCTGTCTTTTGCGAGTCCTTTCTAAGTACGATATTAAATTGCTGGAGTACCCCTTTAATTTCAGCTTTTTCAAAGTAGCTGAGCTACTCTGCCGTCTTTCAGTTCCTAACAACTAACGCTATCCAACCAGAGTCACCTAACTCTGATGCTTTGCTTTGTTTTTCCAACAGTTTTTCTGAGTTTCCTTTGTATCTTTGACTCCTGGCTGACCGAACCAACCACACTAAGTGATGTCATTGCCCTGCGCTTCCTGCTGTTTCTCAGCCACACATATGGTGCGGTGTTACTCCTGACCACACCTCTGATTGCTGTGGAGACTCTGACCAGACGGCTGTGGCCTCACTCTGTCGTCGCTCACAGGGCCGTGAGTCAAACACTGGACTCTAAGGTAACTGTGGAAGAGAGGGAGGACAGCAACAATCCAGACAAAGACAAGGGGTTGTCTCATGTCGTCGGCTACCTCTGCTGCCTGTCTGTATGGATCGTGGTCGCCCTGAATGTCACGTGGCGATGGCAGCTGGAGGAAGAGTGGGTTGCTGCCTGCTTTCACACAACCGACTCCCTCATCAGATGTTTGCCCAGCCTGTCCAGCCCCATGCCCAGCATTGTGAACCCCTGCTGGGGAATGGCCTTCCTGTCCCTTCTCCTGTTCCTCCTGACCATGAGCGCAAGCCTGCACTTGTACAGGCGACACCGGGCCCTTGTACGTGTGGAGGGGACCCACCGAGTGAAGTGTGAAGTTAACGGTAAGAGTGACAGTTGCTGGCAAGACCTCGTTCCAGCCCAGTCTGCACCCACCAAGCCTGTAAACCCTGGGATGTTGGTGTCAGAACCACCACAGTGTGTTGACCCAGAGAAAACAGAGAGCAGCTGCACTGTTCACAGAGCGTATTCCTGGAACATTGTGCAGATGTCGGCGCGTCACCATGGAGATTTAGTCCTCATCTGCCCCGGGTGTTTGTCTGTAGAGAGGGGAGAACAGGAGCACGAAAGGAGTATGAGAGGTATAGCTCTGACATTTATCACGGAGGAACACATGGACTCACAATACAGGAGCCAGCTTGGGTGGCAACAGTCGGGTTTTCCCTGCCTGGGGGTGAATGTAATGATAGGGTTCGTGGGTGTGCTCTCCATTTTTGTGCTGCCTCTGAACCTCAGCATGAACATTCTTCTGATCAGGACTATAGAGACTGTACTGGAGCTGTGTGTCAGATCTTTAGTTTCATCAGCAGCAAACACGAGCGACACATCAGCCTCTCACAATGAAACATTTGTGTAAAACCAGACTGGCGAGTGGGCAAAAGTGGACACTGATTGGAGGCTGTTGCAACAGGATCCCAACCAGATTAATATTGCATGTGTGCAGACAGAAGGTCTACCTGTCAACACTGGGTTGGATAGAGAGTAAATAAACATTTCTGAGCAGCTATTCACATGTGAGGAATAATATGTGGAAAGGTGCTGAGGAGGCAGGTCGAGGCGTGCTTGGTAGAGAGACACTAACCCTGACTGAGACAGATGGCTGGAAGACCTTCTTTTACTATTCAGAGCCCTAAGATCTGCTGCGATTTGTCATTACACAGTGGGTTACAACATGAGCCTCTCCTGTTTAAATAAGGCAAATCCCGGGGCAAACGGTGTTTGGAAAGTAATGATCTGACGTACGCTGATGCTGCATCGCATAAAGAAACCTAGAAATAAATACTGAGTGATCTGAGGGTGTACCACAGATTTTGTTTTCCTTCTTTGTAGTTTTGTCTCTGTTCTTAAAGCAGTTGGTTCAAAAGGACTTTTCTGATCCTCAGAGGTGGAACGTACGTAAATATTTGTGAGAATACACTCAAGTACAATTTTGAGCCACTGAACTTGCACTTTACTTGTATTTCCATTTCACTTTACTTACCTCTACTTACTTCTACTATTCTATTGTAAAATACATGTCTTGTTAAAGATTGAACCAGTGGCCCACCCAACCCTTCAGGCCTGCGGCAAATAAGTAATGGCTGGCTGGGACTCACTGTCACATTTCATATGTTCATGAGTTGTTAATAGCTTCAACATGGAGGCATTTCTCATCTAAATTTGATGGCCCAGAGAGGGAAATTTATCTAATATTTCAGAAAGGTTAGGGAAAAGAAAGCAGAACTAATCATCTCATAATTTCTTGTCTTTTCCACTCTTTAATGCACTGGGGAGACCTCTCCATCGGTCTGTTTGACCGCTATCCAATGAACTAAACAGCTAAAAAGACAAAGAGTTGTGCTGGAGGAAGATTTTCCAAAACCTTGCCACTAAAAAGTTTTTTCTTATAACTGATAAATAAAGCTTCACTAAATTATTTATTAACTTGAAATAACCAGAAATGGCACCTTACCTTTTGTTTGTACCTCCAGACAGAGCCAGCTGTTTCCCCTTGTTTCCAGTCTTCATAATAAATTAAACCCCAGCTGCTGGCTGAGGCTTTATATTTAATGTACTGACTTGAAAGCAGTGTGGATTCAATCTTCTCATCTAACGCTCTGTAAATCTCTTTAAATCAGAGTAAGGTGATGCAACCTGAGAATCAGGAACTGATGTGCAGTGTTGCCAGATTTGACTGAGTGGTTCAATCAGAGCCTAGAACCCACACAATGATTGTGATACTAGCCCAATTTTTCATTTTTCTATGGAGGAGAAGGTTTTTGTGCATCGAACATGCGCTTAAATATGGTTATAGTGGTATTTACAAGAAACAGGAGGTGTAATGTTGCCATGGATTCAGTGAGTTAGTCTGGGCTTCGACTTTAGTCTTGTTTTTTTAGGCCCTTATTTGTTCACAGTTTGAAAAATGAAAATGCCAAATTTGCCATTAGCAGTTCCTGTTTAAAGAAGACGTTAAAGAAGCGCAATGTTTCTCAGGCAAGCTCTGGGGTTATACTCATAACGTCCCTAATGGTACAAAAAAAAAAAAAGCCAAAATTATAACCATCCTCCCAAAATAACCAATGAAAGAAAAAGTAGTCCAATCTGCGAACACTGCTGATGTGCTCTCATCATGCCTGAGTGTTGTACTCCAAATATAGATATCAACACCAGAGGGCACTCTAGTACAGCTCTGAGCGACTAAACCCCAAAACCTTGAAAATCCTAAAATGTGTTATAGGTGGGCTTAAGGATGTAACAGGAGAGGGATGAATGGGATTCAGGAAACAAAAGAAGTCCTCTTTATATGTCTTACCTCTGATGGAGCCAGAGGGTTGCTCACCTCTTCTTTCAAAGTGCAGGGGCCTGTGCAGACAAATACAGCAGCACTCATTCACAAGAAGACCACGTTCCTCTGCATGTGTGTTCATGCTTTTTTGCTTTTTTTTTGGAGTCAGATACTGTTAATGACCTGATGTATCCAGAAGCAAATTATTGCTTCATAACTGTAAGCTGACATGTTCTGCTGAAGAGTGTGAGAACAGACAAAAGTTTAATGAGTGCTGTGGTTTTGTGTGTCTTTGAGGGTTTTATGTTAAATTAGGGCATGATGACATTAAGGAGAAATGTGTTAGTTTCGGTAAGTTTCCTCAGACAAACTCTTACTATTTAGAGCAGGAACTGTGCTGTGTGAATGTTTAAAAGAAATAAATAAAAGAAAAAAGGCAGTAAAAGAGTGGAGGTAAATTTCTTCCTTATGGTGTTAAATTGAATTCCATTAACAGCACACACACAAGTGATTTCACTGCTCCCGGCCAGATGAGTAATCCTGTGATTCACCCACGGCATGTGATTTATTTGTGCGTAGTTTTATACTTTTAGTTTCTGAGATGGCCGAATCCCACGTCAGAGATTATTTCCATTCCGAAGAAGAACATTTAAGTTTCTACTTAAAATAAGAAGAATCATGGCATCTAAAATCCTAAATGTAATTTTTGAGTCCTCCAGCAGCTGAACACACTTATGACATTCCCTCTACAATGGAAATCAAATATTTTTCAGATAGTTCATCCAACAAATGTATTGCACTTTTGCAATTGCAGTTTGCTTCGCTTTCACCTTCTGTCCAGTTCATCCCGAACCAGTTCGACAGGGTTTTGCTCTGGAAACTGTGCTGGTCTTCCATCATGTTCTTCATCTTTTCTGCTAATGTTTTGGGTTATTATCTTGCTGTGGGATGAACCCCTGACCGACCAGTCTGTCTTCCTGTGTTACCTGACTTTTTCTCACCACTCTGATATTAAAATAAACAGTTCTGCTTCCTGCAGTACAGTATTATCCTAATAATAAAAAATCTGAGGGAGTAGTGACACAGTTTGTTCCAGCACTGTCTTTGTACATGCAGGAGGTTTGTAAGTAATCAGCAAAAGCTGGAGCACCTGTAGGAATTATTATTATTTATGCCACCAGCATTATATCTACAGCTCAATTTCTTTAACTGCAAAAAAAAAAAAAAAAATGATGACAAAAGTGAGCCTTCCTGTCTGCTTTTTCCACCACTTACAAGATTAAAAACGTTACACTCTCGCCTCAGGAGGGCCACATCAGCCTGGAATCAGATACGGGTCTCTCAAAGGAGAGCTCACTGACTTTTTAATGGACACTTTCCCCGTGGGTAAAAATGTCTATTACAAGATGGATACCTTCTCCTTAGGTAAAATTATCTCCATCACAGGAGTGAGCTGAGAATAGTGCCCAGAATCAAAGCTGAGAATTTGAAGCCACTTGTCCCCAAGGGTCTGCTGTGAATAAATGGCACGCTGCTTCAAACTGCACAGTTTGTTGTGGAACAGCTGTAATGGTGATGCAACAAGACTCAATTGCTTTGGAGTGTGAAATAAAGCAGCAGGGCACAAAGTCACACAAAAAAACATAACTCTCCGCATTTCTGATGCAGCGTGTGACTCAGATGTTCACTTTCCATCACGATTTCAAGCTGTATGACAATTTCTTGTCTCCAGTGTAACAACCAGTCATTCGCGTGCGTCACAGATGGCAAATGAAGAGGTTCCTATTGAAGGCTGCGGCACACCTGCAGTGAGGGAACACTGAACTCCAGCAGACATCGTTTTTTTATTCATCATGTCACACGCCTGGGCCTCAGCGTATGCCAAAATAGGGAACAATAATAAAAGACAGTGCACAACCTCCCACTTCCCTGCTGGATAGCATAACAGAGCTGAGAGTTTGGCACAGCTCAACTAAAATGTTTGGCATGAAACTCTTGCTGAACCTGAGCAGGTATTGACAAGCAGAGGCAAAGGCTTCCTGCCTCAGAGTTTCATTTTGAGAGCTTCAGTTTTAAGTATGTTGATATTCTTGTTCACAAAGCAGTATGATTGATACATCAGTGTTAAAGCAAAGTGACATTTATGAGACATTTCAACTATTTTAGCTTGCTAACCTCAGCTATTCTCTGTTTTTAGTGCCAATTAGAAAAATATTAGCATGCTAAACTCACAAGGTGAGCATAGTAAACATGCCAAACATCAGCATGTAGGCCAGTCTTAGCAGTTTAGCATGCTGACATTAGCATTTAGCTCAGAACGCCACTAGCATGGCTTCATAGGCTTGAAGAGGTGAAACCATCCGGTATTTCACAAGAAAATAGCAAATATGAGAGACATTCCTGTAATGATTAACACATTTTACACAGCAGAGATTTTTTTTCATCTCTCTTTAATTGTTAATCATCAGTTAATCAACAGTTTTTTTTTTTTTTTTTTTTTTTAAATCAGTGTCATTATAAAATCCAGTCTTTCTGATATCAGTAACATTCATTCAGCCATAGGTACTGCTAACCTAGTTTTTAATGCTGCAGCAATTTCTGGATCAGCTTACCTTCATAAAAAATAATTCCAATAAGTTTCACAGAGTGGTGTATAGATTTTAAACCTGGGAATAAGAGATCACAGATATTGGATCTGTATTGGATCTATAGGCTATTGAAAAAAAAAGAAAAGAGATTGGTGGTGTAGAATCGTGATGCACATCCAAACCAGTACAAAGTTACAGAGACTGTCTGATTTTCTCAGTAATTTATTGTACATTAAAACATTTCCCACAAACCTCCAGCAGCAAAAGCACACTAGAGTGTGTTCACACAATGACGGGGGCACAGCGGCCATCATCAAAAGACACAATCATCATCATTATAATCATTAAAAGTGTCATAGTTATTATAATCATTTTACCATTAGCGTCATCAGCATCACCAGTAACCAAACACCACCTCACAATAATCTCCTTCTAAATATTCAAACAGAAAGTCTTAATGAAGCAGACCTGGACCTGCAACCCAGCAAACTGGGTTCAAATTTGAACATTTGTTTTAACCTGAATGAGCCCACCTGTTTGGGGCTTACTTTGTAAGAACATTTTAGATTGTGATTTATAGATCGGGGGGGAAAAAAATACTGCCCTGATTGTCTAAACCACACATTAATAAATAAATCCTTTTTTCACAAAGCAAGCTCACCAAGTTATGCAGATACAATTGATGAGTAAGTCCCAGAATATTGACTGTAAAACAATGTTCTCCAGAACTCACAGGCCTCTGCAGATCTGTGCAAGTTCTAACAAACACCAAGAATCACTTGCAGATGCTCACAATTTGACCCAAGTTTGCATCATACTGCACTTACCAGAATCAGATCCTACAAAAACAAGGGCACTGCCCCAATGTTCTTTAAAATGGACAACACAGACCACACACATATAAATGCAAAGATGTACAGTGGCAAAGAAAGGGTGAGGTGATTTTTAAAAAATTTTTTTGTTCATTTGTAGATTTCCCAAAGAAAATTCTGTGAAGTTCTATCTGATTCCAAAGTACTTCGTAATGAACACGTTTGGCCACTGTATGGGCCAGATGGGCTTTATCAAACACAACCAAAGCTGGATTTAAAATAATTGTTGAGGCAGGCCACTCAAACATACCCGTGCACATGTCCACCCACAGACACACACATCTTTCAGTATGGTGGACTTGGCTGAGGGACAGGAGCCTCTTAGAGCAGATTTTGCAGGACTTGTGTACAACTAATGATAGACAAGAGCACTTGAGGCACGTGGGGCGAAGAAATAAACACGACTGAGCCTCGGAGGAATTATCAGTGATTTCATCATTATGTAACCCAGCAGCAGCCATGGCAATGCCAGGATAGCATAACTGTGCTCAAGTCTATCCATCCACCTCCATTTTCCTCCGTAGTTGCCACTTCCTAAAACATACAGCCTGGCTTCATTTACGTAAATTATATGATTTAAAATAAGTCAGAACAGCTGCTCTTTGTATCACTTTTGAGCAATGTTTCATCTTTAACTTTTCAGATTTTAACAAATGTACTTGAAGTCATCATTAAAGTGGACATTAAAAAAAACAGGTACGCTAGTGTAACTTGTGGATTTGGGGAAAGAGCGGAAATTTAAACATGAGCCAACATGATGAGAGACTTAATCCTTTTAACCCTTGATACAAATATGAAATTCCTTACTTCAACAATAGCAGCACATTTCTAGACAACCTCCACCTCCAAACAGACTTTCCTGTCACGCATGGGCAGAACTGGACAGTGGATATGTGGGATGGGCGGCCTATGATCTACTTATTCATTCATTTCATTTGTTTTAGGTGACGTGGAGAATCGCTGGTGCACACAGAATGGGATCTTTCCTTGTAATGATTAACACTGACACATGTGGATGTGTCCTACGGGAGGAACCAAGATCATGGTCTCAGACAGGAGTAAAAAGTGCCAACAGACTTGACAAGTTCAGGGTGAACCGCCAAAAAAAAAACAACAAAAGAGCCGAATGCTGTCAATCACATTCCACAAACAAAGCTAAGCCAACTGTACAGCACAGAGAAGACAAGTGACCAGTCTTCAGTGTCCGCTCGCCTGGACAAAGAGGGAACGTCAGGTCCGACAACCCTGGAGCTTAATAAGGGGAGTGGTGCCCCCTGGGAGTGTGCAAGGTGGGCCTGGGACAGTCACTTTAAGAGCTGGACTTATTTGTTCCTTTTCTTCTTTTTTTTTTTTATTTCTTAAACACACTGCCGCAGACTCCAGAGGACCCCAGGGGTCCCTCTGTCTCCATTTAGTGTCTTTTCAATAAAAGATGCACAATGAGGCTCAAGTGCAGGCCGTTATCTCATGGTCGTTTCAAGTCACAAAAAAATAACAGCGCAGGTTTCGAGAGCAACATCAAGCACAATTCTTAACACCGAACTGAAAGAAATAAACATTTCAAACACCCTATTAAACATTTTAACTGATTTCTTTAATATCTTTTGAAACCTACACAAGTCCTGTGAATTCACCTATGATGGATTCATCTGTCAGGACAATCACGACCACAGATGCGTGTAGCTCTTAAAGACGTACAGTGTTGATTCGCAGCGGCTGCACGTTCTTGCCGTTAGCGTGGCTCTGCCCGGGACTGAAATATGGGAAGACCTTAGCGGGGAATTTCTCTCGATAGGTGTAGAGCCAGGACATGTCGTCCGCATTGTAGAAGATGAGTAGGCCTTTTGGGTAGTCCAGGTACACCCCCACCTTCTCCAGCTTGCTCTTGACGTTGAGACGGGTCCAGGGCTCGGTGCAGGCACTGTACTGGTTCCCGTCGTGCATGACGATGCAGTAGAAGCCGCGACTGGGCTGGATCTGGATGCTGCCCTTGCGACTGACTGTCTCGTTGGCCACACCGATCATCCACTGGGTCTTCTCTGACACCATCACTTCCCAGTAATGGACACCTGAGGCAAAGCCCTCTGCGCCCAGAACAGACACCTCCACATCAAAGCGGCGGGGGGAGTCCTGTAGCGGCTGCGGATGGAGATTTCCGTAGGCCACGATGGTGCAGTCATCTGAGAGGATCAGTCTTTGGTGGGCTGTGATGGGGTCG
The DNA here is from genome assembly GCA_037833715.1 of Toxotes lorentzi. Taxonomy (NCBI): domain Eukaryota; kingdom Metazoa; phylum Chordata; class Actinopteri; family Toxotidae; genus Toxotes; species Toxotes lorentzi. The sequence continues at coordinate 16,846,427 of JBBMJY010000018.1, forward strand.
AGGGTCAGCGCTGCTGGCACTGAGGAAAATAAGAAAGGGGACATGAAGTAAGAGACAGTTTGAGCACAGAGACTCAGCATTTACTTTTAAATTTAACACTGTGGGGAGACGACCATGGGCCGAGATAAATGGGAGAAAAAAAACAAAAACAAACACATCAGTATGTTATGACTCAGCTTGGCCAAACAGAAAAGTGAGGACTGCAGCGTCATTCTCAGCACCTCATTTTTCTTTATCGTTGCAGATGCTGTGTGAACACTTTTATGCTGAGGCAGTGTGTAATACATCTAGGCCGCTCAGCCACTTCACGGGAGAGGTGAGGTCGAGGTTATGAACAGTGAAGAGATTGTATCACGTGCAGCTGATTAAAATCAAAGGACGCTGTCTGAATGGAAAATATATACTGAAGAATACATGTTTTAACCAAGACGGCACTGAAAATGAAAATTTCACAGACGTGTCTCTGAGGTTTCTGCACTTCACTCAGAAAGCTCCTGACTCACAGAGCAGATACACTTCCATTTTATTGAGGGTGTCAGTCCACATAAATCCTAATTGAAGGCACTCACCGTTCATCCCCTTGTGTTTTTTTTTTTGCGCTCCATTTCTTTTTTTTTTTTTCCCCTCCCCGGTGCAAATAGCTGACCATTTTTCACCACAGGCAACTGTTCAAATGTCCTGCTGTTTATATGTTGTGAACTTATTACTGGCATCAATAATGAATCACTGTAAGCTTTCTGGTTTCACAATATGTTTCGCCTGCTGCAGCGGGACATAAAAAAAAATCAGTCGATCAATAAATAAAAACCTTGCTGTTTTCTTCATGTATACTCCTCATGGAGACTACCTGAACACTATTCTTTTGTGAAGTCAATACTGCTGTCAGTCAGCTGTCCTGTCCTGTTCTCTCAGCTCCTTAGGATCTGAACAGTTGACGGACTAAATGGAGGTGGGTTGGTTGGACTTACGCGGTGCTCAAAGCCTGGGTTTTAATAAGCATTCCCAGTAACACAGTAGAGGTGTGCGTGTCCAAGTTACACAATACCCGCGTTACTCGGAACGATCCACATTTTTCATTGGAACTACTTTCTACCAAATAGTCCCCTGGTATTATCCACACTAAGGAGGACAATGACAATGGAAATGTTTTTTTGTTTTTTTCCAATTTTCTAAAATCAGGAGCAGGACAGCACTCTGCTTAAATTGTTGATTCATGAATTAGACGGACTTTTGAATAAATAATTTAACCACTTTTCTTAAATTCAAACAAAATTCCATTCTCTCCAATTTTATAAGAGCAAAGGCAGACATCTTGCAGACAGATCTCAGATATAACCTGGACAATTAAACCAAAACTGTCTCCAGGTCAAAATACCACCAGAGGAACTGTAAGTGAGATGATATGTTTTCATACTTTGGCTAAACCCTTTAAGACCCAAAACCCCTAAGGAAAATACTGTATATATATCTATCTATATATATCTATATATATATATATCTATATATATATATCTATATATATATAGATATATATATATATATCAGGACTGCCAGAGTTAGGGGAGGTGATCAAAGCCATGCCCGGTGGTAAAAGATGACGGATGGCTTGTTATCAAACGGCACACCCAACTGCAGCTTGACTCTTATTTCAGGAAAATGAAAAAAGGACTTATGCAGCGAGCACGACTGTGAGTACACCAAGATATATTTTTCATAATCTGCTTTTACCTTCATGCATAAACTGGATGTTTTTATAGCCAAGTGCTCTCCTGAGTCTGATAAGGGAGCTCAATGTGAGCAATATCAGACCAGGCAAAGACGGCAAACAATGCAGTGAAGCAGTAATTACAGCAAAGGGAGGAGCAGATCCTACAAGCTCCACAGGATCTAGGCCGGTAGGTGGCTGTTTCTCGGTGCAGTTATGCGGTTTAAGGGGGGAAGTATCTGCACCCATGTCTTCTGTAAGCATTCGGTTATAAGTGAACCATATCAGGAAGAACAATAACTGCTTGTTCCCTTTGCAGGAGAGAGTGGGAAAGGCATCTTTCCAGTTCCTGTGTATTTTTAATCAGCTGGGATAAATGGAGGTGAAATGTCTGGCAGCTGGCCAGCAGACAGGACAATGCCTTCTCCAGTCAATGACATCTCTAGTGTTTGTTACAATCAAGCCATTAAAATTTCATAACCTGAGTGCCTCTCTGTGACATGCAGAGAAACATGCAAGCATACACACATCGGCGGAGAAGCCATTTTTCCTGCTGAACATGAGAGGGGGAGAAAAAACCCACAGCGTCTGGTACTTATCCCCACAAACCCATCAGTGACAGCGAGGGCTGAGGGATGATGGGAGGAATGTCTTTGTTGCGTCTCTGGCAACCGCTGGTGATGGATCGTAACCAATTGTTCCATTTGGCAGCCACTCAAGGGAGGCCAAAAAAACTGCCTGGCCTCCCCTCAGAGCAGCAGTGAGCTGAAATGGGAGGATTGATTGAGGGAGTTAAAAAAAAAAAAAAAAAAAAAAATTCCTCAGCACATTATTTTAAATAATCTCCTGTGAGAAAATGATAGCTGTAGGGCAGAGGGAGTAGAATTCCTCTCAGCACTGTCGACCGCAGAAGGGCATCACCGGCCTCCAGGTCCGACCACCATTTCTCATCCGAGGACGGAAAGAAGCTCGAAAGCATCCCCGCAACATTAATGCAGGGCAGGATTAGTTCCTGCAGGAGGAATTTCTCAAACCTTCAGCTACTCGGGGAAAATTAGATAATCAACCAAATTTTAAAAGGAACAGATTAATGTTTTGGAGAATATGGTTATTTGTGTTCTCTTACTCAGACTTATTTGAGCAGATCGATTCCTTCCTCTCATATCTGTCCATTAAATAATGAAGCTCCAGTCAGGAGGCCATTAGCTTAGCTTAGCACCAAGCCTGGAAACAGGAGGAGACAGCTAGTCTGAAAATCTGCCTACCAGCAACTCTAAAGCTCATTGCTCAGTATGTTATATCTTTGTTTAGTCTGTTCAAAAACCCAAACAACAATTAGTGGTTTTAAGGAAGGTCACCTAGCCAAGAAAAACACTGGCACATGAACCCTCTGTAAAACCACAATAAAAAAAAATCATGGCAAAAATAAAGTGTCTTTACTCTGTGGTTTTTGTACAGATTAAGCAAACGAGATATAACACGTTAGTTAGAGAACTTCAGTCTTCAGGGCACAACCTTCTAGCTGCAGCCTTAAATATAATGGACAGACATGTGAGAGGTATCTTCTCATCTAACTCTTGGAAAATAAAGCAAATGGGCAAAATTCCCTAAATGCTGAACTATTCCTTTTACCACCTGCAGTGCTTCACACTAGATTACGTGCTGTGTATTTGCTCACTTGCATGTTTAAGTTGCACATATCACATGTTCCACTATTGTTCACATGTTGGTGCACATGTACCTGGTGAAATATCCTGGAAGAGCAACTTCCATATTGTGTACTGTAAGGGCCCCATGTACTTGGATGTTGGGAAGTCTTCGTACGTCAGATTGGTCTCATGTATCTTCCCTTTAATCCTGTGACAGAAAAACAGATCAATAACAGCCTAAATCCAATTTGCTGCTTCTCCCAAATAATGCTGCCTCTTGTTCAACCCACAATGTCGATGCTTCAAGTAATTAATCTGGTTTGTGTCTCTGAACTGTGCTGTTATTGACATTAAACAGCTTACAAACTGCTTCATGAATCTCCCGCAACAGAGGTGAATATATCAGAGAGGGGGGTGCAGGGAGGGGTTCAGCTCCAACGCCATTCCAATATGATTCAATATGATTCACCTCCACATGAATTACTCAGCATACTCCTACATGTAGTCAAGAGCTCAGGACTTGTGGGTTGCTTACCACATTGAAATCCTCACAATCACACTACAGTGTATTAAAACAGGGAGCTTAAATATATGTCATGTAACATCAGGCTAGAACTAGAGGATACAGTGGTGAGAAAGAGTAAGTGAATCCTCCTGGAATTATCTGCATTCAAAGATAAATCTATGTTAAGATATGGTCAGAGCTTCATCAAAGATGCAATTATAAACAAACACAATCTACTTGAACTAATAGCACAGAAATCGTTGTACTGTTTTTGTCCATTTTGGATCCATAATTTAAACATTCACAGTGTAGGCTAATGACATAAAGAGCTAGCTGGAGTCAGGAGTTAGTAAAACTGGAGTCCAGTTAATGAAACCAGATTGGAGGTGTGGGTTAGAGCTACTTAGACTTTTCAAAACACTCATGCATTTTAGAGTTTGATATTCACAAGAAGCATCTGCCTTTGTGAACCATGAGAACTCAGAAGACTTACGATCTATCGAACTATTGATTTGCATAAAGCTGGATAGGGTTGCATCGGAATCTCAAAGAGTTTAGGTATTCATCAACCCACAGTTTACGACTGCTCTCACTAGAAGCGTGCATCCAGTTTAGATCACTCCAAAGGCACAATGCAGAATGTTCACTGAGGTATAAAAGAAGTCCAGAGTAACAGCTGAAGGCTAAAAGGAATCATTGGTGCTGGTTGGCATCTCTGTTCATGAGTCTACTGTACACAAATCATGGTAGTTTGCCAAAGAAGACCTTGACACTCCACAACCTTATTGGGAAAAATGTTTTATGGACTGAAGAAGTGTAAAAAGGGCACTGCACACCAACATAAAAGCATCACTCCGATGGTAAAATACGGTGGAGGGAGCATCTTGATTTGGGGCTGTTTTCCTGCCTCTGGGCCTGGACAGCTTGCCATCATCGAGGGGAAAATGAATTCCCAACTTTATCAAGGTATCTTAAAGGAAAATGTCAGACTGACAGTCCATTCTGCCATCCAACAGAATTACTTAAAACTAAGAAAATCTACCTTTTGGAGTGGCCCAGTAAGAACCCAGACCTTAACCCAATAGAGATACTGTGGAATTATATCAAGGGGCCTGTTCACACCAGACATCATAAGAATATGGGTGAGCGGAAACTGTTCTGTGAAGAGGAATGCTCTAAAATTCCTCCTGAAAGCTGGTAGTGGTCTGATCTACAGCTAATGCTAACTCTTGTTTGAGGTTATGGCTGCCAAGGGAGATTCAGCTTCCCACCAGGACTCTGAGTGATGAAAGGGTGCGTTCAGAAAAAAAACATGAAAGATTACAATTGTTTGTGTGTTGTTAGCTTAAGCATATTGTGTTAGTCTGTACTTGTGACTCAGATGAAGATTATTAGCGCAGGAAACCAGGTGATTCCAAAGGCTTCAAATGCTTTCATCTGTATACAGATGGGTGGGGGAACATGTTGAACCACCTCAAACCACCAGAACAGTTTCAGTGCTCCTCGGCGCTGACTCATCAAGTATGTGGATTTCATCAGGAGGGATGAACATCATTTCCCCAAAAGATATTTCATCATCTGGTGATATGATAATGATACAGATCTGAATCATACTGATGTTAATTAATGTGTGTTGTCCCTAATAAATAAACAACTTAAGTTTCAATGATCATTTTCAATACCTGAGTTTCTCTACTGATAAGAAATTGAGCCCAAACTTTTTCAGTACCTAAATTTGCAGCATACTGTTAATTATTATTATGTTTAACCAAACACTCTCCATTGTTTAATGTTGTGTCAACACAAACCAACACAAGAAACCCCAAAAAGCATTACATTAGAGAGGTTTTGCCTACTTCTGGATTTGGATTAGAAAATATCTAATAAAAGGATAAATAAAAACTCAAGACAAAGACTTGTTTGAGTCTTGAAATGGGACTTGGTTTGACCTGCTTGGCCATCAACTCTACACAAACAATTTGTTCTCAGACAATATAGTCACCACTCCAAATTTTGATTAAAAAATTCTTGTGCCAGAAGAAGGTTGGTTTAAAAGGTTTACAAACATGTTGCATCATTCAGCCAAATATATTGTGCTGTCTGAATCTGCCAGTTTCGCTAGCTGTATATCCAACCTCATTAAGCTGCTCTAAGATATTAAACTGTTCAATTAAATCGTCTTGAAGCACGGCCCCCCCCTCCATGATTAAACATTACAGCTGGTTTATTTCAGGCCTAATTCACCATCTGTTCAGGGATTAGCTGATCCTGTTGCTCAAATTTCTACTTTCTACAAAACAGCCAAACAGCCTTATGTTTAGCACAAGCAGAACACAAATTTGGCAGATTACCAAGCATTATCATCATCACTCCCGTTTCACTCCCATTTATTCTAATGTTAGACAAAGTGTTGACACATGGCTTGAGTGGGTAACAACCTGCTCCTTCTTGCACCAAAAGTGTTTTTTGTTTTCTGAAGTGATGATACTGGGACTGTTTTTGCAAACTCGGGGCAGGTGAGGCACCTCTCAGACGTGACGGCTACTCCCTCCAGGAAGTCGTGTCGTCCCGTCTCGTTGAGGCGCTCCTGCAGGATCTGGATGCCCTCCTTGACGTCGCGCAGCTGCTGACTGTAGCGCTGGATCTTGTGCTCGATGTCGGCGAGCTTGCGCGCCGTATCCATCTCCAGCTCTTCCAGCATGCTCTTCTGTCGCTCGCGCAGGAAACGGTGAAGGCGCTCGAATGCATCGCCGATGGTCGCGCGCAGACTCTTTGCGGAGGACTGAAACACACACAAGCAGGAGAAGGTTTACTTAAGAAAAAAAAAAAAACACCCTCATCTGGGATATTTATAACTGCAATTACAGGACTGTGAAATAGACTTTGCACCGTAGTTAACTGGGTTTGTTGAGTGTTTCAGGATAGCTTGACTCTTAATTAGTAAATTAGTCATTTAAGGGCTTAAAAAGTGTTAATATTACAATTAATATTCATGCGTTGATTCAGCTTGCATATGTATCGATTTCGAGTGGCTCTCTGAAAACACTGTAAGTAAAATACAGAAAAATACTTTTACACTGTTATAGCAAGGAGAAACAAACACGAGTACACTGTAACAGAAATAACCCAAAAAGATATTCGAGGAGCAGGACACAAAAGACATCCTGTGAAGTTGAGTGATTACCAACTGGTGGACGGGCAGAAAAGCTGAAGCCATTACAGACAGAGCCAAGCACGCTGCAAGGGACAGCAGACTGGGAGCTCAAGAGCTGAAGAAACTGATTTGTAGCTGAGGAGGAAAAATGGGAAGTTGGACATCAAAGAGAATGAATCATCTGAGCGTTCGCAGTCTGAGTGTCAGAGACAGAACAAAGGGGTGTGACGTGCAAACCCTGTAAAAAAAATGCCTTTCCATTTGAAGCTTCCGAGGAAAGTAAAGAGCTGGACTTCATTCAGGCATTTTATGAAAACTTTTCCAGTACGGCTCCAGCAGTCATCGTTTTACAGGAAAAGTTTAACTTGTGCTCATGTACAAAAGATTCAAAAGAAATCCAAACATCTGTTCATCAGAGAGCAACGAAGAGAGAAAATGAATGAATTTCAGGGAACCACAGAGACATTGATCTAAAATTTCAGACGAATCTTTCTTGTGTGAACCTTCGATGAATAAAGTCTTTTTTTTTTATATATGGTGGGAATTTCAACTGCTCCTCTGGTCTTTTCAGGAGGAGCTGGATTTAGGAACCGTGATCTGTGCTTTAATTACACTTCACCCCTTCAAATAGCAGGGATGCTTCTCCTGTTCTCTCTGAGGCCAGGGGCAGGTATTCTCACTCCGCATGTGGGAACCTATTAAGATGACTATTCCTCTGTAAGCATGAGAGCTATGATATTCAGGTGGGCTGCATCCCAGCCCTCCTACCTGCCTAAGAATTGAAAACTGGTGGTTAGGAGCAGGAGGACTGCAGCAGCCCTGCTATCAGTCTCAGTGACGCGTCTCCTGCTTTGGCCCAGCAGGCTGTGATGGCACAGAGAGGGAGTCTGCAGCCCTTGGAGACAGGACGCTGGTTAACTTTCAGGGAAGCATGTGATTATCAAGCGAAACCCCGGTGGGTATGTGAATAGGACACAATGTCTACCCTTCAGACGGAGAGCCTCCCAAACACACACGATCCAAGGGCCCACATTGGAGTGTAAGGAAGGCACACTCAGTTAAAATGGGAGCTGGGCTGCTGCAGTGCTTCCTTCTCAGTCTTAATAAAAGAGCTGAGATGCAGCTCGGTCTCACATTAAAGGGGCACGCAACTGATTTTAGACGTGGTACAGTGGGGTCCAGAAGTCTGAGACCAATTTCCTATTCACTTGAAAAAGTTGTGTGAAGCCGTGTGTCTGATAAATCACAAGTGACATCACTTGAGTCAGCGACACTTGCGGCTGAAAACTACAAGCTTCTAGTTAAAACGAAATGAGTCTACCAGACCTCTGTAGCCCACTCCTCTTCTCCGTTTGAAGCTACAGGCTTGAGGCAGAAGGCTCGCTTCTGCTGCATCCATTTTGACACTTTCAACTGTCCATTGTGAGTACAACAGTGTTAGGGGAGTGCAACGCTAGATCGGTGGAGCAGTCTTTAGCAACAATGAGGTAAAAATGAAAAAGAAGATAACTTCAGGCAACCTTACATTTAGCAAAACGGAGAAGAAATGCAGGGAGACATTTCATTATCAACTACTTAAATGCATCAGAGACCAATGTAGTCACAGTGTGGCTCTTTTCCAAGCAGAGCACTCTGTGCAAATGGATGTAAATCTAATGAGAAGAGCTCATTTCCAATGAAGAGTGGATGGCAGCTGAAAGGCCCCGATCTTGCAGCCAGAGTGAGTCTGGCAGTGGTTGGTCCTGCAGCCAGAGTGAGTCTGGCAGTGGTTGGTCCTGCAGCCAGAGTGAGTCTGGCAGTGGTTGGTCCTGCAGTGCAGAACTCGGACAGAAAGATGGGTGATGCCGAACATCGGACAGTAGGCAGAAAAATAGGAGAAAGAGGAATGTGGTCCCTAAATGACAACGCTGATGGCTGTGACACCGTCTCTGCCAGAAACCCTTACCTGATGTGTGTGTGTGTGTGTGTGTGTGTGTGGGGGGGGGGGGCGGGGGGGGGGGTTGAGAGACTGACATATTGACTGGATGCTCATGGTTCGCTGATTAAAACAAGGTGTCGAGATTAAACAGCCACTCAATAAACCAATTTATGTGTCGGAATTTAACTGTCAGTCCGAATCATTTAGGAAGACACATGTTAAACAGACCTGTCCTTTACTTCCTGCTCACTCACACTTTGTTTCGTATGAACCTGTTTTACTAAACGAGTATTACTGTCTCTGTTTGGCTGTTTAAGATGCAAATGAGGACGTCATGCTTCTGTAAATTCCTACATGCATTGTTACGTCTGACTTCCAAACATTTGCTGCAGTAGAATTACTTCCAATCAAAACTGGAATTATACTAATTATTTTCTTGTTTCTCAATTTATTGTTTCTTATAACAAAATGCCAGAATATTAGTATAACTACTAATGTCTGTCACACTTTACATTCAGATTCCTTTCCTCTGTGCTGACAGTAAAAGAAACATGTTAAGGTTAGATGTTAAAATGTTCATCAGACAAAACGAGGCAGCTGAAGATGTCGCCTCAGGCTTTTTTGTTCCTTAACTCTTTATAGTCTAAATGATTAATAGGGAAAATAACCGGATCTTTACTTGCAGCCCCAGGGGCTGTAAATGGTCCTTGTCCAGCTCTGTAAATGAAAACTATTTTTTTTTGTGTTACAGTCACAGTTTTGTATGGTTACAAATGTTACAGTACCTTGGTCTCTGTGAGCTGTCTCTGCAGGAGCTGCAGGGCCTCAGTATGTCCCTTCTCACTGTCCTGCAGGGTGGCCAGCTGCTCCTTCATCTCCCTCTGCAACACAAACAACAAACAACAGCTCAGTAACTGGTGACTGAACTTTAATATGACAGAACTGTGGAATTAAGCTGACTTGGTTGATGTGTTTGGAGGATTTCATGTCCATTTTAAACACTCCACTTCAGTTTTGTTCACATTATCTCTCAAAAACAAAACCATTTACAAAAAAATAACACTAAAACATTTGGCACACACATTTTTGCAAGTCTAAATGCATTATTTGTATAACAGCTCTCTTTGCTTGGGTACGAGGCAGCAAAGAGCTACAAAACAAGCAAGGAGAGCGAGATATGAAAGATTAAATGAAATCTCTGGAGATGTTGGGCTGTGTCAGAGAAAACTGGGTCTCATCTCTAATCACGAGCACGCTGGCAGAACCTGCACCACTCAGTCACCTCCAAGTCTCCCCAAGGCAGAAGGGAGGCTCTGCAGGAGATGGCTGGGAGTGCAGTTTTTTATTCTTTATTTTTTTATGGCGGTCCCATGTGACAACACCGGTGCACACAGAATTAGATTTTTGGACAGAAGTGGTTCAGCAGATGTACTCCCTTCAGTAGAAGCTTGAATATACAAATATGCAAAGAACTTGAGGTACAAGACTCTAGATACAGCTGAGCTCAGGGGATCACCGCAGTCAGTAAGAATCAGCTTGAGATGGACGTCAATGTTTGTTCTAAAGTTCATGGCAACCCATCTAAAGGTTTTCAAGATATTTCACTGAAATCCACAAAGATAAACCCGATGGTGGCACTGGAGGAAAAGTCAAGGGATTTATCAAAGTCCACAGGAGTTATCCTCTGGGGATTGTGAATGTCAGAGCCAAAATTCATGACAATGGTAGAAATATATTGGTGTTGCCCAACCACCCGACTTGCCATCCCTAGAACCATGGCACCAGCATATGACAAAAAAAAAAAAAAAACTGATTTAAAATTTTTAATACATTGATCTTTAAAGATGAAATATTAGATTTTTAAACGTTTTTCTTTAAAAGAATACTGTATGAACATGTGGACCTGACTGGAAAAATCAGACCTGACCTTTGTCAAACTGATGTGGATTCTGTTTTAACCCAATCTGACCCAGAACCACCAAATGATTTTATGACTTGGCAGAACATTAAAACCCTGAACTTTCACCATAATTATGACTTGAATTCAACAAAATAAAACCAGTATTTTTGGTGGTAAAAAGAACTTTGCAGTAACTATCTAATAAGTCTGGATTTCTGCTCACTGAAAAAAAAAGCTGGGACCTGAGTAATGAAGTTTTATGAAATAAAATAAATTGAAAAACTAAACATCAGTGGAATAATGTCACTGATTATTGCCAAAAAATGTAAACAAACAAATGGGTCTAAATGAATAATATACAGATCCAAATTAAACAGAAACTGTGCAGTGGAGCAAAGCCTCAGACATAAAGTGACAAAATATGTGTAGCAGAAAAAATGGCATCATTTCATTTGCTCTGATTCTGGAGGAAATGAAAAATTGAACCAAAGGAAACAACCTGACACAAGCCTCATTTATTTCAAACCCCGGTTAAGCCATCCTGCAGCCCGGTCTCTTTGTTCATGTAACCTGTGCGTCACCTTCTCTGTGACCCACAAAGTGTCAGCTCCCGTGAACACCAACTGCAGCAGAAATCCACCAAATGGAACTGTCAGCTCAGCCGGGGATAATAAAACAACCATCACTCAGCCACCGGGCTGAAATGAATGCAAGAAAATTATCTCAACTGAAAGGAAAAAAATCATAATAATCTAACATGAGGACAAAAAAAAAAAATTAAAGTACCATTCGGAAAGAGATTTGCAATGTATTATAAAAACCTTGACCTTGATCATTAGCTGCAAAATTAAAAGGACCAATGGATTGTGTGGGATGTTGAAGATGAAGCATGTTTCTTCTTAAGGACAGAAACAGAGGAAAACAATGGCTGGTGCAGAGGGGGAGCGTGACTCTCCATGTTAATGATAGGAGTGCGGCAGGCTCAGCAGGCTCTCCGCCTCATAGCTACATGCTTGTCTGCAGCAGGTTAAAGGCCACTCCCACACACTGAGATAGACCAGCACTGACAGACTGGCAGAGAAAACATGCTCCTCCACTCTTCTGCTTTCACATCGTCTGACTGAATGGTCAGCGAAGGGCAGCTTCAGCTGTTGCTGCTGTCAAGCCAATAGATGGATGTATCGACAGGAACCCAAGCATCTCTGAAAACCAAAAATCATCCACCATCATCAAACTAAATGGTAGATTCACACTGTCTAGCAGTTTTCCGTCATTCACCGCACTAGTCACTGTCACCAAAATTAAATAAACTGGAGAATATGCGTACTGGAGCTGAATTTAAGCAGGCAAAGCTGCTGCATTTTAGAAACAGCAACAATCAACCTCGTTGAAATCATCTTCATTCACTTCAATCCCCCGAATCTCCTCCATAACATGCAATTACATAATCCTCTTTAATCTTCCTGGAAGCAAAAACCATCCCTTGAGCATTCTACAGAGGGAGATTTCCTATAATGACTTTCCAAACAAAAACTGAGGAGAAAAGCCACAGCTGTAGTGTCCATCACTGCACTCATAGACGAGAAATTGGATCCAAATTGGATGTAATTTACAGGCATCTAGAGAAAAAGTGTGCATTACGGCGAGCAGGCCATTATTAAGTGACAAAACAAAAGCAAACACTGCAGGTAGATGAACACTGGTATAGGCAGAGAGTCTGACAGGAAAATTTGTGTGTGTGTGTGTGTGTGTGTTTTTGTGTTCTGTGTGGAGGCGTCTCTCTCCTGTCCATCGCATCTGGCCAACACAAGTCTGACATGACATTTCCCCAGGGACGTAAACTTGCAGGAAATGGGGGTCACGGCTGGGGGATTATAAATCTAAAACTCATTTCATCCTGCTGTCATTTCCTTCTTCCTCTTCCTTCCCTGTCATGTTAGCATTCTTGGGGAGATATATACAAGTAAACAAATGAATAAAATAATAGACTATAAGTTCCTTCAAAACTGCGCATGGGGATTAAAATTCCTCAAACTTTCCTTACAGCTGCGAGCTTGATTATATTCAGCAGCTCGTTCGGGATTTAAAGAGCATCAATGGCTTCAAACTGCCAGCGCCGGTGAGGAGGAGAACAAAACAACATGCAGCAGTGTCACAGCATGAATAATAAAAAGCCTACAGGATGGAGAACTTCCTCTCACACACAGACATGAGTAGCTTCCAGTGATTTCATTCACATGCACTGATGACAGGAAGAAAATAAACAGCAAAAACTTGCAAATCATCTTCTTACTGGAAAGACGCACGGAACGCAGAGCCAATATGCTACTTAGACTTATAATTGCAGTGGGATTCCTGTCATCGGTTTGTCATTAGACAGAGAACGCAAACGCCAGCAGACGCAAGGACAGTTTGGCATAACCTTCATGGAGCTGAGGGCGTAATTCTGTACAGCAGCAGACATGGTGAGTAAATAGGACGCCAGCCAATAACACAGCAGTGAACACACTGCAGCCGTCACAGTCAGTCCAGTAAGCTTTATGGGCTTGTTGTAATTTAACGTGGACCAGATCTGAAATATGGGGCTCAGGCCGAGCCATCGCTTACTACCAGGTACAGTGTCAAATGGGCAACGATATAACATGGATCCAAGGCTATCAGCCTGGATATTACAACAGAAGAAACATACCTGCAAGTGGGTGCATGCATATATATATATATATATATATATATACACATATACATATATATACACATATACATACATACATACATACATACATATA
>JBBMJY010000018.1:16863412-16883028 GCA_037833715.1 Toxotes lorentzi
GGGTTACCGTCCGATGTCTTCCCTATCCGCTTCAAAGGGTCTAAGGACAAATTTGCCCCCTTAAGGCAAATTTGTGATTTGTGGTACTGACTTAACTTGACAGAGAGGGACCGAATGGTGTGGAATTTTTTTTTTTGACAGCAGAGATTATGTTAAAAAGTTGGAGAAAGAGAGAGCGTTGGTGAATTTTATGGACATTTTATAGATTTCACGGATGGAACCATAAAACTCAGAGCAGCGGGGTGCAGTGATTAGCATTGTTACCTCACAGCAAGAAGGTACTAGGTGTGAACTTGTGAGCTGGCCGGGACCTTACTGTGTGGAGTTTGCATGTTCCCCCGCGTGGGTTTAGTTTTTTTTTTTTTTTTTTTTTTTCCCCAGTTTCCTCCAACAGTCCAAGTACATACAGGTTAGGTTAACTGCTGACTCTCTAAATTGCTTATTTATTGTCTAAGAGGTGAGAACGTGAGTGTGAATTCTAATGTAGGCATAACTACGTGGCTCTGGAGAACTGCATTTCCTGTAAACACCATTATCTCTTCACTGCTTCGTTCTGTGGACACATTGCATAAACACACCCTGGCAATAACCCTTGGATATGTTTGACTGCCAGCAGATTTTTTTTCTCCCCACAACCAAATACAAGCTCGTGTCATCTTTTAGAGAAAGCTTCCCAGGATTAGTCAAACCTCTAATAGTCAACATGTTGTTAATATTAAACCATGTAGTATTTGTCAGGCGTACAAATCACCTTGTGAAAAAAACATGATGTGGTTTTATGCCAGCCAGCCCCACACGGCAGGGATAACAGGCAGATTTGTTTGCCTCTACTTCGTCTTAGTGGCATTGGTGCAGCTGGAAACTATTCCGTTGTAGCTGTTGTGCATGCACTACAGGCGAGATTTCTGCAGCTAGCCAGCAGCTCTTTCTGACCAAATAAAGTGCGCGTCTGCTTCTCTTTCAGTCTCTCCCCTGACATCAAATAAATATTTGGGATGTATGCCTCTTTTATCAAGTCACATTGTATAATAACAAACTGTTTCTGCAGGCACTGGCAGAACATTTCTATGAATTATAAGTATAGCCTCCAGTTGCGTCTGCATGTTATTAAATCCCCTGATGATTTCCAATAACCTACATATTGTAGCCCCGATCATAATATAAAAAAAAAAAAATTCAGGCACTGTTCAAGCACGGAGCAGGAAAAACACATCTCTTTAAAATTAATGTGCGTCTTATTTGGACAGTATTGACCATTTTTGACCCGCACAGGTCTTCTACAACTTTATATACTGAATATGATAAAGTTCTGAAGTTCTGAAGAACACGCTATCTGTGTTTCACTTCTAAATATAGGGAAGTCATGACAACACCTAAGAGATGGGACAAAGTGGGTTAGGGTGGGGAAAAAAAAAAGGTTTTCGTTCATCAGCTGAGTGTGGACAAAAGAGAAGAGAAAACAATGCTTTTTTCAGTTTTAGCTGGCACTGTGTGGACAAGACAAGTCAATCGAGAAAACGTTCCCAACCGCCTCTACATACTTCACTCTTTTAATGAAACAGCATCTTTTTTTTTTTCTTTTAAACACCACGACTATTCGTGATTAAAGCTGCGACACTTTTCACAGCTCGCTAAACCATCCGATAGCTTTTAATGCTTGAGGAATGCTCACTTGTTTTACAGCTGCGGTTATAGTAGAGTCTCAGTGGATAAGAGCATCTGCTAAACACCTAAACTGTAAACAGCTGCTGGAGCGGGAAACCTCTGTTAATGTGCAGACTGCGAGCAATGATGAGTAGAGGAGCCAGGGTGAGAACAAATAATACAGCTGGCTGCTCCCCACTGATTAGACTGACCCTAGATGCATGCTAAATGCATTATGGGAAATAAACAAGCTCTAAGAATACCTATATACAGCAACTTGAATTGGCCATAAATCACATTAACAAGCAGTTTAGGAGTTATGGTGCTTAAATTGTTAATGAGGATATCACTTATTATACAGACCAAAACAGGAAATCATGCAAAACTTATGATTATGAAGTTGGATTTGCAAACCTTGCAACACCATTATAGTTTTAATGACTTTCATCAGGTATTTTCTGTTCAACAGACAATTACAAAAAGCAATTATTTAACTAGAGTTAACTAGTGTTTTTCTCACAACTCTGATAATTACGCAAATGTTCTACAAAGAATTGTTGCTTAATTCGACACCATTTCCTTAATCGCACAGATAAAATTAGACTCAGACTGAGCATGTGAGTGTTTTCCTTGCACCTGCCGATCAATCATCTGTCCCTGTGCACCTGGACTGGAGTGAGACCCACAGGTTTTCAGATAAACAAAAATACAGCTTAACTCATTTAAGGACAAGTGGCATTTAATGCGTAAACATCTTCCGGGTCCCACTCTCTCTCTATCACTCACTGCAACTGGTTTGCCCGGGGAAGGGGTCAGATTTGAGTCTGGATGACTAGTAGCCGTAAATGAGGACTCCTATCAGCAGCATGTCTAATTAAATCATCTGCGGCAAATCACGGACAGAGAGCATTACAGAAGATTATGGCCCAGTCCGTCCCCGCGCAGACCCCCGAGAACAATGGCCTGTAATCTGTCTTGATTCCCCAGCTAATCAAGCAGTGCAGGGCTCAGAGACTCATGGCTGCAGGGGTGAGGTACAGCAGTTCACATACGCCCAAAAATCAAACCGACACAGACAAAAGGCAGAGAAGACTGAATATTAACCGCTCTGCTCTGCGATCACTCACCACTCATGGATTTTTTAACATTTACCGAGATCTGCAATTGTCTCTGCCTAAAAGCCATCTCCCTCGACCTCTCGTTTCACATTCACCACTTTTTTTTACAGGATATTCTATCTCTGAGGCAGCTGAAGAAAGAGTAACCATTTATACAACACCTATGCTGGCTGTTTTTTTTTTTTTTTAAATTTAATGTGAACTTTTATAGTCGTGTCACTGGTGCGCAGGCTGCTCTCCCTGCGGATCTGCCTCACATTAGGGAGGCCAGGGCTCCGCATTAAGCCTCAGTTTAAGCCGCAGAACTTTAAAGACAGCACTTCCCCTTTCATTCACTAAGATGACCAGTAAATCTCCCCTCGCCTCTGATCCTTCCTCTTCCTCTCTGCCCCGAGGACCAGCTTCAGCTTGCACAGAGCTTGCTCCTGTGACCTGCAGGTTTTAACTAGCTGACAGGTACATGTCCAACTACTGATGTCATACAACGGGTAAAATGCATTCAGTTATAATGAATCATCAGGATACAGTCATGTGGGGGAAGTTTGAGCATTTCTACGGAAAAAGAAACACACTTCAGAATACACCTCTTCAGAAGTGGCTATTTTGGAGGTTGTGTCAGTGTTGCTAGGCAAATAAACATTCAGTTGCCAGTTTATTCAGCAGCTGGTTAGATCTATTGCAGTGTGGTACAACAGCCCTGTAAAGCATCCAACCTTCATGAGAGCGATTGTGTACATGTCTATTGATGCAGTGGCAGACAAGTGTTGATTCAATTACATGGTCATTTTGGAGGTTGTAGTTTTAACAGAAACTGAATACTATAATCTTCATGAAGGTGGGCTGTTGCATTAGACTGCACTGGTTTTAGCTGCGTGAGTCAAATAAACTGGCAGAGTATATATTTAACTGTGTTAATGAGGGTCTGAATGTACGGATCTTTGCTATGCTTGCTTTAGTTTTTCTGTTATATGACTGCTTTATGTGAATTATCCACATAATTATAAATAAATAAAATTATAAGCATCATTTTGAAGGGTGTAATAGCTGCATTACACCCACTGTGCATACATGTGAGGTAAACAACATCCATAACTAAAGAAAAGAGATGGAAACGAGAAGGAGAGGAAAACGACAATGACATGAAGATCAACCCTCCAAATCAATTTTGCAAATCAAATTTTCAGTTAACTGTTTTTGCATACTGTTTTTAATTTAGTTTTCATTTTCCCATTTTGTAATTTAAACACTTATTTTACTTCAAAATTAACAGAGCATCGGCCATGACAGACTTCAAAATGAACAAAAACAACAGAAACTGGAGAGAAACATCTTGTTTTTGCTTCCTCCTGCAGGTTCAAGCGTTTCTTAAGATACTCTTGGCACAAGACAACGAGGTATGAAGCCCTTGCTGGTCTACTATTACTTTTTGTTAGTTAGTTTTGGGAAACACCTGTTGGGCTTCAGAAGGTTTGTAAGACAGATTTACTCTCCTTCTGATACTTGTGCATATTGGGGTCCTTGTCTCTTTGAACCTTATTGCATGTACTGGTTAAACACGTCTAAAATGAGCCATTTTTACTTGCTAGAAAACATATGGCAAATTTCAAACCCAACTTGTCTTTGCAGACGGCCTACATGAACATTTCTAATGCACAACAGATGTACAGACATGTGACTCACTTAAGCACAAGCCAGAGTAATCATCTAAACAAGACAAAATGTTCTGTGTGATGGACGCAGGAGCAGGTCTTCTTCCTCCAATCAATACAGCTGTTTATCTGCTAATTTACCAACTGCACAGGCCGAAGTAAACACGCACCCTGCCCCAAGCATCATCAGTGGTATCAGTAATAAGTGCACAGCATGCTGTGGATATTGTGCCAGAACTACTCTAATGGAACATGACTATTGTGTCTTTCCCCATGGCTCTATTTCCACATGAACGCCGTCTCTCTGCCACACCACTCTGACTGACCGCCAAGCTGGACAAACTCATTTGTCTGGGGTGGGTGGCTCGTTGGTAGGAAATTAGCAGGGTGGAGGGCTGGGAACTAGTTTCCTCAAAAGAATTGGTTACCAAACAAGATCTGTGGCATTTAATAAAGCACATACCTCTGAACCGAGGAAAGGATTACTGAGACAGGAGACAGCACAGGAGAGGGAAAAAAGAAAAGAGAGACGGTGAGACAGAGAGAGACGGAGCTGCTACAGGAAAGGAGAGCAGACTGAGGCGAGCCACAGGGGAGATGGCAGCCGTGGGTGCCCTTGAAATTGCCTGACTCATTACTGCAGCAGCACAGCCATGCGTGGTGATGGCAGGCTCGGAGAAAGCTCTCGGCTGGGCTCTGACAGTCAGAGAGTGAAAGACAGCCCTGTTTTTAAAACCACCAGAGGAACACTTCAAAGGCTGTCATGCTCATTCTCCCTTTTCAAACACCACCCTGCATTAAAGTGAGGCAAACGAGAAAAACGCTAATACGTTTTCATGATTAATCCCGTGTTTGTGGTCTGAGAAGGAAGAAATAACTTGGTATAATAATGGTGTTAGTGGAGCACAGCACACAGGTGCAACTGGAAACTTTGAGTGACAGGTCCGTGTGGGCACCACAGTAATCGTTTAATTCTTCAGGTGCGTGGGTTTTAGTCCAACTTAAACCAGTATCACTGCACAGCTGCCTGCTGCTACTCTCCATTCACATACCATCTACAGTATCTACAGTCTCAGGAACAAAGTAAAGACCCCAAATATGCATGGATAACCAGGGGCTGCAGTCTTATATCCTTTCTTATCTGGTCTTGGAACGCAGTCAAGTAGAGCGTAAAGATGTCCCAAGGGCAAGCAGACAGCAGGAAGAGTCTGTCTAGTCCTGCAACACTGTGGTTGCACACAGCCCAACGACGGTGTCGATCATGACAATTAAAGCACAGTGGCTGCTGTGGCGTCCACTTTGTCCACCGCAGGAGCTGACTGCCAACTTTTGGCCACAGTGGTGTGATAATAAGCGCATAGCTTCGTCCATCTCCAATCAGGGTTACAGTGATCCAGCCAGCCTCTATTTAAGATGGCGCCAGCGCTCCAAGTGTAGCATGACTGAGGGAGGGAACTGTAATCTCATCACCATTAACCTATGTTGCCTAAAATAAAGGCATTATTTACCAGAACATAAAGCAAGTACCTTACAGGGTGAAGGAATGAGGCTCGGTAGATAAGAATGTCTGGCTTCTCGGTTATTACCTCGTTTAATGAGTTCAAAGTAAGACTGCCAGGCCAAAAAAAACAAAATAACAGAGGATTAAAAGGATGAGATTGTTTGGTGTGCATCAAGAAACTGGAGATTTCTAGCACTGATTGCGGCTCTGTTTAATGTTTTAGTTCTCAAGAAGTTTTAGATAATTTTGCATTAAGAGGGTTTTATGCTCTTGTACATTAGGTTTAAATGGTGTTTAATGCCATCCAAAACGATTGGAGGAATAAAACCCTTCCTAATCAGAATGCATTAGTTCCCTGTGAAATCCCCGCTCCCAGAAGCAAATGGCAGAGCCACAGACAAATCCTCCATGATCATACCTTTATGTTGAGAAATATGTGCAAGCAAGCAATTATGTGTTGGCTGAATGTTTCCCAGATGTGTGCACGCCACCCTGCAACGGTCGGGTGCTGCATGCGTTTGTGCATTACAGATTTGGCTGCAGGAGAGTTTAAGAAGGAAAAGGATGCAAATCAGCTGGAGGTAAAGCTCTCAACACAGCAACAAGACTCAGGGCCTGGGGTCAGCAGAGTGACATGCCAGGCTAAGGAGATTACAGCCTGCCACAGACCAACCAAAGGCTGCACTCATCAGTGGACACTGGCCAGCCAAACACACTGTCAACACACAGTTAAAGCAGTGGTGGCATGACATAACAGAAGTGTGCGGCATATCTGGACCCTGTGGAAATCTAGTCTGTGGGAGAATTTCAGACCTAAGGCTTTGAATACTGAACCGTGTTGCAACAATGAGTTCAAGCTTATGTAAAATGTAAGCCACGAATACAAACCCATTGTGAAATGCTGCAGTTACAGTTCAAGTGCTCCTGATTACATGTGTAAACAAAGGAATTCATCAACTCTGTGTCACAACTGACTGTTTTTTATTCTGCTGTATTTCATCACAGTGTCCCATTGTAAGGGCAAGTCCGAATGTCTGAGTCTGAGTGTTTACTGTAGACGCTGATTGGATTTTGTCATCCCTGTAGCTCGGATTGTGAAACACACTGATCATCAGTGTTGTGCTGTCTGAAGAAAGCTTGGTAACAACAACAAGGTGATGGAGCATGTGTGTGTCATCCTGATCCTCTAGATGGTGATGAGGTGAGAGGATGATGTAACCTAAAAGCAAACACTGCTGGGAAAATGGACAATAATGATGAATCATTAGTACATAGATAGTATAGTATTTTTTTTTTAGATTTCCCCTGAAAACAAAATCATGCCTCT
Organism: Toxotes lorentzi; assembly: GCA_037833715.1. NCBI lineage: Eukaryota > Metazoa > Chordata > Actinopteri > Toxotidae > Toxotes > Toxotes lorentzi. Next base: position 16,870,652 of record JBBMJY010000018.1, read on the forward strand.
ATTTATATATATATATATTTAACAATTTTAACCAAACCACAGATGTTTCACTCGACCGCTTTGTGAACTCTTCTTAAAGTGTCAAACAATTCTGCACAAAGAGGCTAAGCTTTGGCTGTCTTTGGATCTACCAAACCCCGCCACCAAGCTGGCACGACATGTGCCCCTCTGGCCCAGATAGTCAAAGCACTGGAGATGATTGCTGCTGCACTTTAACACATACTCACCATGTTTTTTTTAGTTAAGTATTGTCAAGCCTTGTGCTAAAAGTGAAGTTAGTGCCTGCAGACACAGCTCTAACAGGTTTGTTTCTGTCTGACACACAGCTCCTGTCTGCTCACTGGAAAGAAAAGAGAAATAATAAGGAAACTTGGGAGTTCATTAATTTCACAGGGTTTTACTCACAGGGGTTCAGTCCTACAACAAATGAATTCAAAGAACAAAGTTTTCAGTTGAAGTAGACGCATTCTTAATAAAATTTACTTTGTGATCTCTAACGAACGTGACGGAAAATAACTAACACCATCTGCTGCCTCGTTCTAATGTTTGTGTTTGTCTGGTAAGGGCGAGACGTTATGTAACAAACCACACCACTTGCAGATCTAAAACGACGAGTATGCCAAGCTCATCATGGGACATGGTTGTTTCCGATGGAGCCTCTGTGTACTCGTACTCTCTTTCAGTAGTGTAGATCTGGGAAGCCTCCAAAGCTCCTGCCAGAATACAAAATGCCAGATCGCCGCCTTGAAAAGAGCTCCAAGCAGGGGGACAAGCTGGTGTCCAAGAAAGGAGAAACATCTTGTGCTGGGCCTAATTACTTCTGCTCCAAGATTACACAGTTTTGACCTTTCTCAGGCTTTCAGCGCAGAGCCTGATTGGAGGTTAAGCAGAACAGCACTGATGTTCACAGCACCGTTAATTATGTTTAATACAGAACACAGAAGGGTACAACTGTAGCGCTGTGCTACCCACTGACTATCTGACTGTTCACATGTAATCTATTAATTGAATTAATTGTCCTTGTCTTTTATTCCATGTCGAAAGTCTTTTATTTTCTGCAAACACCCCAATGGAATAAATTGGTTATAAATAACAAATAAAAAACAAATAACACATTCAATTTATTTCCACAGAAATTAAAACAGATTTATTTTGCCCTGACAAACAAGTGAGCGGCATGTCGATCATGTCCATAAAAGGTGCAACAGCGGCTCCTGAGAGGACTTAACTTAGTTTTTCATAAAGTTATAAGAAATAAATCGATTTAAGCCTTACAACAAGTTTACTTACAACAACCTGTATGGCTTCGCAATTTAATTCACTGTTTTTTTTATTTTTGTGGCCATTTTGTGTCTGGTTCTGGAATAGGAAGAACAAGCTCTTTTTCTTTATCCATCTCACAAATTTCTGACTGACTTGGTTGTTTTTTTTCCCCCCAACAGCTACAGATGTAACCATGACTCAGAACATAATATGTAATCTAACAATAAATAAATATGATTTAAAAGTATTTACTTGGCAAAACACTAAACGCAGTGATAACTTTCCCCAGTTATAAAGTCTGTCCCCATTATTTACAGTATTTTCGGACTGGACTGTCAGCACATTGGTCGACGGTGCTTCTCACTGGCTGTTTCAGCTATTCTCAGTTTAAATATGTGGGATAAAGTAAAGTTATTGAAAACTGTAAAATGAGTAAATTTTGGCCATTCATGGTGCCCATTCAAAAATGAATGACAAAAATGGCTGCCATTCATCAATTTCTCTCCCTATTTCTCCATCAAATAGAGTGTATAAATCAGCTGCTGTCCACACAAAGACACTGATTCTGAGCATTGAGGGCACAATGAGCCTGCCCTTGTCACAGATTCACTTTCAGAGGAGCGTAAGAAGGTCAGTGTAATAAATAGTCAAAGGTTGAGGCCATCACATTGATAAAGTCGCTGCAGCCAAAAGCACAGATAATGTAGTGTAGTGGTCTGAGCTGCAATGAGGGAGTGCAAACCTTTCAAAAATCACACAGCAGATAAAATATCTAAATATCTACTTTGGTAACGGCACATTTAAACAATGAGACCGACTACATAACATTAGACTGGAATGTGTTTCTATGCATACTGGAGCAAAGAAGGAACAGGATTAGGATATTTGTTTCACAGTTATTGGATTTTGGCTCCATGGGAATGGAATTATCCAAACACTGAGAGGAAAGCAAACACTGAAGCAGCCCCGTTAATGTGGAAAATATGACTTAGTGTAAACACGTACGACGTATTATCATACTCTTCGTAAGAAAGTTCATATCAACAAAGCCACTGTCATGAGAAATATTCTCAGTCTTTGGATCAAAGGGATTTTTGCCCCCCTATTTCAACACGCTGGTGCATTTCAGTTTCATTCATTGCAGAGTCAAGATCTCTTCACTGAAACAAAGAACATTTCTTCTATTTTTAAAAAGGCTTTTTTAGGGCATTTTGGGGCTAAATTACAAGCAGAGAGATGACTGGAAAAGCAGGGAGAGAGATGAGGCGTTGGCATGCAACAAAAGTCGACCACCAGACTAGAACCGTGGATGCTGCATTTTTCGAATTAATCTAAAAATGCTTCTAAAATACAGTTTCCCCTCAAATATATCTCTGCTATCACTGTGATATGTAAACCGATGTACCTTTTCTGAAATATCTCCAGAATTTATATCTGTAATTTAAAATGACCACTGCAGGTAATATATAGGCAGGTTTGACATTTATTCCTGTGTAATAAAAAAAAAAAAAAATCTAATTGAACCCACAGATGAGCCAGGTGTTGTGGGCATCAGGGAGGGAAAGGAAATTAGATATGTCTCATTCCTCACCACCTACTGTATCTAAAGTACTCATGGGCAAAGCACAGAAACCCCTAACTGCTTCAGCGGAGCTGCTCTGTGGCAGTAAAGGGACTGAGGCTGAACTGTCTCGGCAGCTCCCACGGGGTGAATGAGTGCAACTGCCTGAATGTGGCGAAGAGTGCTGATGGGTTTTAAGAAAATGTCAGCCTCACCCTCGCTAATGAGCTGTCACAGTGTGTATGTGCTACAGCTGACCTGTATCTCCTCGTAAGCCTCGTCAATAGTGGTCACTTGGTGCTGCTCGTGTAGCGCCGGCTCGTCGCAGAAGAAACACACCAGACTTTTGTCAGTCAGGCAGAAGAGCTTGACCTTCTCGTGGTCTTTGCACGGATAGGAGCTCCTCTGAGCGTTAAGGATGGCGTCCAGTGGGAAGGCAGAGTAGCGCTCCACAATGTTGGACAATTTGAGACTCGGGGAGAGGAGAGGGTCGGTGAAGGTCCTCCGGCACTCGGGACAGTCTCGCGTTCCGTGAGGCTCCTGTCTGCTCCAGTGCTCGGTGATGCACTTTCTGCAGAAGTAGTGCTCGCAGCCAAAGCTGACGGGGTCCTGGTAGATGCTGAGGCAGATGGAACAGAGGAGCTCGTCCTTCAGACAGCAAGCCATTTGCAAAGGCGAAGACTGAGCGGCATCTAAGAGGGCAAGGCTCTGGAGCTGAGTGTAATTGGTTTAATCTTCAGTTGAGTGCCTCACTTCCATGTGGGAGTCGACTGACAAAAACTTCGGCAATCACGAGATTTCACCTTTTGTTGTGTCTGTTGAAATATGATAAATAACAATGATAAGATGCCACTAATCTTTTATTAAAGAATAGCAGCACCTAGTATGTGGTCTAATACAATTATAACAGAGAGATCATTAACAAGAGAAGATTCTTTTGGTTATACATTGACAAAAAGGACTTCAATGAATGCCCATTCAAGATATGATCTTCCTCATTGAGATTTCAGAGTGCTGTCATGTCACACAGCTAACACTGGTTAAACTCGGGTTTGAAAGTAGACAACTAAGTGACAGGCCAATTAATCTTTGACAAATTCCAACTTATTAAATATGAATATCTCCTGTTTTTGGCAGCCTTTTCAAACTGTACATTGAATATCTCTGGGTTTCAGGTAGCTGGTCATCCAAACTAATGATTTAAAGCGTCACCTATGGCTCGGGGAAAATGTTTTGGCATTTTCAGTGCTTTCTGACATAATACTGGCCAAGTTGAGAAATAATCAGCAGATTAATGGAAAATCAAAATCCCTGTTAGATGTAGCCATATTTGAAAGCACTTGTATTCAGAGAGCAGTTGAGTTTGGTTGACCAAATCACTTTGGAATAAAAAAAAAAAACATGACAAAGTACTGATTGCCAGAACCTGCCAAATATACCAGGCTGCTCTTATTAATTTAACAGTAACATTAACCAAATTCCAACTTCTCCACCTTGATACATCACTTTCCCGTCTCAGTGTGGAGGATTTATAGACTCCCACAGAGGACTGTCTGCACCAACCAACAGGCAAACAGGGAAACACCTGCAGCGGTATTATCTCTCCGCTCCTGTCTTCCTCCCTCCCCGGTATTAAGGAGCTTCCTTTTAAATTCCTTGATGAAAAGGGTTTCTGTAACCTGTGCCACAAACTATCCAGTCTATATATTTGCTGTAGCTTCGTATACACGCCTATATGATTGGATTGATCCACCTTTGCTTGCGATATGTAAACATAACCCACTAGGACCACGACACCTCCGACCACAGCGGGAGGATGAGAGGGGGCAAAGACACACAGACACACAAAAAAGGGGGCAAAACACTAATCCAGTGAGATACATATTAAAAAAGTGAATCCGGGTGGAGCATATGAAAGGTAAAAGCATATTCACAGGACAACTGCACACAGAAGAAATGGATAAAAACAGAGAAAAGGACACTGAACTCACCAGCCTGGACGTAGCGACATCAGCGGCTCCAGTGCAAGTCTCTTTCAGGAAGGAGAGCAACACACAGCGGCAACAGACGGAACCAACGGCACGGAGCCACGGGGGGTGCGTTTACCAAACACATCATGTGCAAGATTACTGCACTTTGTCCGTAAGTATGTAAACACGGAATAAGAGTTATGTATGTGGAGTTTATGAATTTTAGTAATTTAGTCAGTGAATATGAAGCGTTAAAAAAAAACAAAACAAACACGAGCCTTACCCCCCTCTAAGAATGGAGTGGCTCAGACTTCCCCCGGTTAGCATCGCTGCATGCCCACCTTGATTACAGCAATCAAACATACTAAAATAAAACAGAGAAAAACTGCAACTTAACCCCTATGAGAAACTGTCTTTTAAACCAGTGTAGAAATCATCATTAAAATGGACTGTCACTGTTCCCTGAAACGTTTTTATGAGCCAAACGAGAGAGGTTGTCAACGCCTGCCGATCCACATTTAGCCAGTAGGTGTCAGGAGCGTCCGCAGAAAACGCCCCAGTGTTCCCAGTACAGGTGGTAGAAGGTATCCCATAGACCAGAGGTGTCCGAACTGTTCCACAAAGGGCCGTGTGGCTGCAGGTTTTTGTTTCAACCAAGCAGCAGCACACCAGACTTGACTCATTCAATCAACTGATCTCAGTCTTCAGACAGTTGATTGGTCAAACTGTGTGCTCTTGATGGGTTGCAACAAAAACCTGCAGCCACGGCATAGACCTAAACCCATTAAACTCACAGGGCATCATAAAACAGGATAGATTCCCTGTTTAAAAAAAAAAAAAGGCCTAAGAAGGTATTAAAAAGCCCTAACTTTAATTTACAAAGGTCTTAATTAAAACATGAGTTCTAACTTTTAACTTGCAGATGCTCATCAATTCATAATGTTTTAGCAAAAACTTGAATTGACAAATTAATGATTTACTTTTTAATTGAGTAAACCATCCACCAGTTTTTTGCCTCTTATCTGGGTCCTTGTGTGAATGGATTATGAAACAACGGGCCCTTGGGCATAGACAAATAATAGGCAATAGGCCTGTTCAGCAATCCGAACATTGGTCCAAGTAACTGATTACTTATAAAACTAGGAATTATATACCTAACAGGCTGTATTATTTGTTTTCCATCATTCTTTGACTGGTATGACAGTAAAAAAGGTTTTGATTTGCATTCTCTGCAGTATTAAAAGGTCTTAAATTTACAGTGGTGAACATTGAAGAAATCCTAACTCATCACTCATCATCTAACTGACAGAGTAATATAATAATATAAATTATGCAAAACATTTCTGTTCAGTATATATATAATTTCATAATGCAACTAAATATATTATTTAGTTGCATTATGAAAGATGTATAATCCAGTGCTTTGGGATCTTGAACCATATGTAAAAAGTCATGATGTCTCAGCTTCTGCTGCATCAATTTTGAGTATTCTGTTTTATCTGTGTCTTCTGATTCCCCATGAAAAATGGAAGTACGGTAGCCTCAGTGTTTTGACACAAAAAAATAGATTACATGTTAATTGTTCACAGCTTTGTAAGTTGTGAATATGAGATAAGCCATATTTAAATACTCTTGTAAAGATATGAAGATATGAATTCATTTGCAACTACTTGTACTTACACTACCACACTAACAGAGAGACAATATTCATATCTTTATTTATAGTTCTCTGTACATATATACACATGGTAACAGTAGTTTGTGATATGGAAGCACAACAAAGGTTTATGCTTGTTTTGCCTCATAAAACATACCATATCTACAAGTTGTTCAGCCAGTCTGATTTCAATTTTTCACCATGACAGAGAGATAAAACTGGCTTATCAGTCTTTCATGCAGGTGACTGCTCATACACTGTAACTTTCACTGTCTTGCACTGACATTATTGAGTGTTTTCCATTCTCTTGCTGTGGGATGCTAAATGACTCCTCTTCCTCTCCAAAGGGGAGCTTACAGTCTGCTTCCGTCAAGTTTGTGGGCATGACAGATGGTGTCCCGCAAGTCCCGTTTCCTATGTGGAAAGTGATGTTGACATTGACATGAGGACTGGTGGTTACAGGGCTGATGATCTGCGGGCTGGTGGGCTGAGAGGAGGGCTGAGAGGAGGACTGTGAGGGGACGCTGGGCTGAGGTGTGATAGGCTCCGTGTTGGAAATTAAAGACATGGGCTCTGACAGGGCAGAGTATGAATTGTTAAAGCCTACAGTGGATTGACAAGGGCCGATGGACTCGTTGTTGCTGCAGCCGTTCCTTCTGGTCAGAGTTTCAGAATTGTCACTAGACTGAAGGTGGTCACTGTAGGCTTCCCCTTTCTCCAACAGACACTGTTGTTCTGGTGAGGTAACTGTGAGTGACATCCGCTGAGTTTCCCTCAGATAACCCTGATTGATGTGCTGTAGAAAGAAATATGAAGTTTATTTTTCTGTATTTTATATAGCCACAGCTACAGTCGGCGGCCACTTTTATAGGTACACCTGCATGTCCAGTGTAATGCAGTGTAATGCAATTCAATACAGCTGTTCTGCCCTAAAGTCTCCTTTCATGCCTATAAAGTTCAGTTTTCTTGACTGTCTCATAGAGGTGTTTATTCATCAGGTGTTTTAGCACTGAGTTCATAGTTAGTGATGGTGCTGCCTTATATTGAGAGGTTCTATATAATGTAGTCCAGTACAACACCATCTCAGAAATAATCGTGTAGTTTTTGAATTTACATATTTCTGACAGTGTTACCAAAAACTGAACATTATAAACCTGGTAAAGTTTTAGAATTTATGGAGGAGCTGTTGTATTGAATTGTGATAGGCTGTACAGGTGTACCTAATAAACAGGCCACTGAGTGTATATTAAGTCATGAAGAAGAAAAGCCAAGGAAGACTAACTTTATCATCACTCTCGCAATTCCCATTTGGATCTACTTTAGGTTTAGGTTTTGGAGCATCTGGAAAAGCAGAGGGAACATGCAGAAATGGTGAGTAAAGCAATGACAATTTGATGCAAATAGTTCATGATAAAGATGTTTTCATTTTGTATTTCAGGTTGATGTACAGCAGAAGATGAATATAATGTAGATTCAATTCTAGCTATTCCACAAAACAAGAACATGATTGATGCCCCTACTTGCAGGATATAGTTACCTTTGTTCCAGACTGCTTTCAAAAGGCATACCAAAATGACGACAAGCAAAATGAATCCAATGACTCCGGCAATGACAGCTGCTAATACAAAGGTAAACACAAACACAACACGGGGGAGAAAGAAAGAAATATTGAAATACGAGGTAGACCTCACAGTTTTCTCATGATGAATTCTTAGAAAGACCAAATCAGTTGCCATACCCACTAGGCCAGGTTCTGTGTGTGGTGGTGGGCTTTTTGTTGAATTGTTGAATACTTCACGTGGAAAAGATGGCCTGACAGACACTGTGGAGTCTGAGACTGCTAAGACCGTGCTCCTTATTGTACTTGCAGTCATGAGAACTGTTGCACTTTGAAGCTGTGAGGGTGTATCACACACGGTGTCTGAGGTAGCATTGCCTTTTCTAACAACAGCCATCCCATGACAGCTGTAGAGAAACAAAGAGAAAGGTCAAAGATCTGAGTTTCTAACATCTGTATAGATATGTGACTTTCCTTCACTCACTCTGTATGAGGCCAACACCTGTCCGTGGAGGAGTCTGTGTTAGAGAACGTTCCTTCAGGGCACCGTATGCACTTCACATCCGAGTATGCGTTCCCTGAAAATAACACCCAAACATCAGACATCACATTTCATGTTAACTTTACCTACATACTATATGTAACATGATACACTTTGGCTTACATTAATCATTAAGTCTGACAGTGCATATTGGTCGTATATGGACCTTGTAAAATATATAAAAACACACCTGGCACAGACACTCCATACCCAGCTTTGCATAGCCTGTACTTTTTACATTCTGTGCAGTATGGGTCATCAAATCCCATTAAGCAGTACATCCCAGGCTGGCACATACACTTGGAGCTTGCAGTAGAGGAACAGTTTTGGGCATACTGCAGACCTTTGACTGGTTATACAAAGAAACATATGTTTTTTTCTTACTGGGACAGTCATGTGTTAAAAAGTTAAAAACAATAAATAAAAAAAAATATAAGAAAGCATTCTTTCTAACATGGAGATTTATAGTGTGGCTACTGACCTGATTTACACTTGGCACAGGACTCACAGTTCTTAGCATAGTTCCAGGCCTCCATGTACTGGTTCGGTTTACACTCTTCACACACAGTGTCTGTAGTTTTAGAGCAGTCCTGTATCATTCGCTGTCCTGTAATAATATATATAAGAATGAACACACCAAGGCGAACAGCAAGAAAGTTCCAAGTTCGAACCCCAGTCTGGGCTCTTCTGTTAGGAGTTTGGATGTTCTCCCTGTGTCTGTGCCTGCGTGGGTTTTCTCCGGGTTTTCTCTCAAAAAAAAAACATGTGCATTAGGTTAACTGGCTACTCTAAATTGCCCCTAGGAGTGAGTGAGTGTGTGCGTGAGTGGTTGTGTGTCAGCCCTGCAATTGACTGGCGACCAGTCCAGGGTGTACCCCGCCTTTCACCCATAGTCAGCTGGGATAGGCTCCAGCTCCCCCGCAACCCTGAAGGATCAAACGGTATAGAAGATGAATGAATGAATACACCTCAATCTGTGTTAGTTACTGCAGCTTTTTCACACATTTCATAACAGCTCATGGGCACTGTAACTCTAGAAAGTCCACCAACACACAAAAATGTAAAGATTAAAAGATAAATGTAACATTATTCTTCATACATTTTTATTGTAGTACCATTCCTTTATCTTCGTGTGACTCAGTTGCCTGCCTACAAGTGTTGTTCACCACAGTCCGGAGCGGATGCTTGAGATCAGTAAGATATTATGGCTATGCAATTAAAGACCCACACTTTACAGCTAAAAGGTATTCAGATAAACACCCACTGCTACCCTAAGTCAAAGCATAATAGAGAAATGGGATGTAAAACCATTAACTCCACACTGAGTGGGAGAGATGAGGTTCGCAGAGGCACGAGATCAAGTTACTGCATGAGCACATCAGCAGTTTCTATCGCCCATATCTTTACCAAACGAATGAGAAAGGGTGTCCAAAGTGAGAACAAGTCTACACAAATGTAGATAAATTTGACAGTTTGCAGTCCTGCTCCTCGGGCCACACCTGAACCACATATGAAATGCAGCACAAACCTGGTTCTTCTCTGCAATATGGGAGCAGTTCTGTAGTAGTAGTAGTTGAAGAACAGCTACATAAACAAGGTTAGCTTCATTAGCTAGTTAGCTACAGCTAATAAAGGTGACACTTTCAAAACTACCTCAAATATATTTAGATATTTCTGTACAGCTGTTTCTCATTACAAAAACATGCAATTTTTGTCAACAGTGCATGCACTAAACCCGCTTCATGTCCTTTGTTTTTCTGGACAAAACAAGAAAACACCAGCTGATGAATCTTTAGCTACAGTAGGAGCTATTTATATTCTTTCACACCGCCCAAGCTTTTACCAAAAAGGTTTCAAGTCCTGAGTCATCAATTACCTTTTATCTTTTCTTCCATATTCAGACTGCTTTGTCTTTCAGTACAGTATGTACCTGAACATTGATATGAATCTGAGTGGGTGCTTTTTTTTTTTTCCTGAATGTTTAAAAATTGCAGCCCTGGCTGCACTTACCAGGGGGACATTTCCTGCAGCACAGGTTAGAGTCCTCTGACAGGTACTCGTGTGTTGTGTTGCGACAGTTTCCATCCGAGTCCGCCTCATAAGGCAGAGGGCACACCTACAGAAAAGTGAGATGATACTTATCTTCTGCTGATCAGGTGAAGATAGTGGAGAACATAAAATGCTTTCTCATAACCCACTGACACACATGTAGAAAGGCTTTACGTTTAATGGGGGGCTTGGTCCTTCAAGGCGAGTCATTTTGAAATTACTTAGATGAAAAATATTGGCAGCCCAGACATTTATCTATCAGACATTTTTCCTTGAGATGCAGCTGCTTTGATGTATACCATTAACCGATCAATCAACAGTTTAGTTAGCGGCTGACAGAGGGAACATACAAGTTAATCAAACACTGACCAAGTTTGTCATCATGTAATATAGGAGCTTAAAGTAGTAAGTGGCCACCCACACCTGCGCCCACTTTTTCCCTTCTGGTAATGCTCCTGGCCTGTGCTGCAGACATGGTCAAACAGGCAACCATTGCTCTGAATTTGTAGGAGGTGCATTTCTCTCTTCTCTGAGGGGCCTTCCCAAGTGCTTGGGCTTCGGGCACTGCAAGCATACATCCAGCATAATGTAACCCAGGTACAACGTCATGCCCTTCCTCATGACCAAAATGTGACAAATACAGTAACCACAGCATTTATAGTGTGGTGAACAGCACAAAGTCGTAGCACGGAAGCAGTTCACACACCTGTCCTGTGCATATACTTGAAACCGTCTCACCACAGTACCCTCCAATGACAAGCAAAAGTAAGAATGTGCTGACAGCAGCGGTGTGTTTCTCGTATTACAGGAAACAGAGGCGGCAACCTAAAGGCCGTCGGTCCCGGTGCACGCACGTATTGTATGGTGTGACCACTGACAGCAGAGTGAGAGATGGTAAAGATTAAACTCCGGGTAAGCCTCACGGTATTAATTACAGTGTATCGAAACGAACATCCTGTTTCTTTTTTCTTTAAGCTTTTTATTGTCGTGCCTAAAACAAGTCATCTTGAACAGAAATGCATAGTGATAGTGAAAGACAAGTCGATATATCTCTTCATAACGAGGTGTCTCATCAATGAGACATTCACTCCGAAACTGCATCGGATGCCCGACACCTGAAACCTAACATTCATACAGTTTCACCACACTACAACAGTTAGTTACAGCTCCGAAGAAGACCGTCTACTGTAACACACTCAGGACAAAACTGATGCTGCTTCAGAAACGACTGTCAAGGCTGTTTTAAAAGCAACGAGAAAAGATCTTTGTTGGCTTCGGCACAGGTGGCAAAGTTAGACTTTTATAGAAACACGTAAAAGATAAAAACGTTTAGTTTTCACAAGTATGACACAAGTTGTCAAACATGGATTTTGAAAGTACTTCGGTGCCCGTTTCCTCACATTCCCTGGAATCATTTCAAGTATGTGAGACTTCAGACGAACAGTTCAAGCCTTTTCCAGAGTACCTGATAAACACTGCAAATACGTGACGGACTGAAAGACAAACACAAAGCTTACCTGGGCAGTTTGGGCACTCAGCAGAATCAACAGTACAAGTATGTCCTTCATTGCTTCTTTAAAGAAAATTATAGCCTGTAGAGGATACAGCAACCAGCGTGTTCACTGAACTATTCATTTTATTAAGGCGGGACCACAGGCTGTGCACACAGGAGCAATTTCCTTGAACTGAGTCGAGTGTTTGGAGGAAGGAAACGAGCAAGGAGGTTCTAACCCACATTCAGTGGTACTATGTGAATAAACATCATGAGGTTTCAGGTT
>JBBMJY010000018.1:16883128-16903144 GCA_037833715.1 Toxotes lorentzi
TATATAATGATCCATATATATATAAAATGATCCATACATATACATATAGATAGATATAGACACAGAAATCTATTGTATATGTCCAACATGAAAATTTTAGGAATTAACCTTAGTTTAACAGTACAATAACTACAATCAATAACTGAATCAAAGTAAGTTTAATGTGGCTTTAAATCAACAACAGCCAATAAATTTTGATTTTATTTTTTTTTTTCACAGCAAACACTTTCATTAAGTGTCCTAACCCACGGTAAACCATCCCACTGAACCAACAACAATAACAAAAAACAATGTCAGGGGTTTTCGGGCTATAATTAAAATGGCATAGCAGTTGTTATTAATGTTAGTGATTTTCCCAGTGCTCTTCCTGCCATGAAATGAACCGCAACTTATGTCAAATATAATAATAAATAAGTATAAAATATAATCAAGGATATAGAAAAATTAACCCATGTCAAAAAGTGACCTACTGCTGCTCCCTGAGTGTCGCATTACATGTGTATGAACTGGTGGGGGAAAAAAAGTGCTGTGCTGATTTTGGCCAAAAAAAGAAAAAAAAAAGAAAAAGAAAAACACTAAGTCATTAAGTCACTTCCAAAACAGGATGATGACTCAGATTTTCTCTAGATTTTCTCTTCTTGTTTATAAACAGACAAGTCCAAATACAGTGTAGTCTCACAAAGCTCAGCTTGGTGTGCAGCCTCAGCTTTAATGGGTCTTGTGAGGTATTACTGATTTGACTCATCAGGGTATCAATCTAATCAATTGTTTTCAGGAGAAGTGAATCATGTGACAGGATACTGTAGCTTATTGTATATTTGTGGTTATTGTGGTTACAGAAATCGCATTTCTGCCAAACCCAGGTTAAACTCTCTGTGACTGTATTGTTAGTGTTACTTAAACCCACTTTACCCGCTACTACTTAATTGTTGTCAAAACCTGCCCTCCAATAATTATATGATCTGTACACTCGAATAACAGTACTGCAAATGCTGATGTTGTTCCCAGCTTAATGCCCATGCGTTTAGTTTAGTCTAGTCTGTTCCTGTGTTAGACGCTGACATTTCAAAATAAAGTTTCCCCTCCCACATCCTCATTTCTTTGGTACTACAGTAAAGCAACAGCCCTGTTGTCCATTGTGCTTGTTATGTCTGTCTGTTGTACTAAATAACTCTTATTGTGTATTTCCAAAGCAAAGACAAAACCTTCAGTCTTTAAATGGGTTTGTTGCTATAGTACAAAACAGTAGAAGTGAAACTTGTTTTAAACTTGTTTTTTTTTTTTTTTTTGTTTGTTTTTTGTTTTTTTTTTGTTAACGCTTTGGCCTACTTTCATGCGTTGGGGCTTCGGGCACTGATCTCGGATTCTGTACTTTACTGCTGAGTAATTTCCATAAGTACAGCACAATTATTAGGATTTTTAAATGACAGACTTGAAACTTGTTTGAGTCAGATATGAACATACTGTCTGCAGTTATTTTTCTCTGAATTTCCTTTTTTTATAAGATGGCATCTAAGTGCAGACAATTCAAATCATTGTGTGTCTATGCCAATAGAATTGTGCGCTGATATTGATCTTCTAAGTGATTTCTTATCAGCCTTCAGCAGGTTTCAAATCCTGTTTATTTTCATGGTAACCAATTGCTAATTGAAGGTAAAGTCTTCAGTGATAGATTAACATTCATTACCAAAGATCTGTAAGATAAGTGTTTGAAACCAACGTGCAACCCATCAAACTTGAATCATATTGTCTACCAGACCAAATCAAGTAAAAACATGTACAACTTTAGGATCTGAAGAAATGAACCGAGTTTCAGTAGCATCCCTTCCCTTAACAACTGACTGTGGTAAAATGTAGAATCACAAAGCTTGATCTTACAAGGTTCAGTCTGGAGCAACAGCGTCCACGCTCTAAGATGACTATCAACAGTCAGATAACAATACATGGATGACAAATAATGATTTGATTTTAAAAAGGAGTCTGTGCCACAAGAAATCAAAGCATTGCAACCTCAACACACAGCAGGATGCCAGGAACTCATAACATTTGGCTCTTAAACTTGACTGAGGACAAAAAAAAAAAATCAACACATTTTTGAATTGAAGGAAGTAGAGGAAATTTTAACAGTTTCCTTGACTTTGGATTCATTCCACTCATCGTTTTTGTTGCTTTTAATAAACATGCCCTGATACATTTTGTGATACATCTTTCCTCTTCAAACACATTAGCGTGCAAGACACAGACTGGAAAAAGTAGTGTCATAGGTGGGATGGCTACACTATGTGACATTAAGTATAGGTGGTTGTGGTTTCCTGTGAAATTCAACATATGTGCACTACGTACAGCCTTTGTTTCTACAGTGTTCACAGTACCACAGTAAGGAAGTGTCAAAGGAAGTTAAAAACAGAAGTATGCGCAAACCTGGGAGCCAAAGCAATCAGTTGGAAAGGGAAACACAAGCTGGTGTCTGAGCAACGGAGATCTACAGAGCAAACTCAAATTTAACCATTGCTAAGTATTTCTCGATGTGGTAAATATCTTCCCTTTCCACTGTGGCGTAATGTTCTGATCTCTTGCTTCACGTCCACGAGGCTGCAGGCAGTCACATGTGGAGCCTAAATCTGTTCTGAAAAAAATGAAGAACTAAAATATAACTCCTGTCAACATTAAATATGCTGCTCTGTTCTGTAAATCATTCCAAATGTATTAAACTAGCATGCTTTTACTCACATTATGTACGAATAAACAGAAAACAGTCCAATTGTAAGCAATTTATTCTCTAACTCAATACATTCTTGAGAACAAATGATCTAATATTTACTTACAAATATTGACGCACTCTTGGCACAAAATAATTATAATCACCACTTAAAAATAGACTTTGATGTTCTGTCAGCTCGCTGGGAAAGAAGTGCTTCCTTTTTTTTGGGGAGAGAAGTGTTGGAAATTGTGACGAGCCAAGCGTGACAAATTTGAGATCTGGTCACTGGACACTTTGGGCACACAGAGATCCTGAAAAATAATATAACCATCATTTGAGAACTGGGCCATTTTTTATATTGTAATAATATTTTGACTTTGTATTAAAGCTGCAGCGTCTCACCTCCAGTTCCTCATTCTGCGACCATATGGAGCTCTTTGCATTCAAACTGCTCTGCAGATCAAGGCTGCTGGGTGGTGGCAGGGTGCTCTGTCCTTTGTACGACCAGCCTGAGAGGCAGTGCTGGAAAAGAGTGAAGACATCCACTAAGATGAAAGACAAAAAAAAAAAAAAAAGACTGGAACGCTGATAAAACGTACAATGTTAACTAAGACATAGGGGTGTTTACACCATAAGTAGAGACTACAGAGGGAAAACGGCTTGGTTTATTAGTTGAAGATTAAAAATCATCATGCACTGGGTTTTCTGCTTTGGACTCTTACTCACCGATGGTAACCCCAAACTATCAGAAGGGTCAAAGCTGCATCTTCGATGAACTTTGTACTTGTAAGGTGGCAGGAGGGTGGAGCGAGGGATGCTGACCCTTACAAAACAAAAAAGAGGAAGGAGAAGGAAAAGTGTACTTTACTTTACTTTATTTTAAAACTGTAGTTTGACTGTTCCTTGTAACAGCAATCTATAGATATCTATAGATGCTTTAATGTGTGTAAACACACACAAACACAAACAAACACACACTACAATATTTATAAACATATTTTAACTTAATCGTTATGTGTTTTTGAGTGTAGACTGATGAGCGAGTCCTGAGGACTTTCTGTACAGTACAAGTAAATCCAGAAACAGAACATGTTTCAGAGTGAATTAAACAAACAACTCGGAAAAACACGTGGTATAAACATGCACCCAAGTGCTCCATTGTCTTTTGGCTTCATCAAGCAGGGACATAGTATGTCAAATTACAAACGTCTGTCTTTCGGCTGGTGCTAATTAAATGCTTTGTTGTTTATAAGTCATAATGCTGTGAAAGTGTAAATCATCAATACCTGACAAGAGCTGGTTCAGCAGTAGTGTGAGGGTGGGTGGATTTGTGCTTTTTGCACACAGGACAACACTCCTGAGTGTGAAGTGGGACAGGGAACAGTCTGCTGTTAATCCTGTAAGAGAATGTGCCTGGACAAGAGGGGGGCAAACAGAGAGAAGAGTTACCTCAGCTATCATGAAAAGAAAAATCGGTGTACAGAGAGTAATAGTGTTCAAATAAGTGAGCCCTCTTACACTGATGAGTGTCCACCTTCGCTTCTGGGTCATCTTTGTCTGTTAGCAGTGACACCCCTGAATGGTTCTCCTCAGAAAATCTATGAGAGAGAGCTAATTAATAGTGATTTAATGAAGCCATCATCAATCACAGGTAAACTTGACTCATATTATCAGTCGCAAATGCAATCAGGAGAGAAGCGCACACCCTGCTTGTGGGCTGCGAACGCACTCGTCTCTATTGAGCGATCGAAACACGCGCAGGTCACTGAAGAACTCATCAGAGCGTTCTATCAAGTAGTCGTCAGCATCCAGGACGCCTTGGAGGGAAAAAAAACACACAAACATCACCTGTTAGAGCTCCATTAAACCACTATGCACTTGTGAGAGACATAAACAGAAAGACCAATAAAGAGCACCTGCTATCCAGTCATATCCAAGTAAGGGCTTCAAATGATGACTGTCACGAGTAGGTATCTCTTCACATTCGTCAGAATGAAATGTGACTCGACTCTGCACCTCCACCTACAAAAACAAATGGCGACAAGAATTAGTAATCAAATGTTCTACTTCAGTCATTTTCGGATACAATCAACCTTTCCAGTGGCTTGGCAGAGACTTAATATTTAAAAACCCATAAACATGGAAAATATAAAAGCAAATCTGCTGTTAACAGAAACAGTGTGCTGTACTGTAAAATTGAAGTTCAGGTAAAAAAACTAATTTAAGCTTAATGTGGACAAATGTTTGAGCTTTTTGGTCCTGAACTCTAAAATTAATGTTTTCATTATTATTATCCTCTATACTTCCTCACTGGTTAAATACACCCCCCAAAAGTACTCTGATAAATGACAACTACAGTATAAGGTGCATGAGTTACTGAAAAACATTCAATATGAAAACATAGGAGATTGTCCTGTCTTTCTTTTGCTTACCTGTTCTTTATTGTGATTTACTAAATGGGACTTGGTGCCGTGTGGCCTTGTGTCCTGTAGACCGTAAAGGTCTCGAGGATGCCTATCACTGTCTTTGAAAATGTCTGATGGGTCTGTGCACTGAGCAGCATCTCCTCTATGTTTGAAGGTCAAAGATGGTGTGGAAACAGTGTCCCGGATGCCTGTGTCTCTCTCAAGAGTGTCTGATGGAGACACAGAAGAACAGATTTCTCCATCAGTGATTCATGAATTTGTTACTCATCTCTTGCACACCACAGGATGTGCCTGTACAGAAATAAAGTGAAAACCATCACAAGACTGTGAAAAACAAAAACAAAAATGAAAACACAGTAAAGGGTAAAAGCACAACAAACATCACTCCAAATGTTTTTAATGAATCATATCCCAGTAATTATATTTATCTGACGAAAAAAAGTCATTAGCAGTGCAACTAACCTTAGCTAGCTACTTGTAAATACCCTGTATGGAGTTAAATACGGTTATAAGCTTTGTGTTGAACGTGATGTGGTGTGTGGCTTAGCTCAAGCATGACAAAATAGTTTTACCTACTGAGTCTAATGCATAGATTTCATCCATATTGTAACGCTACCAGAGGACTTATTGGATGAAAACACAAGTCTTTTCTGGTAGCTAACGCAGTTAGCATTTTAGCAGGCTTCTTTTGTGCATTCAGCCCCAGTGGACACAGTTTAATTACCTGCAAATCTCACGGTTGGTTTGGCGAGGGCGGCCCTGGCTGGACCGCGGTCTCTATCGGTCAAAATGATCATCTCTTCAGGCTCTCTCCTGTCCTCTGTCTCGTCCTCTTTCTCCCTCTTGCGGCTCTGACTGCTGCGGTTTAGAAGCTCCAGTTTCTCTCTCTGCTGCCTCAGCTTGTTCAATAAATCTTTGTTCAGCTCTCGTAAAGCGTTCAGTCGGTCTGCGGAGTACATTTTTAAAGGTCAAACCACGTTACACCCACGTTTAAACCACGTTTACCTAACTAGAGGTGAAACAAATAAAGTTACGGTTCTTTTTCGTGAATCAAACCGGACTCCATAACAACGCGTTGACAACAATGATCTGATTGGCTGCGCACGTTGGACTCGTCACGCTGTGTAACCGTCCGAGGTTTGTCTTAAAGTGACAGACACACATTTGATTTAAGCTACAACACAGGATGCGGAACAACAGAGGGTGCTGTTTATTCAGTTAGAGACACCGGACAGTCCAGGTAACAGAGATGAGTTCATAAACCAGGACAAAACTCAACTAGTACACTTCAGGCAGCAGCAATTGGTTGCAAGAAGCGCAGTAAGCTTAAATCTTGGTTCAACAGTGCTGTCATATGCTGACCGTTATACATAAATAAATAAATATATAGATAAATATAACAGATGGACAGTTCTGTCACAGGAGTCCCCTTCCATTTGACACAGAGGAGAATCATTGTACAGAGTGATGGCAGCTGGTAAAACATTTTCTTATTCCTGACAGTTGGGCATTGTTAACCACCGGTTAACCAGTATTGAATTCATGAGTCTGTGCATGAAGTCACAGCTTGTCAGGTCAAATCAGTTAATAAAACCCTGAATGAAGCAAAACAATTAAATACTATTTAATCAACTAAAACTCAACCCATAAAACAAAGAAGAACACTATCTGTTGAAGACATAACAAGCTTTCAAAGCGTTGAGCCTGAACAGCAGCTCCAGAAAGAACGAGGACAAAATACTCCCCAGAAAACCATATTAGGTAGAAAGAAGGATTAAGCGTCAGGGCAGGCAGTTCAAAGAGGAGACTCCTACGAGGACAGCTGCAAGAGGTGCCAGGGCAAAATAACAAAACCTGGAGTAACAGTAAAGTATAATGTGTCTAGTGGATATGTTTTGCAGCAACAAGCTTTATGCTATATATTCCCAATTCAAGCTCATTCTTTCCATGATTGTTGTGGGTTAAAATGGTGGGAGGCTTATAGGAGCCAGAATATAAATGACTTTTTCTGTGATTTACAGCATGTAGAGACATACTATCTAACTGTGCACCCCATCAGGAGACAAATGCAACTCTACCTTCACGCTGGCAGAAAACAAGTGTAATCCAGTTCAGGGTCCGACGTCCTCCTTGTCAGAGAGGAGGTACACAGGTCGCTTGAGATGGAACTCAAACTTCAGCATCTTGAAATGTCAGATGAGGAGTTCACTACTCTCTGACAGTAGATCCCAGACAGTGGCATTAAATTTACATTTTATCAGTGCAGCCTTTTGAATTTTAACACTCAGTGGCCACTTTATTAGGCACAAATGTAAACACTAATGCAATTCAATACAGCAGCTCAGCCATAAGATGGGAATTGTCAGTAAGGTCTTAAGTTAACCATAAGTTTATTATTCAGATTGTAGTTTCACTTATGTCCAGTCAGTGAACGATTTACTTACTTCATTGTGTTTACAAGAACATGTACATATCACATGGTGCTCCTCTGCACATTCCCTATGCTCCCTCCTTCTGTAAAGATGATCATCTGATAATAAGAACATACTTTTTGAAGTGCATACAATGCATACGACCAAATCTGCACGTTCTATACATGTTGTTGCCATACTTTGAATGTATTTGATCAGATACATTCAGATATTATCATAATGTCTCGCTGATTTCCTTTGTTGACTGATGGTTGATGGACCAGCATGTTGATTTTCTTCTCCCTGTATCACTCTTCAAGGACAACATGTGCCTGTGAAAGTGTCGACAGTAGTGCGCATTCATCCTCTGATGGGTGGCTTGATGACATTAGTGTATTTACATTAAGCCTGTCCATCCGTGGTGGCACTAATGACAGTGTTGCAGGTGGTGCAGGGTCATGGCCATAATCATATGCCTGATCCCCCGTGGAGCGAATGGTGTGGAACTGCGTGGGTGAGCTGCTGTTCAGTATTCTTGTCACGGCTCGTTTGCACTGAGAGCTGTCCAGGCCAGTCCAGTATGATTAGTTGACCACAGTAGTGTGGAGTTGCACCCCATTACCATTAAATGGTGCCAGTCATGGAGTCATATACTCCTCCCTGTCTCTCTAATTACACCCCCACTGTTGGGCTCCAAGCAATTACTGCCTGCCGCCAGAACGCTTCATCGTTCATTAGGCACAGATAACGGACACATCAACAACAAAAACAAAAGGAAAAGCAGAATTACTCAAATTTCTGCTAAACAACAAGAAAATTACCTAAGAAAAATCATTTTGATGTCATTATTTTAAGGAAACTAAAGGTGTGTTTAGGGAAGCGGTAGTGAAATTGTTGGGAAAAAATCACATAACTCTGAAAAACCTCAGTCAGTTGAACATTAATGAATGTATTTTATGTGGCTTGATATACTGAGGAAGGATGTGTCATGTGTCTTTGAGTCCTGCCCTGTGTCTTGTTCTGTGTAATTCCAAGTGTTGTCCTGTATAATGTAGGTTCAGTATTTGAAGAAAAGCATTACTCTGTAAACAAACAAAAAACTGTTTGACTTTGGTAGCCCTGTTGCTGAATTTCTAAAACTTCACACAGTCTTACAGTTAGTGAGTCCCTGTACTTTGTAATCATAATTTATCAGTCCATCTATCAGACGCTTTTCAATGAATAATAAGATACTCAAATGTCATGCATTTGGGTATCTTATCACATGATCAGGATCATGTCACATCAAAACAAACTATAATCATTAATATACATGAAGAAGGAAAAGTAAAGTAAACAAAGTAAACCTTGTAAACTACACATTCAGTATTTCTTTTTTATTTATTTATTTATTTTTCCACTTTTAATATGGAGGATCTTATGTAATCATCCATGGACAATTCTTAAACACTGGTCTCATCCTGTATGGTTAAGGACACATTGTCCATGATGTATCATGTAAACAGCTACTTTTATTCATGATCCCCTCCAGACAAGCTTTAACATGTAAAAATAAATGCTTTGAATAACAGTTTGCGGTTGATGTTGTTTTTCCAGGAAAAAGTTCAATTACATGGTTAACAAAAAAATCTAAAAATGTACATCTACTCCTTGTCCCTGCCTCCCAAAATATGCTCTTTGGTTTCAAATGGCTGAGCACAGGACGTCTTCACAGAAAAGTCCGTTCTCAGTACACAGTATGTGCACTGGAGACTTCAGGTTTTCACATTACACTTTGTGTAAGCTGCATACCGGAGTGATGTCACCTAAACCTGCTTGTGCATACTGTGCATGTCCCAGTTTCAAGGTGAGCACAGAAACACCCTGAGAGAGATTCTCACCCAGGTGTCCCACATTGTCACATGATTATTCAGTCAGAGATGTGTCCCACACATCTGATACTGTATACTTTTACAACTTTGAAGATTGTTTTCAAAAAAGTGAAAATTCATTCACTAGTGTGGAAATAAAAGTTGTATTTTGCACTAGATGCACAAAAAAATGTATTAAAATGGAAGATTTAGCTTTCTGAATACGTGGTAGAAATAATAAATTATACAGAGGAAGATAATGAACAGAACTGTGAACAAAACAAAAAAAAAAACAAAATCTAACAGCTGCTGAGGGTCTGATGGGGATTTGTATCAAATCACACCTAAGTCATCAGAAATTATTGTCTGAAAGTGATGCATATTCAGATCAGTTCTCATCACTCCAGTACAAAGAGGAAGAAACACGTGACTTGTAAGACAAAGCAGCGAGATTACATTTACGTTGAGCTATTGGTTGTTTTTTTTCTTTTCACCTCAAGTCAACCCACTGCCAGAAACAATGAGTCAAAATCCCTCAGAGGAATTATTATTTTCCAGTAAAATACAGAGTTTCATTATACATGTGGTATGAAAATAAAGTTTGACATGACTTTGAAAAATATGCTTGTTAAAACATAATTAATATACTTATCCTGAGTTGAGCAATTGTCCAGGGAAACCAGAGTTTGTGGTTACACAAACCACACTGTGTGAGGGCCTTGAAAAGAAAACTTGGTATTACCACATGGTCCGCTGCTTGCAGCTATCTCTGCTTTTTTTATCTGATCTGAAAAGTCTCTCTTGACTCCCCTGTTTCAGAGTGGCCGTCATCACAGTGGGAATATGAGAAGGCAATGGAAAATAACCCGGAGCCAAGGTACACGTCCACCCTGTGTGTGCTGCGTGTGTGTGTGTATGTGAGCGTGCTGTTCTGTCAAAAACATAAGCCATTTGTCCTTTTCAATAGCAGCAATATCTCCCAACAAGCTTTTGATATTTTCCATCAGAGCAGGCGTCTCCAAATAAATACTAGTTAGGTGAGATTGTGACAAAGCACAACAAGATGAGGTAATATCAGAGAGTGAAAGACCAGCCGAGAGGTCTGATGGAGTGAGAGGGTGGGTCTGACAGGAGGGGGTGACCAGCAGGATTGGTGAGGGAAGTGTTTTTTGCTGATAAAGAACGGGAAAGGGTCGATTGTCCCCGTCGCTGCTGCGATAGTGGTGGATGCTATTAAGATAAGGAGGATTAGACCTGCCACAGTGCTGTCTTAGCTGCTCCAACCTGAGGGACAGAGAGTGGAGAGTGAAAGACCTCAGCCAAGCTGGGGCTTGTTGTCACTTCACCTTTCGGTGACCAAAGAGATGAAGGGATTCAGTCATGTTGATTTGATGATTTAATACAATATTGTTAAGATTAAGAGGAATCCAAGGAGCATTTGTCACCACAAGCAACTTGTAGCTAACTTGTAGCTACAAGTTGTAGCTAACACTACAAGTAAAAGTTCAAATAGTCACTTCAGTTTAATTTACTCAAAGTAGCAAAAATCAAAGTATATTCATTATATCACTTGATTATTGTGCAAGCAGGATTTTTGCAGCGTAGGCTGCCAGGTAGTATAATCTACTGTCACTGCATCACATTTTAAGAGCTCATCATAAACGTTGTATGTAAAATCTTAATTTGTGAAATAACTAGTAACTATAGCTGCTAAACACATGCAGCAGAGTAAAGAGCACAATGTTGCACATGAAGTAGTTTGACATCCAAAGTACAAGTACCACAAATTTGTGTTGTAAATGCACTTTGTTACACCTCCACTGACTTTAATTAGTGACGCCTCATGGAGGAAGTCACTACTACTGTGGGTTCATAAACTGTTTGTCTCAGTTTTATTTCAATATTTATTTATTTATTTATTTTTGCCATTTCTTCCAAACCAGAAAAGACAGAGCACTAGGGCTCACTTTTTTTCCCCTTTCGTTATTATTTTCAGATTTTCTGTGCAGTTACACATCTGTTTCAAGTTCAGGAAAAATATTTATTCTTGTTAGAGTCTCTGGGAGTCTACACATAAGATTAACAAATGGAAATCAGACTAGGAAAAGACTAAAATCAGGGTATGTTCCATCTACAGTGTCCTTTTTGTGCACACATGCCCAAAACAAACACGTACGGAAAGAGAAAGAGACACTAATATACACTTAGCATTTTCTGTATAGCAGGCCCTGAATGCGCAGAACACTCTTTCTTTTTAAATTGCCTTCATTTCAAAGATTTTATGCCCAAAGCAATTATGCTCGACCACGTTTGGATTTTGCCTGAGTAAGAGTGACGAGTGAAGACGCCAACGAAAATGTCCACTGTGACCAGAGCAATCATGCTGCGGTCAACCATATTCCAACATATTACACCTGGAAGCGGTGATCTAATGGACCCTGATTTATGAGACGGGGGGACAGAGGCCATGAGGCTTGCTTCAGGTTTAGTTCCTCTGAGTTAGTCAACAGTGGGACCTCATTTTGGGGCTTTTATGTCACTGATGTGCTTAATGGCCTGTGTGCCTTCTCTGAGGCCTGTTAAACACATGCAGTAAATCAACAGAGGAAGAACATACCGGTTAATCACAGCCTTTGTTTCTGGCCGAGAGAAGACAAATGAATCTAACTGAATGCCACCAGGTTGACAGAGAGTGCACAAGGACAACTAACACTGTCATGTCAGACAGACGGACTGCTTCAGCAACCACCAGGTGATTTCCACCTGTGTCTGACAAGAATCGATGCCGCTCTTTCTCCAGTCACTGTCAGTAAACTATCCTTATGTCACTGTGACTGAAGTGTTGCTAGTATTTGTAAGAAGGAACAAATGTAAGATAGCATCACCTCATCATACAGTCACAATAAAAAAAAAAAAGCTTGCCACTCAGGAAGGCATGGTTTTAAACATTGCAATTAAAAACTCAAATGTTCTGGGCTGGTTAAGCTCGTGCTGACTGCTGCCCTAATCCCACAATATTTAACAAGGGGACATAATTAACAGGAGAATGTAAAGCAGTGATTACTATTATTGTTAAGCTGTGTGCGCTAAAATAGTCGTTTCAGGACTAAACTGAAAAAAAACTACATGTTGTATGCTCACTAATTAATCTGTCTACAAATGAGAACAGGCTGTTTTCTTATCTAGGTTGTCTGCTGAAACCGAAGAAAAGAACATTAGTGTTTGGTCCACATTACGCAATCTGTAATTTAACGTAATTTTTAGATATGAGACGATTTTTGCCAAAATATATAAAGTGTCATCCTGCAACAGCCACAGCTCTTTCCTCTCTTTTTACTCTGAGAGTTTCCAAGCACACATTAAATTTTCTGCCACAGGCTTTTAGCAAACTTTAGCAGCCTTCTCCATCAAATACGTACAGTAGCATTCATCAACAATAGCTTAATTAAAAAGCTTTCAAGCTTGTTTTTCAGATCCACTAATCACTGAGACAGTTCAGTTGTTTTTTTTTTTTTTATGGCCTGCGTGAGAACAAACTTACACTGCCTTACAGCAAATAAATCCCCAATAATCGAATTTGAGTTTCCCTACTTAAACATAATTAGACTTACTCTTGCAAAACCGAGCATATAGTTTGCACTCAACTCAAGCAACATTCAGACTGGAACCGACAACAATGTAAAGACCTGTGATGTTAGCAAATAGCTTGTTTGAAGTCAGGTAATGATCATGGCAAAAATGGAACAAGCAACACATGAGCAGACAAACCTGCAACACAGAGCAGAACGCACAAACACGGCTGGGAAAGAGCATAAGGTTTTGTCTCCTGGAAATGTGAGAAAAATCTTACCAGCGCTGCATAATTCAAAATAGAGAAAAGGGGATAAAAGAAAAAGGCAACCCTTTAAAAGCACTGATGTTCATTTACTTGGAATGAAAGCTCAAAATAGTAGAAACACATTAGTCAAAAGAGATGCTCTTCAGTAAATTGAGACTAAGACAGTATCTTTCTTTTACGACATTCAGAAGCAAACATTTTGATTTCTACTTTTCTTCGCAACAGTCATATGGGGAGATATGTGGATCCTCTGTTTGCACTGTATCTACCACCAAGCTTGTGGGATGACTTCATAGTTCAAAGGGACAGAGAGATGACCTAACACTTTTATGCCTGATTACATGTTGTCTCTTGGCCTTTTCTGATTTCTGTGAGTAAGAAGAAAATCTCGCTACTTCCCTGCAGGAATAACATGAAGACCTCAACCAGCCATTCGAGGAAATGCTCACCAGTATGCCTCACCTGAGAAGATGGAAAAGCCGAATTCATGAAAAACGAGGAACATGATGTAATGATGCACTGTACTGAAAACTAGCTCCACAAGAGCTTTGATGGAGTATTTAAAATTGTTTGAGCTGCAAGATTATTAAACCTCATCAAAAATACTTTTTTTTTTTTTTTTGGCCAAAAATTGCCATATTATCAGATGTATGTTCTTGGTTGATGTATTCAAGATTATTATCTTAATTATTTTAAGTACAGCTGTTTCCCATCTACCTGAATATTTACACCCATTATAAACCTTAAATAGTGTAATTTAAGATCAGCATTGAAATAAATTGATTGCACTCAAGCAGAAATGCTGAACACAGTGAACATATGAGAAGAAACATCCTCTCTGCTAAATAAATCTATGAATAAATTATGAACTCAGTTTCAAACCTTGACTCCCTGCTGTGTTGCGTCCCATCAGTCATGTTATTGCTAAAAGACTGAAATCTTCTTCTCTATACATATCTGTGAGATTCCCCTTCAAAACATTTAAATGATTCTGCATATGAGATTAATAAGCAATCTTTAACATATTAATCCATCTTCAATGCTGTGTTCTGTTTTGGGTTTTTGGGACTGACTCTCATCTGGTCTTGGGCAGCACACAGCACCTGAGCAACTGCATGGGAATATGATAATAACAGCCAAACATACTGTGGCCTCAGCTTTCGCTTTATTATCAGCTAATTAGTGTGGTTAATCAGGCCGATAATGAGCCTGGGCGTCATGCCATTTCAATCTGACACCGGGTTGGGGTTCAGATCCTCACCACGGGCATTGGAGATTTCTCTGAAGACAATTTTTCCTGGACACTTGAGGACAGAAGGATGACAAGGATAACAGATAGGATGGCATAAATCCATACTTTCAGGTTACTGAGGTTATAAAATCAGAAAGAAAATGTGTTGAGTAACTGTGTTGATGGATTATGTGTCTGCAGAGCACTTTAAGAACATGTTTCTCTGCAAGCTTTCTGGAAAAGAAAGATCTGGGGCCGGGGGACTCTCCGCAGTGAGAAAAAGAACATGTTGACCCCTCCGATTCACACAGACACATCTCATAACCCACCTCACCCCTTCATAACACACACACATCCCCAACAATTCTCTTCTCACAGTCATGTAATCGAAAACAATCCAGTACTATCACCTCCCATCTGCCTCCTCTCTCTCTCCCTCCCTCTCCCTCGCACTCTCCCTCTCTCCCTCTCTCTCCGCTGCCTCACTCATTCCCTGAGCAGCACACTGAACTGGATAACGTCTCCTTCAACCCGCAGCACAGACTCATTTCTCTACACACCAGCTCTGAGTGGATGCTCAGCAGGGGTGTTTGAGATATTAGCGCGCTGTGGGGGGAACGGCTCAGGGACTTCTTCCATCCACACTCAAAGGTAAGCCTCTGGATCCTTTAGATTAGACTCCTGTTTGCAGTCAAGTGCCAAAGTGGTTCAGAGGTGGGAAGGTGGTGACAGATTGTCAGCAGTCTCCAGACAGATTTGAAACAGTGAACAGACTTCCTCGAGGACATTCTCCAAGATCTGAAGCAGTTTGGACGTTTTCACATGAGGAAAATTTCATTACTACACAGAGGGCAGCGGTCAGTAGTGAATAACGCTGAACTAGAGAAAGAGTGCAGATTGTTGGCACAGCCTGACCTGAGAGTTAATCCTTGTTTTGTGTGGAGCAGTAAGTTTAGAGAAGAACAGTACCAGTCACTGAACACAATTGCATGTAATCTTAATGTGCTTAAACCTAGACCTTAAAACATTTAGCACAGATTAGTCTCACTTTCAGAGAAATGATTTTACTTGTGACACACTGAACCTCTTACCTGTTAGATTACACCACTTTGTGTCATATGTCATATAATATGATTACTCACTGGTTTTGTTTCATGTGAAAAGTGCTAGAGATATAATCAGAATATTGTTATTAGAGGTCACTCACGCTACACGAGTGCATGAACAAATCTGTGACATCAAGTCTGAACTGAACCATCAGCGTCACTGCTCCCTCTGTCACTCTGGCCTCAGAGTGCCTACCTACCTGGGTACATACCTGTGTAGAAATAAAAAACAACATGGCCTGCGTTCTCACAATGTTCTACTGATGTTGGTTCCCTGCATTGGGGAATGGCGTTACGCATGTCCCTTTCTACTGGAGCAATGTATGGAAGGGCTTGAAATTGTCAGTGCTGATTAATGTTGCCAGTTTAAGTCACTTTCAAAACCCTGTAAGTAGAACTCTTTTTTAATGCTTTTTTTGTTTTCACTCTATTTTAGTTTTGAAAAATCATCCCTGTCCAATTGCATCTTAACCGGATATTGTCTAAACGAGTTCTGTGTTGTGTGTTTGTATTAACTGTGAGGGATTTTAATCTCAACGACACTTGCAGCTGTTTAAATAAAGGAACATTTAAATGGAAAGCTCAGCTGTGACAGTATTACACTTTCTTGTATAAAAGCCACAGGAACAATCATGATACAGGAATTCTGTTGTAGTCAGGTGGTGGAGTGGTGAAGCCTATGAACAGTGTTTATAGAGGCTTTGTTTTGAATTAAACAGAACAAAAAAAATTCTGCTTTAATCACTGGAATCAGAGTCAACTGAAGACAAACAGAAGACGTGTTATTATGTCACAGAGCTGTGAACAGTGTTGTGATCATTTACTGCGTCGTCAGTTTCCACGAGTCTTTGAACTGACTTGAATCAAATGATTTGAATCAGAAAAGCGATTCCTCGTTTCCACTTCTCTCGCTCAACGGCGCTGGGTGAAGAAGTGGAAGACACACATCACCTTGCTGAATCGAATCATTTCGTTCAGTTCATTCCAAAGTTTCACAGTCACTGACTACGTGGTTTGTTCCCTTATTTTCACCATTCAAATGCACATCAGTACGTACATTAGTACATGAACTCATCACTGTTCATAACACTGTGTGCCGATTCTGAAAGTCTCCAGTTCAGTACTAAAATCTGTATGTTGCCTGTTTAAGCTGTTGCATTCGTCTCAATATAAAACTGGGCTTATACAAGCTCGATTTATAAGGTAAAAAATCTCAGCAACAACCTATTTGGAACCACATCATCTTTCCGTTTTCAGAGTCTTCTGAAAATCTTTTCACCAAGAAGTAAAGTACTGAGTGTCACGGCTGAGCTGACGACAGTGCTCCACAGCTAAAAGGTACTGATTCACTCAGAGACAATAGTGATCTAGTGGTGTTAGTTAAGTTTAAAGATTCAGTTTGAACATCTACTTAATCCCTCTAGCTGGGTGGTCACATCATCTGCAGAGGCCTGCGCCGCTCTGTGGTGCTCGAGCCTAAAGCAGGAGAATGTTGTTTAGAGGAGATGAAATACGAAGAGAGGAACATTTTTTTCTGTCACTGCAACTTCTTATTGTGTTTCCAGTATTTTTTGCAGTTGATAAAAATGCAGATAAACTCTCAGGGTCGACGGTTACCCTGCGCTCAGAGCAGTCAGCAGCAGTTGGTCTGTGAGGGTCTTGTTTATCCTGGGTTTTGTCTCTCACGCCACACACACACACACACACACACACACACACACACACAGAGGTTGCCCTTACTATCTGGTTGGTGGACCTCTGCAGGACAATCTGCTTTCTCTACTCAGGAAAAAAAAAGCCTTTTTATTTGCAGGTAGCAATGTCTAATACTATATGCCTGTCACAGAAAATCTAATTTAAACAAATTTGAACTTGACTGAACTGTACAATTTGTTTCGGAATAATTTGAGCATATGACAAAATCCTAATCTACAATGTAGAACTGACATTGCTCTGTTCGTTCACAGTGACTCTGCTGTTTCACTATAGATCTGAGTCGCCGTTCTTAACTGTAAGGCAGTCGAATTTTACCTTCATCCATAAGTTTTCCAACCAAAATGTTTCCACAAATTGCTTCTCAGATTTTGCGGATTGTCCATTATTATCCGTTCAGCATGGCTCACTAGTTTGTACATTTGTTGTCTTAGTGTTAGTACATTTGTAAAACAGAAATGGACGTGACATTTAGCTCATTTCTTAGACTGCCATTATAATGAAAGGCGTGAAGGTGAGGATCAAACTCCTCATAGAGGTATGAACAGATGCAACAGCCAGTGTATTGCAGATGTCCTGTTTCAGGTTTAGTCGTAACGTTTTTTTCCAAATCTATCATAGTTTTAATGTGTCCAAAAATGTGCTTAAAATGCCAAATACCATTGACTGACAGAATGTTTTTATTATTTTTTACCTTTTTTTTTCTAGTTCTATCAGTATACTGTACTAAACTGGAAATTAGGCATCGTCTGAATAGTCATGGTGCATATACATGTTTATAATACAGTTAAAAATGCATTTTACTACAGATATAGAAAAACTAAATTCTGTCCATATTCTGTCAGTTAATAAACAGAGAGGAATGAACACAAAGGCAGCACGATTATCTGAGGACATTTAAAGATACAAATAACTCTTCCTGCAGGGTTGCAAATATTGTATTGACACAGAAGGCTTCACATTATCACACAGTTTTCCACAAAGTGAGGCCTGTCTGTAATGCAGCGAACCAGGATTTTGCCTCAGAGGGTGTTTCTGTGCAGTCTGATGCTGAGGATGGCAGTGAAGCTCTAACAAGCCCCTGCCTGCTCTTCATCACTGTAGTGCCAGAGATGTGCCCATGAGTATTCATCAGGAAGGGCTAATGGGGCACAGCAGTGTGAACCTCTGATTTACAGCCCGTCCCCTGTCAGGCCTAATGATAGGGCAATGGGGCTGGTTATGGAGAAACAGGTGCTGCAGAGTGAATAGATGCGAAGCAATGCTGCTGAAAGCCATGGGTGATTGTCGTTTTGTCCCCTGCACAAATGCTCATTTGCAATATTGTGCTCACACATACATAATTATTGTACAGGCTTGGTTTGTGTGTGTGTGTGTGTGTGTGTGTGGGTGTGCGTGTCTCTGTCTGTGTGAGGGGGCCGGGTGGGGGCCAAATATTTCAAACAGCAATGATCATTGAAAGTAAGTTTAATGGTTAATTTGTCTGGCAAATCGTTTCCAGCATAACTGTCACATTCACTATACACAACAACTCTCTATCCTAGACTATATAAACAACAGATGGAGCTCAATGACAAAGTGAGATATAATGTCTAAAATGAACTCATACACTGAGCACAATGTGCTGAGTGTGGTCAGGTTATTAAAACAGGTGGGCTGAGCCTTGTAAAACCATCATTATTATAGTAAACTATAATCAGCATAACAACCATGGACTCTGAGGGATTAGAGCTGGGCTACATGGAGAAAAAAAAGAAATGAAACTATGAAAACTCCAAAGTCAGCATACACTATGATTTCTGTTACTGAATCTAATGTCGAGTAAAGTTACAGCCCTGCTTGATGATGTTAAAAGAGTGAATTCATGCATATGATGTTCCCTTTGGACAATGAACAATAAAACCTGTATTGATGCAGGCCTGCTACAAACGTCTCTTTGCACTTTGCAGTGGTTTTCTATATACACTGTCAATGAGAAGTGAATTTCCAGCCCCCATGATGCAAAGATATGTGTCTCATTGTCTCACGTCTGAGGTACTCAGCTTTTTTATCTATGGTGCCTTAAAATGAACCAGTATCTACTGGTGACCCCTCCTCACCGGGTTTGGTCTCACTGTGGACATTGTGAAGGATTTTGATGAGCCTCACAAGCTGAACAAATTAATGACAGTTCCCATAAAAAGGGCAAAAATTCTGGTCCCTTTTTTTAGGGGGTTCCTGACCCCCAAGTTGGGAACCAATGACTTATGGTGTCCTGTTTAAGGTATATTACAATAAATTGTAATTAGCTGACAATGAAGCGGACCTACTTAATCTACCAGTTCAGTTCCTTTTGAAATTCTTTCACGTTAAAATAACATTGATGATAGAGAAATAATTAAGAGTAAATGTAGAACTACTGGCTGTTCTGATTTTATTGAGGCTGTCATGGATTTTTCAAGGTGAGAAAGGAACAACCCAAAAGCTGATTTAATGGATTTCATACGCTTAAAAATAGTAAAACAACTATAAAACCTGGGCTGAAACATTTACTTAAAGAAATAAAAACAGTTAAAGACATAAAAAGTGACAAAGTGTTTTGGGTTTTTTTTTGCAATAAGACCAACAGTTTCACAACTCCTGTCAGTTGTCATGACTGAGCAAAAAAAGAACCCAAAAGCACAACTCCGTGAGGCAGGATCAAAAATTTAAATCAGTCTTTATTTACAAAGTAACAAATAATAATCGCCCAAACGGGGAA
>JBBMJY010000018.1:16903244-16945886 GCA_037833715.1 Toxotes lorentzi
AAACAATCAGGGCGGGGAAACAATCGCACCGGCGGGAAACAAAGAGGAAGGGCCAGCAACCTGAAACAAGGGGAGGTGGATTTCAAAATAAAAGTGGGACCACAAGACAAAAACACAGCTCAACATACTTTACGAGTTATGACATCAGTGAAGTTGTTGTAGGTGTTCAGCAGTTGAAGCTCACTCACTGCAGGTCAGCTGGCACAGTTTACCGATGGATCACTGCACTGCCCACACACACACACACACTCACACACTCACACACTCACACACACTCACACACACACACTCACACACACAGACACACTCACACACACAGACACACTCACACACACAGACACACTCACACACACACACTCTAACACACACAAACACACACGCTGGTAGCTCTCTGCCTGGACCATCCCACACTCTAACGGTGTCTTTCCCACAGAGCCGGCAGTCAGGAGGAATATGGGCAAATCCGAAAGCCAAATGGATATCATGGAGAAATCAAGTAAACCTGGAAAGCGTCGTTGGACTGTTGCAGAAATTGGTCTGTCCGTGCTGCTGCTGTTGGTCAGCTGTGCCTTGGCTGGGCTGGTAGTTCTCTACACATCGGTTGTGAAAGGTAATGGCTCTGTCAGGCTCACTGTGGGAAGATCCAGATAGCCTATTACAGATGGCAGCAGTAATGAACTGTCTCCCTACTCTGTTTCTTTTTTAAAAAAATTATTTATTTATTTTATTTTATTGTTGCAAGCCGGCCTTGACACACAGGAAATGATCTGGACCCTATTTCTCCAGAAATGACCATGATATGCTTCATGCAATACTGAAGCACAGTTGTCATCAGATAACCTTTCAGAGATAGTTTAAAGGTTAATGTCATCCACCAAAATAAGCAAAATAAGTTTTGTCTTGTAATACCAACTGT
The DNA here is from genome assembly GCA_037833715.1 of Toxotes lorentzi. Taxonomy (NCBI): domain Eukaryota; kingdom Metazoa; phylum Chordata; class Actinopteri; family Toxotidae; genus Toxotes; species Toxotes lorentzi. The sequence continues at coordinate 16,904,161 of JBBMJY010000018.1, forward strand.
TTTCTGACCACAAATGTACACACACACATACATACACACACACACACACACAGGCCTAACCTGTAACCGTAGCTGCACCTCCAGGCTCTATTTTGGAGTTTGTCTTTGAAAGAAAAGATTATCTTTTGTTTGTTTGCAAACACAATTATAATGCTGCATAATACTTAACTATATTTCCTCCTGCTTAAATGTCACTGGCCAATAAAAACAAGTGTAGTTATCACTATTATTGAGAAAGAAGTCGCCTAAGAATAATGCCTGAAATCTGTTTCTTCCATGCAACTCAGAACAATCTAACAGGCCAAGTGTGTCGAGGAGCTCAACAGGAGAGGGTGAGTCTTTTAATCCCGTAAACTGAACACAGGATACACTGTGGGACGAGTGGGTTGGCATGTGTCATGTTCAAGCCTGCACCACTGATAGTCACTGTAATACTGTAATTCCCTTTTCTGCCGGATCAGCAGTGCCACACAAAAGTGAAAGAGTGACTGCTGACATAGACATTGCCTGTCACACACACAGACTATAGATCTAGGCTTATTAGAGCTAGCTCAATACTTTACACAGCAACATCCTCCTTGTCACAGTCAGGGTGTAATTTGTCCACATTCTCTCACATGAGTGTTGACACTGATTTCTCCAGGACAGCTGTTTCGCTCCAACCTCAACAATGTGTGCACAACTGCGGACTGTGTTACTGCAGGTGAGAGGAACTGTTTTTTCTTTGCCTCCCCGCTGTTTCATTTTGCAAACAAAGTCAACCCCCATCCTTACAAAAAAACGGTTTTCTGACCACACACAAATCCTCCCTCTGCCTCTCCTTCCTCTCTCGTCTCTGTCATATTTTAAAGCGGCTCGACTCTTGCAGAACATGGATAAGTCTGTGAAGCCTTGCGATAATTTCTACAAGTACGCCTGCGGGGGTTGGCTGGAGCGCCATGTCATCCCGGAGACCAGCTCACGTCACAGCGTCTTTGACATTCTGAGGGACAAGCTGGAGATTGTCCTCAAAGGTCAGCTGTCGTACAATGCCAGGGTCGTGGGCTTAATCTTTAGTGGTCAGTGGGCCGCAGTATTCTGAGCTATGCATGGGTTTCATTCAGAGAGGAAATGCTTGCATATGTTTTGTTGTTGCAGGTGTCCTCGAGACAGAGAATGAACAGGACAGGGATGCCATAAAAAAGGCCAAAATCCTTTACAGCTCCTGCATGAATGAGAGTAAGGATCTCTTTTCTCCATTTAAAAATGGGTATTTTTCTCTGCTTGAAGGAGGCAAGAAAACATAAAGCATGCTGACAAAAACAGTTTGTGTTTCTGGACCTGCTGCAGGGCTCACTTTCTCTTTTTAACAAAGTGCAAAGCACAAAAAGGTCTCGCACACCATAATCAAGTAGATAATTCCTTTAATATAGTTGAAATCCTGAGCACACAGAAAAAAAATGCAGAGACATTTCAGCTATGCCTTCTTCAGTGTGCAGTGTGTAGTGAACAGCAGAGAGACTGCAGTGTTGCATATGTTATTTGTTTGTTGTTATTTTACCTACAGGCCTCATAGAGCAGCGTGACTCCCAGCCCCTCCTGAAGCTCATTGAGAGTATTGGAGACTGGCCTGTGGCGTCAGATGATTGGATCACCACTACAGGTAGAAATGCCTCTATATCACACTCTGATTAATGTCTACAGTCTGTTCTGTACAAACAGGCAAAACGTGCACATGCAACAAATCCACACAAACAAGCACTCTTGTTCCTACTCAAATACATGTGCTCACGCAGAGGCTGTGCGGCTATATTTGTACTCAGTGAATTGCTGAGTATGAGCTTTGTTGGTGGGATCAAGAGGCCGGCCGAGGCTCTTCAGCTGAGCAGTCAGGTGTGGAGCTTGGGAGCATGATGAGTGGGTAGAGGAGCAGGTCCTCAATCAGGACTGTGAAGGATGCTTTAAATAGTCTACGCTGCTGTTCCCCAAGCTCCTGGCTCTTGCCACTTTAATTAAATGTAATCATGGATGGTGGCTCAAACTGAATTATCCACGCATATCTGCACACCCAGATTTACACAGAGTGCTCGGTTAAATGAGCAGCAGAGGCAGAGAGGGAGCCTGATTTCTGCCGCCTGCTACACTGAATAGTTCTTTACAGTTTTTAGGCAAATGAGTTTAAATAAAGAGCTAATTTTTCCCTCTTATTGCAGAGGAAGCGTGGAGCCTTGAGGACACACTGGCAACACTTACTGCTCAGTTCCACAAGAAAGTTCTGCTGGACATGTACGTGTGGACAGATGACCGCGACTCTCGGCGTCATATCATTTATGTAAGATCATTTATTTAAGATAACTATCTTAGCACAAATAACAGGTGACAACAAATAAGCATTTATCACTGATAAAGCTGACATCATTCCATATTTCTATGTGTTGGTCTGTGTGTTCAGACTTTCCTGACTGTGGCACTCAGCTCCTAACACATCACTTTTTACTAAAGATATCAGAAACATCTCTAGTTTCATTTTTACAAAGGCTAAAAAAAATGATTGAAACAGCAGGTCACTGTGGTTTTTAGCAGACAGTGATCAAATAGGAGTAAAATGTGCTGGGGACTAGTTTCAGCTGTGGATTGATATGCATTTAGTGCTCTACATACAGTAGTATTTATGGGAACAAGAGAGTGTATGTGGGATTCATGCACAATAAACTACAATCCCCATGCTCATCAGAATGAAGAAACATGTCTCTCAGTGTAACATTGTCACTCACTAATGGGTTTTTAATAGTGTTTATAAAATAATGGAAGTAAATAGCACAGAGGAAAAAGCTGTATCAGGCTTTGAATACACAGCTGAACCATTATAAAAATATGTTATGAGTATCGCCAGCCTTATCTTTTAATTATACTGTTTAAAAGACATAAAGCCTGAACATATTTACTATTCTTGTACTTTAGATTGACCAGCCAGGACTTGGAATGCCATCAAGAGACTATTACTTCAATGATGGAAACTACAAAAAGGTGACGTCTTAAAGGATCAGTTCACAAAAATATGAATACAACATAACTAACATCTAACTGAAACTGTCTGCATGACTAGCTGGAACTGAAAAAGAAAAGAATGAACTGGTACTTTAAAAATTTATTTGATTTTGTTGCAGAAACTAAATTCTATAGCGTCTGTGATTGTACCATAGGTTCGAGAGGCCTACCTACATTTCATGGTTTCTGTTGCAAAGATAACCCGAGAGGACAGGAACTTGACTCAGGACGACGACCGTGTGTGGGAGGAAATGATGCAAGTGCTGGAGCTGGAGACAGACATCGCCAATGTGAGTGCCAGCCACAACAGGAAATGGAATTGCGGGACGAGTGCTAAGGAAAATTAATAATGACAAGATGAAAAATGAGCACCTCCTTTCTGCTTCCAGTAAATGAGAGAACCAGGCTGCATTTAGTGTGGACCTAGGAGATCAGCCAAGCTTTTAACCTGTTTTTCTTTTTTTTCTGTGCCTGTCAAGAGCATGACGAATGAGACTTTGCTGATGAAAGGAGAACAAAATGTGAATATATATATAACGAAGCATCAGTTTATAGAAGGCTTTCTTCCTTCCTGTTGCTGGACAGGCCACATCTCCAGCAGAGGAGCGCCAAGATGTCACCATCCTCTACAACAAGATGACACTTGGAGAACTACAGAGCACATTCAGCTTTAATGTAAGTGTAATTTTACTTTTGCATTACCAAAGTGCAGACAGTTGACTGGATCTTAACTACTGCATCTTTGACAGTTTGGGTGGAAAAACCAAAAGAATTAATGAGGATGTTTCCACTTAATGAACACGTACCGTTGAACAGACTGCTGTCCACTTAGTAGTGAACTACAGAGGGCAATTATGTAAGTAAGGCACATTGTCAAGGATGGAAAGAGTGCTGAAAAATTTTACACAAGTAAATGCAACAATGTTCTTAGATAAAAGAGTAAATGTTATTGCATTACATTTTTAAAAGGGGGCAGAAGGATAAAGAAATAATCTTATGTGTTGATATTAATGTCATTTGATAGAACAAAATTAAATTAAAGAACCCCTTTAACCCCAAAATGAGGTGCATTTCAATATCCATTTAGGCCTGTATTCAAGTGAAACACAAATTTACTAGTGGCTGAAGGTGTGACTCTATTTCTCACTGCCTGTGGTCATAGTAAGAGTGTGATAATACACGCCAAAGTGTCCTGATGTAGAAAATAATGGACACCGCAGAGGAAATGCCACAGTGTGAGGTGGTGTACCCATTGCCTTGGCCATGTCCATTATTTTTGTACATAATGATACCTTATAGGATATTTTTGTGTACTCACTACTGAGTTGTTTGTACGTGGTAATCAAAGGTGTCACTTAGAAGACTTGCTGTACCTGGAAGCTCAATATGTAACCATTTGTGAGTGTTGCTGAAACACACACTCAGGTGTTCTTTGTTTGTTTTGATTACTGACGATGATGACATTTATGATAAATTTATGATATATGAGATATTAGACTTTGTTTTTATTGCTGCAGCTGGTGGTTTCATAGTCCACCAACCTGTCTCCATCAAGAAGGAGACAGGCATTCAATATGTAACATTAAGAAATAGTATGAAAAAGGACAAGAGTAGATGATTGAATCATCTGAGCAAACAAATGAAGAAAGGGAAAAAAGGCGAGAGGAGAATAGCTTATGCTTTTGCACAGCTACAGCATAAAAAAGTATGAATCCTCAACCTCTGTCATCTCATAGTCTATAGTATTCTAAACACATTCAGCAAAACTAAACCTGCTATAAAATACTATTTTGCCTTTTGTTTTCCAGGGTTTTAACTGGACACGATTTATTCAAGGTGTGCTGTCGAGTGTGTCCGTTGAGGTCCAGCTAGAGGAGGAGGTGGTGGTGTACAGCTCTCCCTACCTTGAGAAGATGAATGACGTTCTCTCCAAGCACAGTGTCAGGTCAGTCTAAGACTGTCATGGCAACATAAGTCCGTGAAGATCATTATAGAACAGCTTCAATCTCGCACAACAAACTGAACAAAAACTATTTATGTTGGTAGAACTATGCAGAACTACCTCACCTGGCAGCTCATCATTGACAGAGTTAACAGTTTGAGCCGCCGCTTCAAAGATGCCAGAGCCCGTTACAGGAAGGTGCGATACGCATAGCATAACAGAACAACACGTTAACCTAAGCAAGGTAAAAAAAAACAACAACAACACTACAGTGTGTGCTTGTGTGTGTATGGACAGACTCTCTATGGGACCACTGTGGAGGATGCTTGGTGGAGAGAATGTGTCCGTTATGTCCAGAGCAGCATGGAGAACGCAGTTGGAGCTCTGTACGTGCGTGAGACCTTTGCTGGGGAGAGTAAACGAATGGTGAGTCTTTTTGGACTTAGAACATGGAAATCAGTTACTACCCCAACGGAAGTTTACATCAAACTGTGGTGTGCAAGTCACAATACAAATATTGCACTGTGTGCAGAAATTCATGGCATGACTTGACTTTATGTGCGCCAAATTGACCTTGAGGGGCCAAGTGTCACTTTTCATGTTTCAATTTGCATTATGTGCCACTAAATCAAGAAAATGAATTTATAGTCATTATCTCTTCTGTATTCATTTTTAAGAGTTTTGTATTAGATTGTGGTTTTAATCTTTGTACTTGTGTCATGTGTTGACAGGTCAGCGACCTCATCAGTAAAATCCAGAAAGCCTATGTGGAAACCCTGGAGGAGTTAAGCTGGATGGACACTCCGTCGAAAGAGAAAGCAAGAGAGAAGGTAGGCAGCAGTTTGTAGTCAAGCTGTGAAGATAAGGGTGCATCTTGTCTAAATGTTAGGTATTATCATGCTATGCTGTGATTGTTGTGCATCTCTTGCAAGGCCATGGCAATCAAGGAGCATATTGGTTATCCAGATCATATTCTACAGGAAAGCAACCAGAAACTAGACCAGGAGTATGCTCATGTGAGTAAAACCTATTTCCACAGGCTACACTGTGAATAACTTAAAGATGAATCGCCCATCTCTGATTTGTTCTGTTTCTCTTTCCAGCTAAACTTCAGTGAAGAACACTACTTTGAGAATATCCTGGAGAACCTCAAGTCTGAAGCACACAAGAGTCTGAAGAAGCTCAGAGAACCAGTCGATCCAGACTTGTAAGCTGCTGATACATCTGGCAGTACAAACTGTCCCTATAAAAAAAAAATAAAAAAAAATCTTGCACTCTGTAGTGCTCATGGTTACAGTGCATGACAGAGAATATCATCTAGAGTTACAACACAAATCCCTTTTTTAAATGAGGCTGATTACACAAAAACGGTTTGCGAGACAGTCATACATTTTTGCTCGCTCTTTCTGTTTCCAGGATAGCAAACAAGGCCAAGGATATGATGAGCCAAAATGTAACCAAAATGATTTTATAAAAAGAACACAGTGCATTGAATGTCCTGTTGCAATTTGCTGCTTTTGTAGTCACAAGTAAAAGATGTGTGTGAACACTGAACATGAAGGTTTAAAACTGTCGTTTCATGGTGCATGGATTGTACGAGTGCTTCCTCTACCAGAAAATGCAGTTTAGTGCTCTTTTATCAGTTTAAATTCATTTCTCAATCACTCCTCAGGTGGATCATTGGCGCTGCTGTGGTGAATGCATTCTACTCACCCAACAGAAACCAGATAGGTAAGAGCTTTACAGGAATCGGTTACAAATTAGAGATGTTTTTTTCCTGTGGTAACATAGTCTCCTTTCATTGTGATTCTGTTTAGTGCTGTTGCCAGTATGTATATTGTGTTTTCAGTCCAGTTGTTTATGTCTGTCCAGTGTTTCCTGCAGGAATCCTGCAGCCGCCTTTCTTCAGTAAACATCAGCACCAGGCCCTTAACTTTGGTGGAATAGGAATGGTTATTGGACATGAGATCACACACGGATTCGATGACAACGGTGAGACACTAGTGATTCATTATGTATATTTTGCAAAACCAGAACGGAAAAATATAGTTTATCATTTGTCGTCATTGTATCATAACAATTGATCTCAGATTTGTCACTACCAACAACTGAATGCTTTTCAGATAAACATGTGCCATGTTCAGCAAACAGTACTTTACTTAATGCATTATGTTTCCTTGCAGGTCGTAATTTTGACAAGGATGGTAATATGCTAAACTGGTGGAGTAACTACTCTGCTGAGCATTTTAAAGAGCAGTCGCAGTGCATGGTGCAACAATATGGTAACTTCAACTGGAAGCTAGCAGGTGGACAAAACGTAAGCACCCAGTGGCATGTGTGAAATGAGAGGTTTTGTCTAGGCTATAATCCCTGACTGTGTAAACTATGTATTAAGTGACCACCTGAATGAGTGTTTTTGTGTTGGTGTGTGTTCATGGTTTTGTCTCGGTGATTGCAGGTCAGTGGAATCAGCACTTTGGGGGAGAACATTGCAGACAACGGAGGGGTTCGTCAAGCATATAAGGTTGGATGTTAGCTGCAAAAGCACAAAACCACATGTTACTATTTATGCAATAATAACTAAGTCATATTTTTGCACATCTGAAATCTGTTTTTAAGTTTGTATGTTTGTGTGTGTTCACAGGCTTATCTGAAGTGGGTGGAGATGGAGGGTGAAGAGCCCTGTCTACCTGGTCTAGACATGGATCACAAGCAACTTTTCTTTCTTAACTTTGCCCAAGTAAGTGAGAATAACGAGGCAACATGCTATTTCTGAAATTGTTATTTCAGCAGGCAGAGGGCAGAGAATAATTTCCCCATCTGGAGTTGAGAGCCAAAGCTCAGAAGGAGCATTTTTTCAGTAGATGTTTGGTGCTGAGAAGTAAACACTGGGACAAAGGGAGAGGGTCAGGGGGTGAGACGCTGAAGCAATCCCAGAACAAATCAGTGTTCAGCTACACACATAGGGGACGAAGAGAGCTGCCAAAGTAAACAGCCTTGTGGTGCCAGGGAATGTAAACCACGAGCAGAAAAAGGATTCTGTGCGAGAGCCACAATTGCTCCCCACTGAGAAGGTAAACTTTACAAGTCAGATGGTATATGAGTAACTTGTATCAAACTTGCACATGTAAAACCTGAGAATCAAAAGAATTATTAAATGTGTTAGTGCTACAAATATTAAGTATAAACAGAAGTTATATTTAAGGTGAAATATTAATTTTGTAATTGGAAAAACTTTATTTCTAATATTAACATGCTGCAGAAACCTTCTTTTAATGCTTAATGACTTTTCAAAAATAGATTTTTTTTTTTTTTTTTCAGGTGTGGTGTGGTGCTTATCGGCCTGAGTATGCCAGCCAGTCCATCAAGACTGACTCACACAGTCCCTTAGAATACAGGTAAGGAGCTTTAGTATGATCCGGCGTTACCATCAGTGCTAACAAATTTTCAAACCAGTGAGAATTTAGTATTCAAACTGATATAACTGATGAAGTACAACTCCATTATTCCATTTATTTAAGAATTTACTGTAAAGTAACTAAAACTGCATTACAAATAGTTTTAACCCTAAATTAAAACACACACACACACACGCACACACATACAAAACAATACTATTTTTCACAGGCACCCAGAACAACAGCCCTGTTTGTGAAACTGAAGGATCAGCTCGTCATTAAATGATTCAGTCTGGTTTAGAAATCAGGATCTGTGGAAAATTTTGATGGATTTATTTTCCTGGCTATGCTGAACTCACATTTGCTCATGGAGTTTTCATCACTCTTTCTGTTTCAGAATGGGATTCACATCAATGAATGAGTTTTTTTTACCTAAATGAACACATTGTAGAAAGACTCTATTAATTGATGGATAGCAAATACAGCAAGTTTGTTTTGTTAAATCTAGCTTACTTGTGTGTTAGTAAAACATATAAAGGCTGTTATAAATATTTCTATAACAACGGATCACCTGACTGTTTGTATTTGAAAGGGTTGCTTATTGTGATAAACCCGCAGAGAATTACAGGATGTCCTGCAGCTCATGGTTTTGGTTTTCTGGCACAACTTTACTGTTTTGGTTCACTCTCAGTGCTCTCATAGCACAGCAGGCAACCGTTTTCAGAGGAAAAGCTCTGAAAACCCGTTATAAGTTACCTGACCAGCACCAAACAGCAGACAGACAAAGCGACTAGCAGGTGAACACAGTGGAATTTAGCAGCTAAAGAACCACATACTTCATATGTTGGTAGAGACCAAAAACAGAGCTAAAAGAGAGTGAATATGGATGACCAGACACATGGCTCTTAATAAATGTTGCTGCCTTTAACCTGTAATCCTATCCCCCCACTAATTTTAAACTTTAATTCTGAAGTTGAATTTCCCTTATGCTGCTGTTACTATCTGTTTCTGGACTGAAAGAGCTGCTTCACCTTTCCTCCAGTCTCAGCACCATCACACACCTCAGCCGGATGCAGATGGCTCTTTGACTCATTATATTTAAAGATTCACCACCCTGTAAATATAAGCCTATTACTCCTGTTGGAAAAGTATTTTGTTGTGCCAAAGCATAAATCATTAGAGCACTAGAGCTAGTGCAGCTCCGCCTGCTGATCCAAATATAAAGACTTGGAGGCTGGACTCATACTTAGCAGTGCTCCTCTAACATTCACAGCATACTTTAGCTTTTGTAACCCTTAATGTTATGTTTTTCTTTTGTCTTCAGGGTGCTCGGATCGCTCCAGAATTTCGAAGCATTCTCAGAAGCTTTCCAGTGCCAAAAAGGCAGTCCAATGAACCCCGAGCTGAAATGTCGTGTCTGGTAGAAAGTTTTACTCGTGAAATGTTTATGTCCTGACACGGGCACCTCAAATCAAAAGAACAAGTTGTACTTTTTAAACCCACAGAGACATTCTGCTTAAGACTTATTCTAGTTTATTTGGGGCAGAATGATGAGACAGATATTTGGATATACTGTAGATGTTTAGAAAATGGATGATGTCCTTGACTACACCCTAGTTTCAAAACTTGAAGTATAATGTATACTATTAAAAAAAAAAAAGAAACTTGATTGAGTATTTTCTCAAGTTTGAAGTGTTGTCTCTGGATGAGCAGGTCAATTGTTCTTATTTTGCTGTGTCCCACAATAGATGACAAGTGGGTACATGAATGAAAAAGCTACATAGAAAACACAAGACCTTGTGAGAAAGTTAAAGCTTGTGGCTCAGTTTAAATGCTTTACCACCATTTCTTGAATTAATCCTTCAAAGAAAATCTCTTGTTCAAATCTTTGTGATTTATCCATTAACATTCGACACTGAGTTGCCTTGGTGTCTTTCCTCTGATGTATTGTTTTCAAGAAATAACGCCACTTTAGAAGGAACAATAGTGAACCAATTTAACTCTGTCTGAAGCGTGAGCATGAAGTAAATGAAAGCTTGGGGCTTTGCTGAAGTAAAGCTACAATAGAATTAGTCACACTCTGACAGTTTGGTTATTCACTGTTACATGAAACAAATTACCTAAAGACTTTAAGACTGTTAAATCTTTGCAGCTTTAACCTTAAATTAACATTCTGAGAGCACTGCGGCTTTCAGCATTTTTACACTTACAGAGCGGATAAATATTTAAAATACAAAGCTATTTAGTACTTTTTGCAGTTTTAAATTTCCTTATCGCACTCTGCAACTGATTGTTGCTCGGTACTCCCTGCAGAAATGCATCTGTGTGTCATGAACATTTGCTGTAAGAAACCATTTTCCACGTGTTGTGAAAAATACTGGTGCCCTGCTACTTTTTAGCTAGTGAGAAAAACCCAGCGCTTGTTGGAGGTAGAGTGATACGATAATGTATCTATTTGTATGATATGTGGACATTTGCATTTAACCCAAAAAGGTGGCTGATTTTTAGAAGAACCAACTTTTTGTTTCACTACACGGCCTCCCGAGAGGAGACTTCAACACAGTGATTACATGACTTTTAGCCTCTGGGGCATAGTCAATTACATGCTATGGGGAAGAGAGAAGAAAACCCCTCAGATACACTCACACACGAACAGGCAGCAGATGAAGTGGTTCGCCTTCTGATCTCACATTGATCAGTGTCGTCTAAGATGAAAGGATGAAATGCAGTGTGCTGAAGCGTGGTGACCGCTGTAGCTGAATCACTAGCCCGCAGGTAGACACACTGAAGAATGGAGGTTGTCATTAAAGAGATGGCCAGGGCCAGGACTGTTATTTTCTACCTTTATTAACAAGTAATGACTGAAGAATCAAAGCTGAGCAGAACTCATAAGAGAAGATGGAAGTACTAGCTGCTGTTTTTGTGCTGAATAGAGCTTTCAAAACGCAGCGGGAAAAAAAACCACACACAAACAAGACACAGAGGGTTTTGAATGTTCGCTCGTCATTGGTCACATTCAGGATGCCTTGGTAAAATGAACACGACTGTTAGGTCTCAACAGAGGCTGCTGAATTGAATGTGCATACTGAAGCTTTATATTCTCAGTCTGTCTCTCAATCTTCACATATTGGCAAATACTGTTGTGTTTAGCAGGGACGAGAGGACACAACGAAAGACTGTTTTACTCAGAATGTAAGTGTGATAGTGTGCTACCATCTTAAAGCAAAAGTTCAACACTTTGGGAAATACGCCTCTTCACTGATAGCACTGGATACCGCCCTCCCATTTATCCACTATATATGAAGCTATATACAGCATACGATTAACTCAGCTTAGCTTAGCTTGAACTGAGACTGAAAACAAGGGCGAGTCTGGTTCTGCCCAACAGTGACATATCTGCCTATAAACACCTCTAGAGCTCACACTAAAACAAACTATCTTGTTGAAAAAAGTGTAAAGATGACAATTTACCATTTCATTGGGGGTGATCTGCCAGAATATTTCATGTCTGGGACCAGCAACCAGTCGATTTTACACTTTAATTTTTGTGCAGATTAAACAAACAAGATGTAGCGTATTCATTAGTGGCATTTGAAGATGCTGGAAGGCAGATTTTATTACCCTTAGATAGAACCAGGTGACCTGTTTCCAGTGTTTGTGCTAAGCTAAGCTAACCAACTGCTGGCTGTAGCCTTACGTTCAACAGGCAAACATGAGAATGGCATTGATCCTTTCAACTTGCTCTCTGCCAGAAACAAATTTTCCAAAATGTGAAACTATTCCTTTAAACAACAAGCCACAGTTATCACGTCTTGCTCAAAGAAATGCTGGAAGCTACATCATAAGCTACAATGCAACACTGGGCTGCCATTTCAAGAGCGTAGACTCTTGTGTAGTTTGTCGGATTTTCCTCAAAATGAGTAAAACAGTTCAAAATTGTTACCTGAACACAAAAGGTACATAATATAACGTGTGACTGTAGATTCTTGATGTTCTATACGGCAGTATTTACATAGTAAGGATTCAAATCAGGTACGAAAGAAAGCGTACATTTCTTACTTTAGTTTTAGAGTCACATTTACTTACATGGTGAAATTGTGTCGTTTTGAAATGATGGGCCAAGTACAGCTACATTTTTGGCTATATACGAACATGATTTCATCTACAGTGTATACCCATCAGTTTATTTATCTACATGAATATTTATGAAATAACATTGTTGCTTTGCAAGAATTCAGACGTTAAAGATGTTTTATGATTGTTCCTGCTGCTATGTAATTATCTAGACTAACTGCTATTTTTGTGACTCAGATCTGTAATTATTGCCATTAAAGTGACTGTCTCAACTGGTATGACCTCTAGTCTCTCCTTTAAATGCACAATTTTAATTTTACATCATACAGAATTCATTCTCTTCCAGTGCAGAGCCAAAGAGATGTGGTGATTACAATTTATCCCTTTTTCTTGTTTCTAGACATTCTAGCGAATAAAATCTATTTTATTTAGCCCTAAAAGCTTTCACTCAAAGGCACAATGTTCATCTTGTGTGTTATTAGTGTATATTAACCAAGACTTATGCTAATTCAGTTTATAGTGAGTCAGTGAGAATCAGGGTGGCCTCAGGGTACACCACAGCCCTTTCGTCGTGCTTAGTAGTCAGTATTGTAAAATACTGACACTGTTGGACTAGCTTTCATTTATGTAACGGTCATCAGTCATCAGTTTTGGACGAGACCTACGGGACCTAAATATATGGTGGTCAAGACACTGATCAGATGTCGCTACACTTTGTCCTAGAGAGCCACAGACAAGTATCGCTAATCCACCCCTCCTACTTTTGCTACCAGAATCAGTAGCACATGACTTAATCACGTATCTGTGTAAGATTATCTAATTGTGCGTACAGTTTGGATCCTGAGCTCCCATGTCAACAGTTCTATCACCATGAAAACTGACTCCATCCACAGATGAAGACGATCTGATATGGTTGAAATCAGCAGAAAAAGCCAGCAAGTAGACATCCAGCTTGGACTGTTTTGTCAAAATACCTTTTCTAAGGCTGAAAATAAACTTTTATGCTCAAGTTATTTTCAGTTTTAAGCCTCAGGTAAACAAATGGATGCCAGTGGGTGGATGAAAAGTGGAAATGAGTTGTTGGAAGAGGAGTGAAAGGAAAACGCAATAATGGTGTGAGCCTGTGATGGAGCTTTCAGTTATTAATGTCGTAAACAAACAATTCATCTTGCTCAGACAGGATAACTGTTTGTCATACAGAAAAGTTAAATTCCTCCTCAACTTTATTAAAACTCTGCTCACGTCTGCATGACACTGCTCACTGTTCATGAAGAGATAAAGTGATGTGATTCATGAAGTGCAAACACTTTTGGAGAGATGTACGCAAAGAAATAAGTAAATCTTTTTTTTCTTTAGTATCACCTATAATTTTGTTCTGAGAAAAATTCAGAGAGATAAATTGACAATAAGAATATAGTGGTTAAGCGTGACTAAATTTAATTTCGAAGCGGTTGCAAAAAACACACCTACAACTGTCAAAATGGATGGAAATGATTAACATATAGAAAAAAATAACATGAAACAAGAGGTTGCATTTCATTGCATGAAAAAAAATGGATGAAATGGCAAAATTATGTTAACTCAGAAGATTAAAAACTGAATCCAAGTACTGATTTTAAACTTTTAATACATTTAGATACAAAATAATTATTTTGTTTAGCAAAATTAGTATAATAAATGCAAATTCATAACTTATCAAGTAAAATAAATGACTCATTACAATTCAAAGGTCAAGATTATAAAGGAACGTCACTGCAGCTTTCACTGTAGATAATAATATAATATAATGTGTAACTGTCACTAAGAAATTACAAGCAATCAGGAGCATTGGCAACAGTTTTAAGTTCACTTAACAACAATTTAGTGACATTCCACATCTGAAATCTCCATTTCAGTCTCCTCACAGTGTCGGTGTTGTTCAGGTATCATGAGGCGCCGTCGTCATCGGGTACAAACATCATCATTGCACTGCAGGAGAAGGTACAGAGGTTAAATAGTAAATAATGAGCTTGAACGATGTATTTACGGGGTGTTTCAGGAACAAGGGCCATTTGTTATTCAAATGTCAGGTGTAAGTCCAATTACTGGCAGTCAGGCTAATCTCCCACAAATGTAGTTTGTGCGAACATACATTAAAAAAAAAAAACAAGAGAGACTTAACCAACACCTTAATTACAGATTACTGTGTGGAAAACTTGAGGTTATGAGGTTCACTTTTTGGGGAGGGGGGTGGTTTCTAAAGATACCAAAATTACACATATTCCCATCTACTACAAGCCCAAAGCACAAAATAGTCATAATTATATCTGCAGTGGACTGATAAGGGTCTTGATCAATATTGTGGCTGAGCAACAGTTTCCAGCTTGCCCTCTAAATGGAAACAGAAACTTCCTGCTCTCTCTTTCATTTCTCGACAATCCCATTGTCATCCCACATATTCTTGTAACTGCTTAGTGATGGAGGATGACCCTATAAAAAAAAAAAAAAAAAAAACCACAAGCACTGGACATTATTATTTCATTTTAAAGTGTTATGATATTTTTCTTTCTTACAAGACATTTCTTGGACGAGCATCTTACGTTTTTTGTTTCTTTTTTTGCTTTTCAGTCAATATTTTCATTTCGATACAACGAAACCTCACCCTCAGCACCCCTGCTTCACAAATATACAGATGTCAGTGAAACTTTACTCATGGACACACTGATTGTTAATCAGATTTTTTACTTTAACCTAAAAAATTCATTTTAGGAGGTGGAGGGGTGCATCATGGGCAGGCATTCCCCCCTGCTGTAAAATATAGTCCCAAACTCGTGTTTGGATTTATGTTATTTAAGATTTATAACAGTTTGCTGATACATAGTACAACAAGGAGAAAATTGATATATATTTGTGAGTGCATAGTCCATGTGACATATGAAATACTTCTTTATTTGGTGTCATAACAATGCTCAACAACAATCTTTTTTTTTTTTTTTTCGGCTGGAACCTCTCGGAATGTAACCATGAAAACATCTGAAGCCGAGCAGAGAAGCTAATCACACTACATGCTTCCGTTCAAATTCGACAAATCCTTCAGCAACACGACTGGATCTGGACCAGCTTTCAAAAAGAGGTCAAACAGCTTTGAACAGAAATGTCAACACGTTGTTTCTTTAGCTAAAGGACTATTTCACTCCATTTTACCTGAACAGATATACCGATAAGATTCATTCACACAATTAATTTGATGACATGTAAATCCAGTTAGTGTTTAAACTAAATAAGATTACAGCTCTCTGGCGCTTTGACTGATCCTCTCAGTTTATTTGATAGCTACTGTGAAGCAGAAATTATTAAAAAAGGAATCAGAAACTATTTTAAAACTATTTTAAATAACTGATTCAAACAAAGAACTTGATGACATCCCTTTGGGCTCTGAGGAAAATGTGACAAGTCTCAACATTTTCTTACATTTAATGGGCCGACCTATTAATCGATTAATCCAAAAAATAATTATTAGTTCTATGGACAATGAAGGCCTGCAAGCTCAACAATTTCTAAACATAGCTTACAGCATATTATGTACATGAAGTAACTGCTTCACAGGTTTACTATATAATTAAAATATATGGACTGTTGTACAACCAGGCAAAGAATTAGCCAAACATCAGTGAATCACAGCTACTTTTTCTGTGGATCACATGTCTGAAATAAAGCAGACAAAATTATGTCCTGAAAATGTACTCTACTTTAACAGTTTATTTAACTGAGATGACGCTCAAGAATGACACTCTAAATGAGCTCAAGTTGGCTTTGATGGCTCATTTTCTATTGATGTTTAAGTGCACCCTCATTTCTTTTTCATGCCTAAAACACTCATGTAAAAGATGCAGTAATTAACATTTTTTGGCATTTTGCCTTCGCACAGTATAAAGGCAGTCAAGGAAAAACAAAAGTAGGCCGATCCGATCAGGCATGTTATGATTAAGTCATACATTACTCGTCTTGTTTATGTGTCTCAGATCACAGTCACTGTACTGAAATTGTGACAAGGGTCATTACTCGGGGAAATACAGTTTGAGGGTTTCCACCTCCAAACACTGATGAGAGAACCCCTGAAGAAGTAAATGCTGTCTATCACATGTCTGAGCAGGAAAAGTTACCCAGATCAGTCACTGACCTCACTCTGTTAACAAAGCTCTAACTTTTTCAGGGCCTCCTCCGCTCAACCATGTCAGCTAGCTTGTGACTCTGCCACATTTGGATACTAAGAGAAAACAAGGTTGATTCTGTTCCTGGGCTGCAGAGATGACAACCGTTGGTGTTCACACAGGTCATGGGGAAGTCTACTGTACATGTTGCAATAGCTCTGTCATGGTGGCTGTTGTGGGAAGCAAGCAACAGAGCCAGGGGGCAAGGGTGTTGAAGACCATGTGCTGGATTTCATGGGCATGCCAAAAGCCATGATGATCACAGGACAAACCACCCCGTTCCCTGGACTTGAGATATAATGTCCATGACCTCTGAGCAATTTGGTTCTAAAATGGTATAGATTTATTATTATGGTATAGATGTGGTCTTAAATTTTAAACTGTAGTTACTATTCTATAATATATTATATATTGACACGCTAGAACCACAGAACCACAATGTGGCTCATTCTCTCTTCTTAAAAATGAAATCATGTTATTTTTATGCTGCAGTTATAAATTGTAGGACCCTACAAAATCGTAAAGTAACGGCATTTTTTTGTCTCATACACCGAAGTAATGACAAAATTCTGAATTTTTATTCTGTAATGATTCAGACTTATTAACCAGAACCTCCCGTGCCTATCCTCATATTTTCAGATTTTTTTTATTTTTTTTTTTAATCATCACCATGATCTGCTGTCAAGTTCAGCTAAAAAGGCACAATGTTCAAAACATGTTACCAGAGTCCATAGCTTCTGCCATAATGTTGCTCATGCTCATAATCACTGGCAACCATTTTCTATCTCAGATACCATAAACATGTTTGAATTTCTGGTTCTTGTGTGGTATGTGTAAAGACTTTCCATCAGTTATCAGTGCCATGTTAAGCCTATTAATTTCTCCATGATATACTTGACATTTAATTCTGTAGAGCACTGCAGGAGCCACGTGATGGTCTTTGAGAGATGAAGGTGTATTTCATAAATGTCGGCAGCCAGTGCTGGTTTGCCATGTTATAATACTTGAAGCTGTATAATAACTCCTCTGTTTGTGTTTGAATAGCATTTTTTGAGATCGTCACTCAAGTTTTAAAGGTTTTCAAGGCCTATAACACAGACATTGACAGACCATGAAGATGGAGTAATGAGTGTGAAATTGTCTGTGAAGAGGCTACTCTGATGCATGTGTCACTACTGACGTAAAACACAGTCTGCTGAAGAAAAGCTGGAAAATAGATCAGTCCAGTGTCCTTCCACAAACACAATAATACCATTCGCTTCTATTCCATTTAACCCTTCAATGTACCACTTAGAACGGGGGGGGGTAATGTGTATCCTTATATGACATTATTGTCCAGGGATGTCTTACCACTGGCCTCTGTCCTGCTGTTACTTTGGTCGAGATACCCAAAGCCTTGGAAATATCCTGCAGAGGCACGTGGTCTCCAGGTGAATCCTGGATGAAGTGCATCAGGACCTTTTCTCCACCTTTGCAGAGTAAAACACATTTAGAAAGCATCATAAATCAAGCAGCTTGTTGACTTTAACCAGTACAATCAAAGATTATTATGAATTTGCTTTGACTCATTCTGATACATAAAAGCAGTAATTTTAAAAAGCAAAAAATTCAATTCAGTATTTAATGCAAATTATCCAGGTGATACTGGTGATTAAAAAATACTAATCAAAATAAATAAATGGCATAATTTGAAAAAGGTACAGTCCTCTAAAAAGATCCAGTGCACGTTGGTTTTACTTCAAAGCGTCTTTCTATCTTAGTACTGAGGAAATAAACTGCTTCCTAAAACATTTAGATTTAAACCTAAAGCTCCTTCAAGTGAGGAGGTAATCATAAAGGGGTAATGCTGGGTGAGGACTCTCCCCAGCAGGAATTTGTAGTGGAACCAAGATATTTCAGTTGAGGAATTGAGGAGTCAGACAGGACAGGAGGACTTGTAATCTACTTCCTCCTGCTGTTTCCTTCCCAGTGGGTCATGCTGCCACATCACACGATAAAAGCAAGTCCCGGCACATAGTAAGTTTCGAATGGACTGGACTGAAACGGGAAAGTTGTAGTCCATTGTCTGTTTAACTGCCTCACCACCATTTTAATATGGGTGTAATCTTCATTGCCCTCACCACACACTGCACTATTTCACAAGGTTAGAACATCCTCTTGTACATGTGCATCGATTTACAAAACGCTGAAACCCCATTCAGAAGAATCATTTGCAAACTTTAAGAGTTGAAGTGGTTTAAATAACCTTAAACTCTTTTGTATTCAAGAAATAAAGTAACAATGAAAGGCAGCGGCTCTGAGGAGCATCAAAGCTAAGGGCAAGTAGTCCGGAGAGGTCATGATGAACCTCCTGGAATGCTGATGTGATGCAGCACTGCCCCCTGGAGGTGAAACTGTAAAACTGCTATTTTAAAAGTCATTTCTATACCTTTCCTGAGATATATGAGCAAAGTTCACCCTCATAAATGCTATGCTAAAAGGTCATTTATGTGTTGAAATCCTCAAGTCTACAAGGCATTTTGAACCATCACTGCTTTTGTCATTCACTTTTACTGCTTCGCAATAGGCCCTTATTCTCTGGTGTATTTTAATTGTACCTTTGGCGACAATAAGCATTCCTCCGCTCTGCAGCAGATCTCCTGAGAAGTTTCCCTGGATTCCTTCAGCACTGGCCTGAAAACAGCAGAGACAACACGCAGTCAGAAGCACTCAGTCTAGCAGCCTGTGTATCAGGAACGTGCTCCTGTGACATCAAAAGAGACACTATGAACCATTAGGGCATCTACCTTTGCAGCTACATCTCGCACTTTCTTCCCCAAAGCAGCGGGAACCACGCTTAAAGCTGAGTACCTGAGTGGGAAAGTTATCATCACAAAGCAGCTAATCACTGCTCCAAGTTAATCTGTCACTTCACAATTAAGTGTATTAATGTTTCTTTTCTTTTTTTCTCTATATAGTGTACATATATTTAATGGCACAATTCATCTGTAAAGTACTACAAACGCATCTGTATAGTATATTCATATTAACTATCTACCTGTATACCTGTACATACACCTAGAGGTATAATGCATCTGTATAGTATTCACCTGTATAGTATGTTCATAATACCTATTTAACTGTACATTCTGTCCATAGAACACTCATCTGTATATCATGTTTATTGTATATTGTATATATGTACTGCAGATACTTTATATCCTGCACTTGCTGCTTCTGCACTTCTGGTTAGATGCTAAACTGCATATCGTTACCCTGTCCTTGTACATGTGTAATGACAATAAAGTTGAATCTAATCTAATGGTACAATTAACGACTTATTTTCATTATGAATTAATCTGTCAATTATTTTCTCGGTCTATAAAATATAAAACAGTTCAAAAACCAAAGACATTCAGTTTCCCGTCATATAACACAAAGAAAGAAAAGCATCTAAAATTCACATCTTTTTTGCTTGAAAATTTGCTAAAACAGTTAATCTATTATCAAAGTTTTAGCAGATTTATTTTCTGTTTATTGACTAATCAGCTAATTGTTACACATTTATAGAATAGAAATAAGCTAATCATCCTCAACAACTCTGATTCACATCATAGTCAAAGCAACCTGCGATTCCTATAGATCGAATAGCTTCTATATTACATGAGTGGGGTTAAAGTACTCACCTTTTGAAGCCCAAATCCTTGTAGCATTTCTTTTTTTCATCCACATAAATGGCTAAAAGAGAAGATGACTGAGGATTATTTACAATCCAACACATGAGTGTTGGGCTCTGTCACTTGAACTGAATCAACCGTCGATGTGACTCGCACACGCCCAAGCGTAAACGGTTTACGGCACATAAGGGCCGCCATCTTGGACTTCTGGTTTAAACCATATTATTCAAGTCACATATTGCAGATTATAATGCAAAGTATGGTAGGTCTCATGTGAGTGAGCAGATGCTGGAGTCTAGCCAGCAAAGCAATCTAGCCAAATTTAAAGAAGATTTTGTTAGCTGTATGGGATAATATTAAAGCATGGACCATCTTCTCACAGTCACTGGGCTCAGGTCACAGCAAGCTGAACTATGGAAGATTCAAACTGAGATGGCCTTCAGATTTTAATTCATTGGTTTTTTTTTCTGTTTATTTTCTTTGGGTGACACAGTTCATTCCATTTTATCAAGACCACAAGGGAACAAATGTAGTTTCCAAGTATTCAACCATCATTCCAGTTAAAGAACTCAAGTATTGACCCAAACCATATATGTATAATAAAATATGCTGGTCCAATATTGTTTATTTATGTAGTCAGATTATTCTGCATCATAAAAATTAATCTGACATTAAAAATACCTTCTAATATTGATGAATATTCAGAAAGAAAATGGACCAACCAGACCTGCAGTGTGCAAATAGTTTTAGTGAACCAAACCCAAAACCCTGTATATCCTTTTACTATTTGTATAAGAAGTGTAAGTACTACTTACATCCTTTAAAAAAACCTTGTTCCTTGAACTCTTTCAGCCCAAACTCCTCTGGTCCGACACCCACCAGTGCTACACCGCTGGCTCTCAGGTCCGGCTCCAGTTTGCTGATCTCTGATGCCATCCAGCGACACACCTGACAGCCAAACCTGCGCAGGAAGAACAAGACCACGGGCTGGTCCTGCCACAGAGACTGGAGCTCCACACTCTGAAAGAGGAAAAAAACACAACTGATGATCCTTTTGACTAATATACTGACCAAAATGACTCCTTCAAAACCCAAAGATAATGACTTTGTTATCATAAGAGACTATGGAAACAGAAAATATTCACATGTAAGAAGCTAAAACCAGAAGATTTTTATATTTTTCTACTATTATCAAGACAGTTAAACAGGTGGCACAAAGGCAACATATGTAGCCCAAAGTAGCTTTTACTAACTGTATCTGTTATCTGTGAAATCATACAATAGAGATTCAAAGAGCTCAGTATCATGATTCATATTCACATGTATTCCCAACAGATCATCATTATGTCACACTGGGGGCGTCATTTCACAACAATTATATCAGTGCTGAGAGGTAAAGGCAGGTTAATACAGTGGGTCTCAGCAGGGAACACGGGCCTCTAAAGGGAACAAGTCAACCTACCAGCTCGGCTGCATATTAAAAGAGAGCACCTTTAAACACAAACCAACAGAGCACATGTGACAGTAAAGAGGACAGCTCACAGCTGTACGTTTTAGCCTCTATACTAACCAGCTTCACGTCTTACCTCCCCAGTTTCAGCGCTCTTCAGCAAGTTCTTTCCAACCTGAGCGAGGTCGACGTTTGCCATTTTCTCAGACTAGTTCACACAGACCTGAACACCGGCTGGACAAAGTTAAAGACGATGTAACCACAGCGTATAATTTTTCTCTAGTCAATATGTCCGAGTGACGCCTGCACAACAGTTGCAAAACAACTCCATCCTCATACACCCACTGAACGCTGCCGTCCAATCACATTCAGCTGGTGCCGGAAAACAGCCAATTACAGCGCACGGTGTAAAGAGCGAAGGCGGGGCTTAGCGTGGGGAGTTTTAAGCACGTGGATCTCATCGCTACAATCAAACTCTGTTTCTCATTATTCATTTTTAAACAGTAGTTGTTTCTTTAAGTGCACTTATTTCTTGTGCTTGACACTAAAAAAAATGGCTTGCATAGTTTTAATAATAACTCAAAGTAGTGACTGGATATTTGAAAAGATTCAGGTTTTCATAAGGCAGATTGTATAAGGTGTGGTAGAGGTGAGCTCAAAGTTACTGGGATTTATGGCTTAGATTTACTTTTTTACAGCTGTTTGACATGTCCGAGCTATCTGTCTTACATTAACCCCTGAGAAAGCCATTTTTTGTGGGAAAACTACATTTATTTTTACTTGAATATTTACATTTTCTGCCAGTTTATATGTCTGCTCCATTGCACAGGGAACGATTGTATTTATTACTTTTTTTTTTAATCAAAGAGCAATAGACAGTTACTTTAAACTTCAAGATTCGGACCTACAAAGACACGTATTTCCATATCTGTATATTACCCAAAACATAAGTCATTCCATGAAAAAAAAATTGGTTCAGGAACAATGAATTCATTACATCATGCCTTAGAGACTTGTCCTGTATCCAGCTGGACAACCTGCTGGCCAGATTACCTCACTACAAGTCAATTAGACATGATGAGCCTGTTATCAGAGGTGGCCCTAAAATCCCCACAGTATTTTTACAGGGACCAGTTCATCCTTATATAGTTTATGAAATTTTTAAAAAGATATCTTTGACTTTTGATGTAATTAGGTTATTGGAAAACTACTATCAACTTCTTATTCACATGTTAGATATTCACTCATTTCTCTTTATTACAAAATCTGTGCGTACACACACACACACACCCCTCCTCTAAGAATCTATCTATTATGATAGTAGGCAGAGGTAAATGGAAAACTAGTGGCATCTGCTTACAAACATACACTCACTGCAGAGCAACAGACCTTTTTTCACAGCAAACACTTTGGCTTGTCATAGAAAGGAAAGCACAGGTGTAATTAATAGCATAACAAACTCTCCATTTAGGTGAGCTTGTTTAAAGGGCCTTGTATTGTTGATGCTGGCTCACTGCGATGCCTCTGCATGGCTAGGACACGTGCTGGAAGTGATCCGTTGTTGAAGAAATTTGTTTCACATGTACCTTTTTTTTTGTTAGGGCAACTGTGTCTGCTGTGGAAAACAACAGCAGACATTTTGACACCCCAACACAGTGCTCTGTCCCTCACTGCTAATCATGGGCCTAATCATGCCCACCTGTTTTCACTTTCACTGCTCAAGGGTACGATCTGCACCAGTTTCACTAGTAGAAAAAGAACATGCATCACCGCAGTATGTGTTTTAACAGATCTTAACCTTAACAGTAACCGTAATTTGCATGATCATACACATAAAACAGGGGAAAAAAGGATGCTGATGTATGAGTATTTCAGTTCCTATTCTAAATTTCCTCTCATCGATTATATACACACTTTACCAAAATACAGCCTTGGCATCCTAAAGTTTGAAAACTTTAGGATGCCAAGAATTAGTAGACTTTAAAGTCAATTTGGGTGGGCATTAAAGGTGTACCACAACATAGTGTTTGTAATGGCTGACCTGACCCACTGATGTTTGAGGGGTTAGAGTTATAATAACCAAGTACTAGCTAATTTTACAAGTAATATACCGAAAGCATTTCCCCCCAAATAAGTGAAACGTGTCTTTTAGGTATATGAACCTAATTTTGATCAAACAGAAAAAATAATGTGATTAAGTGCTATAAGATTAGAATGTATTAGTTACGTTCAACCACTCTGACCTCACATACACTGTATTTATACCGGGGCGGAGGGTGGATGTGTAGATGGACGGATGTGTTTTTGCAGCGGGGACCGTCCGCGGTGCTGATGTTGCAGGGAGGGGCGTGACGTCACGGGAGAGCCCGGAGGAAGAGGCGAAGGGGGAGAGGAGAAGAGGGGGAAGGAGAAGGGACGGAGGAGCGGATGGGGGGATGACTGCATCAAAGGAAAACCCCCAAAAAGCAGAAAAAAAACAAAACAAAACAAAAAAAACCAATCATGACTCTTGTAATTCATCCTACGTTTTTTATAAACCATAATGGTTTCTCTGTTTACCTACACAGTTTGCCGCAATAAATGAATGACGAGCCGCCCCGGTAAGGTAATTATCATCTTTCACGTTTCAATTTGCACGCCTTCTTCATCTTCTAACACAGCTGAGTCGATTGTGTATTCGTCACCTTTTGAGACAAATGTCAAGTCGAGGAAAATATGGACGATCATTAGATAAATAGACTTAAAAAAAAAAAGCAATCGATCGGTTACGTGGCTACTAATGGGATCTGTAATGGTCAAATATTTCTTTTGCATTTGTGACTCGTTATCCTTGTAACTGTCTCGAAAGCCGTCATTGTAACCCCCGGCGACTCCATTGTGTACGATCTGAGCTTCCTCCATGAAAAATTAAAATGGAAACAGGCTTCATGAGAGCGGTGCCGCATACTACACTGCTGTAGCCAGCCACGACGAGCACATGGGCTTTGCGCACAACACTAACATGCGCACTGGTTGCAGTGCGTCGTGCCCATCATTGCTGTGCCATCGTCGCTGTGTGCTGATGACTGCAGTGTCCTCTTGGTAGCACTACACAACCGTCAGCAGTACTAAGTTATTCACATGGTCACTATGTCAAATTGCGGTGCTCTTGAATGACCTCTTATGTGAACAATCCAGCCAAAACAAGATTCAGTCATGTCTGAGTTTTAACTTAACAATGTTCATCTTTTTTTTTTTTCATGCTGCAGTGTAAGCTGGCTTGAGAGAGATGTCATCTCCGGGTATGGGCACCCCCAGTGACCCCCTTTTGGCCAGTCCAGGAGGGAGGTTATCCACAGCTCAGGAAGGTATCTGGAGGAGCTCACTCCCCAAAACTGCCAGCTTCCCGACGTCCACCACTCGGCATCTCAGTCACCGAGCCAACAACTTTCAAAGACAGCCAAAGCGTCGGAAGCTGATACGACCTTCTCCACCTCCGCCACCCAACACACCTTGTCCCCTTGACCAGCTGGACCTCAGTGAACTTCCCCCGAGACGGACCTTCCAAGAGCTACTCTTCAATGGCTGCATCCTGTTTGGTATTGAGTTTAGCTATGCCATGGAAACAGCTTATGTGACTCCTGTGCTTCTACAGATGGGCCTGCCTGATCAGTTCTACAGCTTAGTGTGGTTTATTAGCCCCATACTGGGTAAGTGAAAAACTGATGGAAGCTGACATCTGATACATGTAATTACAAAAAGCAGTAATCTTGTTTCACTCACTCAGTGGCCTTTAATAACTCTCTCCTCTGCCTTTGGCGTGGAAGGATTCCTCGTTCAGCCTCTCATAGGAGCATGGAGTGATCGATGTACATCCCGGTTTGGGCGAAGGAGACCTTTCATTTTTGCCTTGGCCATAGGTAAGAAATGTTTTTTTGTTTTGTTTTGTTTTGTTTTTTTTAAAAAAAAGGTTGTTTTGTAATGCACTTCCATAAAGTTGGGGAGAGATGATTAAATCACTGCAGCATTGCAGATTTTGTGACTTTTGGTCCACAATATGAAGCAAGTAACATAAAATCACTGCTATCAATATTCCTGGCTCCCCTTTTTAACATTTGGTCTCAAGCCCAAGCGTTCCCACTTAGCAGGATGTCTGTTATAGTTATGACATTTAAAACTCTCCTGCTTTTTTCCTTCATAGGGGCTTTGCTTGGTCTAACCCTGGTGCTGAATGGACGGGACATTGGAGGTGCTCTGGCTGACACAGCTTCAAATCACAAGTGGGGAATTGTCCTGACAGTGTGTGGTGTGGTTCTGATGGACTTCAGTGCTGATTCAGCCGACAACCCAAGCCATGCCTACATGATGGATGTGTGCAGCCCAGAAGACCAGGATCGAGGGTTGAATATCCATGCACTGCTGGCAGGTAAGAAAACACTTTACATGGTTACAATTGCAGGTGAACTTTAGTATTACACTGTATAATTTAAACAGTAGTGGAAAAGAAGACTGTAACTATAACTAAAATTCTTTTAAGATAATGAAATTTGAGCTGTAAGTAATCAGGAGCTACAGGAAAAGGTTAAGTAAAAGGTTGTCTTTTTGTCACTGTGCATTATATTTTTATACAGGACTTGGAGGTGGATTTGGCTACATCGTGGGTGGCATCAACTGGGACCAGACACAATTCGGAAAGTCGATGGGAGGTCAACTGCGGGTCATATACCTGTTTACGAGTGTCACTTTGGTGATCGCCACAGCCATGACTCTGATGAGTATCCCCGAACGGGTCTTACCAAAGAGCCAGCCAAACAAAAACTCTAGCAAAAACCATCTGAAGAGCCCCAGCCTTCCTCTTCCTCCCTCTCCTCCTGTTCCCCCAGGATCAGCTTTGGGACTGGATGAGGAAGAGGAGGACGGTCTTTACAGCTACAATTTCTCAAAATCTCGCCCTCCTGACCCTCTTGCCCATTCTTGCAGTGCCAATGCATGCCTCTGTGTCGGCCTCACTAGCCCCATATCGCCCTTGAGCCCCCTTACTCCAAAATATGGCAGCTTTATTAGTAGGGACAGCTCACTCACAGGCATCAATGAGTTTGCCTCGTCATTAGGAACCTCCTACATTGACAGTGTGCTCATAGACTGCTATACAGGTCAGCAGACACCACAGGCTGTGGCCCCCGACTTTACCACTGAGGCCCTGCCTCCAGAGGACTCAACTCCTCCTGAGGAGTCCACACAGGGGGCAGGGAGCCATCCTGTGGGACAGACCCAGGCTGATGTGGTGTCTCATCCAGCTGGAGTAGCTCAGGATGCAGAAGCGCCCCAGGCTGAGGGAGATGCACAATCTCATGGTGCATCTCAGGTCTCAGCTGGAGCTCAGCCTGGTGCAGGGTCACATAGGGGCTCCACTGCTGGTATCCTGAAGCGGCCCCAGAGTCTTGCACTGATGGAGGATCCCTTAGCAACACAGATCGTCAGGCTGGAGAATGGACGCAGGAGAACAGTGACCTTCAGCCAGCAGGTCAGACATGTATTTGGAAAATGACAAAAACTGTGTAGTCAGTAGCCACCACAGCATTTTTAACACAGTGCCTGTTTCTTTTTGTCTGACCAAGGTTGCAAACATTTTGCTGAATGGGGTACGCTATGAGAGTGATCTGAGTGAGAATGTGGAAACAGGAGAATCCCAAATGTCTATGAAGCTGCTGTGTATAGCCATCTACAGAATGCCTCCCTCTCTGCGGAGTTTATGCACTAACCATTTTTTGGGTGAGAAAAATAATTTCCATTTAAATTGAGTTTAGTAAAAAAAAAACAAAAAAAACTGCAACACTTTAAACACGGCCTGTTGTGTATTCAAAATGAACTGAGTTAATACTCCTTGCTTCTCTCTGTGCTGTAGGCTGGCTGTCCTTTGAAGGCATGCTGCTCTTCTACACTGACTTCATGGGTGAGGTTGTGTTCGAAGGAGACCCCAAAGCACCTCACGACTCTGAGGCTTACCAACGCTACAATGCTGGTGTTAGCATGGGCTGCTGGGGCATGTGCATCTATGCATTCAGTGCTGCTTTCTACTCAGGTAAGCCTCACTTGTAATCACATCATGGCTTGGGTGTCAGTATAGCTCTGCAGTAGTAATTTCTTACCATGGTTGGATTTGTGCAGTAATTTATCTTCTGTCTCTGTTTCTTCAACTTCCAGCCATATTGGAGAAACTAGAGGAGCGTTTCTCTCTTCGCACTCTATATTTTTTTGCCTACTTGGCGTTTGGTTTGGGCACAGGCCTTGCCACACTATCCACCAACCTGTATGTGGTACTTTCTCTCTGTGTCACCTATGGGGTGCTCTTCTCCTCTCTATGCACTCTGCCTTACTCTCTGCTGTGTGAATACTACCAGAGCCCTCAGGTCAGTCTCTAGATATGTGCAAAACCAGCACTAACTAATTTGTGGAGTAATATCTAGTTGCCTTCTTTTTTTTTTAGAACTGCCTGTATTTTTAGAACTTAAAGGAACAATTCCACAGATTGGGAAATGTATTCACCATTTTGCCAAGAGTTAGATGAGAAGATTGATACCACTCTCATATCTTTGCCTAGCATAAAGACTGGAAATAGGTATCTGGTCTTTCTGAAGGTAACAACATCCAGCTACTGCCTCTAAGTCTCACTAATTAGCATTGTAAATCTCATGTGTTTAATCCCTACAAGTGTAAAAATGACACATTGTGGTTTTATGGGACATGTGTGGGACTGTTTCTTTGGTAAGCAGATTTTGTTATCTGAACTGTAACCAGGTTAACCGTTTCCAGTCTTTCCAGTGAGCTAATCGACTGCTATGCTTACTTCATATTTAACGTACTACTATTAAATTGGTATCAATCCTCTTATCTAACTCTCAGCAAAAAGGCAAATGAGCCTAATTCCCAACATAATGAAATAATGCTTCAACACTGTAGTGATGCACCACACAGGTTTAGCATATAACTTAACTTCTCCTGTATGTTCCACAGTTCTGCGGCTCGTCAGAGGAAGGTACCAGACGAGGGATGGGGGTGGACATCTCTCTGCTCAGCTGCCAGTACTTCCTGGCTCAGATCCTGGTCTCTGTGGCGATGGGACCTCTGACCTCACTGGTGGGTGGGGCCCAGGGAGTGATGTACTTTGCAAGCCTGATGTCATTCGTGGGCTGCCTGTACTCCTCTCTCTGCGTGGTGTACCAGCTGCCCCCCCCTGAGGGTGAGCCCCCCGAAAGCGAGACCCAGCCACTATTGGTGCACATTTAGAGAACCCTCTTAAATTACTTTACCTCACACGCACACACTCAACAGCACACGCTTTCACACTGCCTCTTAGTGTCTGAGTGTGTTGGCCTTCTCAACACTGATAGGACAAACACACTGTACACCCTGCCGCACACTGTACAGCACAACTCTGTACTGTAATATGTTTCACACTAATCAGCACTGCTCTTCTCAGAAATAGACAGACAGACAGACATACATTGGCCACTGCTCTAGTATGTGTATACATGACCAGTGTGTTCATACAGTGTGTGTGCCCATGCATTTTTTCCTAACTTTTGCAAACAAATGTGTGACCTTTTTGAATGCAGTGTGGGACAAATGGGTTTGTGTGTGTGTGTGTGAGAGAGAGAGAGAGACTGTGAGTGACCTCTTTGAGTATAGTTAAGCTGTTCTTGTGTCTGATTCTTTGCTGTAAAATCTTGCATCACCTTTTCTTGCTTGTTGGTGTTTAGTCTAGAAATGTTGATCACTACTTACAGGCTAACCACAGCTTTCCCCTCTTTTTCTTCCTTTTATCAGTTGCCTAACATCTGCATGAGCTGCAATAGAATCTCTCAGAGCCTTGTGTTAATGTTTTGTTTTGGTCATACGGCCAAGGGAATGTCTACCTGCCTGTTTCTCTGAGTTAGCATATTAGCATCACACCTTAAGCAGGACTTTCTGACTAAGTGAATGTGCTGCCAGTGACCACTCACACTCACTTGTTAATGCTTCGTCATTAATTCAAGAGCCCTTTTGGCAGAATTTAGCAAACACATACTTAATATTCACATGAAGGTGAACAGTGCTTGATCACAGTAACAGTCTTGAAGGGCTTCACATTGTTCACATTTTAACAGCGAGTAGAAACACTTTTCACACAATCCAGTCATTATGAGACTTAACCAGTGTGCTATCCCCAGATTTCACAGTCCAGTGCTGGGTGACTCTTAATCGAGCCCCAAATAAGTGTACAATGCCAATTAACTACCCAATCAGCACAGAGCCATGACTAATAGGATGACACACATAAACACGCGCGTACACAAACTTTCAAAAACACAGAGAAATGTGTACTGGTGGCAAATTCTGTATGGGCCCTCACTAAGCCATGGACAGCCCTGTGAGCTGTCACCCTACTCCTGGCCATACCATTGTAATAATGACAGTGATTCTTGTCATTATCAGGAAGAGGAGAAGTTGAAACTGGGGTGTGAATCAGCATTGAGTCGGAAACCCGAACAAAACAGAAGAAGAGCAAACAGAAGACTCATGTGAACTATGGGTAATCCTGGACAACAGTGAAAGCAAAGACTGTGGAGGTTCATAGAGCCAGCAGCAAGTACTTACTGTCATCATTAGGGCGCATGCTTAAGGTAGTAGGCTTCTGCTCCACCATGCTCAGCCCATCAACTCAGTATAGTGATGACCTTACATTTGTTGGCCGTTCCTCACAGGAAGTATCAAATTTCATTCCTATTCCATCCTAATGAAGCCATCTTCTTCAGCAAAATGGTACTTGTAATTTATTTTTTACATCTGTTGTGCCATGGCACTCAGTATGCTTTATCTGTTCAGCCTCAACACAGGCACCAAGCCTGAATTCAGGGCTTTAACATAAGGTAAACATTAGTATATAATCTGTTTTGCGCCTTTCATTGGGAAGATTTCATTGACTGGCTCACACACTGAGCACCACAACATTATGGTGCTGGTTATAAATTTCTGCCTCAGCAGAATGTCAATAATTGCCTATTATTAAAGCCTCTTGGACTGACTGGATGCACGCCATGCTAATGTTTCTGAGGAAACTGTAATTGTATGGATCATGCTGTTGCAGCTTGCTTGAGAAAAAACAAATACAAAATGCATATTTTGAGTTTCTTTGTGTTATATGGTACCACCTATTGCTCAATATTAACAGTGTTGCTGTAAAAGCTAATTTTATTCAGGGTTCAGTTAAAACTAAAATGATCATTTTTGCCATTCTTGACTCCTCTGTCAGTTATTATTGTGATTTTTTTTCTCTGATTATCACTGTAGCCAATAGCAGTTGTCACCCAAGGCAACTTGAATAATAATGTCCTGCAGTCTTCACATACACCACATGGGGGCACCAAGACACACAAGACCACAATCCATTGATTCTGTGCACCCTTTTCCATTACCAAGTGAGTGAGATTATTCCCGTTCCTTCCTGCATCTAAGCCAGCCATTTTCCATGTTAAGAAAAATTGGGTCAAGTGACATCATCTGCTTGTAAAGCCATGGCTTTAAAAGGCGCTCATGTTCTATAAACAGGTAACATACACACAAAATAGATATACTTAAGTAAAAAGACAATTTATTTGTTAATCAGAATATACAAAGCAGTGGCCGAAGTAACCGAATGTCATTCTGGTTCTGAAAAAGGCAGTCTTGGACACAAAACTGGGCTACCCAGCCATAACATAAAACTCATTGAAAACGTAAGAAAAACAAAGTATAAATGGTACAAACTTGCGTGGAATGCATACAGAACAAATGACCAAAGCTTTAAGATTTAAGAGGGGTTAATTAACATTGCAAAATCCTGCCTCCATGAGACAGGGTCAAGCAGTCTTATCATGGAGGCGCAAGAGAAAGCCCCTTTATTCATTTGCACCATCTGTTATGTTAACAGGGCAGCCAAGCCAAGGATTAACTAGCAGCTCAACACAAAAAGTTATGCCTCAACTAATAATGCTAACAACTGTCCATTAGCCCCTGCTTAAAACTTATCTTTGGTCCTTTAAGTGAATCTGAGAGGTCAACATGAGCCTTGGAGGAGGTGAGCAGCTGCCTGTATGTATGAATCATCTGGTCAGCACTGACATAATAGAGATTGTGCTTCTAACATACTGATATAAAACCTCAAAAAAAAAAAAAAAAAAAAAACTGATCTCATGGTGTGGCCCAATTTGTACAAGTAGAAAAAAAGCTCATTTTAAAGACCAATAAATAACATTTCATAAAAAAAAAGGATGCAGGGCCACTATGTTTCAGGACTCCAGTGCAATGTGATAACATGGGAGCAAACAAAAAGAAATATCTCTCAAAGATACAGAAAGCACAAGCTCTACAACACAATGTTGACCAGGCTGGTAGGACAGTGCTGCAAACACGTAGCAGGGCAGAGATCTAAGCCTCCACTTCTGCCTCTTTTGAATCTCCATTTTCCTCTGTCTTCTGCTTTTTTGTCTCCACCTTTTCCTAATGTGAAGAGAAAATATTTCACGCATTAGCAAAGATTCAGAGTTCACCAGATTAGTCAACACATATGAAAAACAAGTGACTAAGTTGTATACCCACCTCCTCCTCCTCAGCTGCACGCTTCACCGGCTGTGCATCAGTCTCCTCAGCAGGGGGCGCTTCCTCTGCATCCCCTGTAAGGACAGTTGGTCACTTTAGAAAGTACATCCTTAGCTTTCAGTGTATAACACAAACATTTTTTTTTTTACTTGCACTAGCTCAACATCAAGAATAGAATTTTGATGTCAAGGACACACAAGGGACTAATATTTATGAGGCAAATTGGAAACTTTTAAACCCGGTTGCTGAAGTCTTTTACTGAAAACAAAAGTACTGCTTTATATGAACATACCATCTCCATTCTTGTGTTCTTCCTCTGCGGTTTCTTCCACCTTGTCACTGTGATCAGCACCATTCTGAATGAGGACAGGAAAATATCAGTCCATGTTAAGATTTTTACTATGTGAGATATATTGTAGAATTATGGAAAATATTGCAAAAAAATAATAAATAAATAAAAACAAGGAGCATAGTTTAAATAATTCTCCCAGAGTCTTACATCTACAGACTCCACTGGGGACACTTAAAAAAAGAGGCATGAGTATGGAGCTCTTATTACCTCCCCAGAGGATTAGCTACCAAGCTCTGGGAAACCTCAGACTAGAGAAACCAATGGAGACGTCCAAACGCTTGCTAACTAACATCTGTGCCATTTCACAACCCAAACAAAGCACACTGTGGAGAGCAGCTGAACAAGGAGGGGGAGGCGGGTGCAGCGACACCTGCATGATAAGGGGTGCTAAGACAAAAGGCCATGAGGCTGGTTCTCGTCTCCAACTCACTGTGCCATTGGCAGGTGCGTCCCCGTTGTCGGTCTTCTTTTCCTCCTCCACTTCTACTTCTTTCTTCTCTTTCAGCTCCTACAAAATAAAAGCACAATGAATGTGTCGTCCAGCGAAGAGTTTATCCTGAAGTGCCACGCGTTCTTAGTCGCGTCTGGTTTCGACTCAAAGAAAGCCGGGTTATAATATCTGCGATCAAGTGTAATTCAATAAAGACTATGTTAGAAATAATAACGCTGAACGTTTTTATCCCGAGCCGCGGGGAATGTAACGTTAACGTTACGCTGTGGGCTTCCCGCCCACAGCGGCAGCTCCGCTTCACCAGCTGTACCGTTTCTACTGCTTTGTCTGCCCAACATCACATTTTTAGCTAATCACATCACTCACGTTTGATTTCCCGGACACACCATTTAGCAAACAATTACACATATAACACCTACGAGGCGTGTGGCTGTTGACAAATGACATTTCCAGTTAACAGTCATTTAGGTAAAACACCCCCCCCCAATTACTGTTTTAACTCACACGAAGTCACGTTAACGATAATGTCTGCTACGACCGTCAAACAATTAAATATTGTTGTTTAACCCGAGCTAGCTTAACCAACACAAATAATACAGCAACTTAGAAAACTTCCCAAAATCCTTTAACACGACGGTTCACAGAAAAAAAAACCTGAATGAAACGCACCTTGGCTGTAACCTCTGCAGCAGCGGTCGTATCAACAGCTGTATCGGCCATGGCTAATTTTGTGAATTAATTTAGATAATTATATTCCAGTTTAGGAAAGATTTTTTTTTTGTTGTTGGCTCTTTGCCTTCGTGTGTACAGTCCAAAGACGCTGAGAGAGAAATGATGTCTGCCCGTCTCCGCTTTTCTCTCGACCTCGTTGAAAGTCCACTCTCGTTGGATACAGCGGCTCGATACGGCACGCGATTGGATGAGGCCGACCACAGGACGATTTGATTGGACAAATGTCTTATCAATCTCAGCAACACGTCCTGCCTGCTGGCTATCTCGTCGCTGATTGGTCAATTGTTTTAAAGCGCTGCACTATGATACCGGAGTTGTTTTTTTTTCTCCACAACCCATCAGTTTGATTTTTCACCTGCATTTTGAACAATGGGTGTAAATAGAGGTCCGTTGTTCATGTCATAATATTCTATTACACTGAGCTGACGACTGATTATGGTGCACATGGTTTGTAGAAATGTACAAACATGCGCCCACAGATTGCATCTTTTGTCTTAGCGCCATTTCTCTGCAGAGATGTGGTATCAAATTACAAAAAAGAAAAAAAAAAAAAAAGAGAGACTAATGTGACGATGTGAAAGCCATGCGGCCACTCCTCCTTTCTATATTTAACACTTGTAACGAAATGGGTTCCTGCTCAACTGTGCTTACACTTTCACTTTTCACAAGACCTGATCAATTTAGTCACACCAGCAACAGTGCAACGTGTATATAAATTATGTACATTACAAGAAGGAATTTGTAAGAGAAACAGCATGCCCATGGGAGCCAGACATCCATTTTACAACTTCAACTTCTTACTGTGACCCTGTTAAAACTGAATAATTGTTTGTATCTATGAACTGATAAATGTCACTTATCATTAAATTATTACATTTTCTAGTTAAGCAATTATAAGGCAATTGAGCTCAGTCAGTAGGGGACACTAGTTATCTGTTTGAGACTACATTTGATACAAAGAAACTGTGTCAGGCATCAAGACAGATAAGCCAAGCAATAAATGTGTTGCTTTGTGATTTGTGAGTCTACCAGAAACAGTCAGGGGTGTGGTGTGTGCCTGTGTCCACAATGTGTGTGCATACATTACTGTGTGAAAGCCTGTCCAGCATGCATTAAGTTACAGCTAATTGCACTGTTAAAGGTCATACAGATTTTTATTTTTTAATTTTTAATTTGCTGAGAAAGTTGAATTTTCTAATGCTGGTGAGGGACTGAACTGGATACATATCTGAGGTCAAGTCTAAATTGTACATTACAGAAGTGATCTTGCTAAGAGCACTAAAATGTGGACATGGAAAGAAAAAAAAAGATTGCATGCACCACTATGATGGAATTGGTTTGCAAGACCTCACAGACACTACTTAAAAGCTGCTATAGTTTATCTCTATTTAACTATCTAATTCACATGTCAGGGTTAGCGGATTAATATGATTTAAACGTGATATTTCTACAGACATATTGTCCCTGTCAGTTAAGAAATGTTTAATTTTAGTGTGTCTGACAAGCAAGTTGGTTTTCTTCTCCTGCAGTAGTTGGGGGTGACTTTCTTTCTTCTTTCTGCACTCGCTCATCCAACTGTTAAACCAGAGGAAGTGGCAACACGCATTATTGTGGTCCCAGAACTCTTTAATTTATGCCCGCATCTGGTCAGAGCCTCACCGTCATGTGAAGAGAAGGCAAACGTATTTTTATCACAGGTAAAATCGGCACATATTGTGCAATGGCACTGACCTACAAATGAATTCCTCAATTTCCAGCCACATAATTTGAACTTACTCAAGCTTATTTGCCATGCCTGTTACTGTTTCCGCCCACCACACAGCACATTCATTTTCATAAAAACTGTAGTTATCAGACAGTTGTCAGAACCTCCAATATTCAAAACATATTTACACATGCTCCACTGATGACATCGCTTTGGTCTGGATTTCAAATATTTCTAGACATTTTAACTAATGTCTGTATCCTGAACTTGTCCCAACACACCCAAGGATGATATCTTGACACAAGTATTTCTCCAGCCTGTAATTTAGGGACTCCTCAAACCTAATCCTATACTGCCGCAGTTATCTTCTCCTTGCCATGCCAGCATTCAAGCCACTGATTTTGATGAAGCCTCGGGGCCCTTTTTAGTCATTCACCTCACATTCAGCTGAAATATAATTATGAGGACTGTAATTACATGCAGAGATCAAAGGGTTGTGTGTCAGTGTAGTAGCTGGTTACTTAAAGCTTTATTTTCTGTTTGATATAAGGATTTTTTTTTTCACTTATGCTAAGTTCTGTTGCTCAATATCACTTCATAACAAGACCAATATGTGGAAATGTTGCTGATTTTAATTTTATATACCAGTGCTTCTGATGATCATCTTCTGATATCATGTGAAATACAAAAAACTAATTATTATGAACAATGAAAAAGAAGTCAGGTAATCACATTCACACAGCAGTTCTATATAGTGTGGTTGAAAATGAATACACAAAGCAGCAATGAAAGACATTCATCCTGTCACTGCACTTGAAGACATGAACTCATCTGTGTTATCCTTTTTATTTTGAATATGAAGATCATGTGGAGACTGCAGAGCACTGAAGCAGACATCCACAATGTAATGGCCTCAGCGTGTGCAGAGTCTACAGTAAATCCATGAGCAGAACTGTGGGGCAGACCAAAAACCAGCAGAAGGCATTACTCACTCTTTTTCTGTAACTGGAAAATGGGAGCAATCAGATAGAGGGGGAGTGTTTGTGAGATCATTTCCTGTCTATCTTTTTTTTTTCCTCTCTCTCTTATTTGCCCACCTAAACATGTTTCCATGTGCCACTGTTACAGAGTCTAAAAAAATGTGTCTGTGTGCAGCCTGTTCGGTCTGAAGGTAAAAGAGGGGAACAGAACCGTCGCAGCAAGTAGGTCAGTCAAGGAAAAAGTTGAGAAAGAGATGCAATTTATGTGGTGATTTTTATAAAAAATTATTTGCCAACAACTGGAGTGTTTACCACACTTTCCACAAGTAGGAACTGGAAAACTGTTTCATGCTATTCAGAGTTGTGGGACCACAGAAAGCAATACTGTATAAAATAAAAGCCTCTTTGTGTTCACTGTGACAGGTTTGAAAGTAAATTAAATATTTTGCATCAGTTCCCATTGCCTGGGGAAACATTTCTGTGAGCGTTAAACTGTTCTCCGCTGCTCTAACAGGTCAGGGGATATTGGATGGGAAATACTGCGCCTTAATTTCACCTTGATTTCTTCAGGACAAAGGACTGACCTCACTTGTGGAATGTCAGTGCTTGGGGGTAGAGCAAAGTGGGGCCCATCAAAGAGCAAAGGTCAGGATTAGGCGGGGGAAGGGTCCTGATAATTGGTGGGGGCAAACTGAGTTCTTCTGTTTTGAACAGCGGTGTCCTACACGGTCTGGCTATCTTTCTCTGCTTCTCAGGCAAGTCCTGCAGAGTACAGGGACAACATAAAGCTGACTTCTCACTGGGACTCTGCAGAGAGAGAGAGAACGTGCGTTTATATTACAGATCTATAATTAACACTGTTAAGCACAGTCATTATGGTGACAATGAAAATATATACACCAGCGGTGCTGACACAGGACCACCAGCAGCTCATACTATATTTTCAAATAAAAAGAGAGCTAAATAAAACAGAAGACTACAATAAAAAGAAACAATAAGTAAATAAGTACATAAATAAATGAATGGGTGAATACAATTATTCATAAAAGGTTTACCTTCCAGGGGTTAATAAATCAAGTTTCCATTTAAAAGTAAACAAATAACTTCAATTAACTGTTACCAAATCAGCAGTCAACGGTAAAACCTGTAATTTATTCTTTGTAATGTTTATGGTATTTATTGATCACTACTATCATGTCAATATAGCTGCTGATTACAACAAAAAAAAGAAAGAATTTAACTTGGCAAAAAAAAAAAAAAGTACATTAAGTGTGTGTGTGTGAGAATGAACATGCACATGCACACATGCAGTATGTGTAAATAAATATGCTCAACAAAACAGTAAAAGTTAAAACAGAAGTCAGGTAAAATTAAACAAATAAAACCCAGAAAGTCTATTTGTATGCAGTCTGGAACAGTAATATAAAAACTGAGTTTACAGGAACACACATAATGTAAACCAAAGAGATCCTGAAATCCTGCTGCTCTGGATATTGTTGGAGCGGCTGTGGTTGACATGTCTCTTCAGTGTTGCATGGATTATTTTAAAGGAGCTCTGAGGATTTGGAAAATGCCACTGCTTCTGTTTTCCCAGTGCTTCAAGCCTTTTGGTCTTAGTACGCTTTGATTTGAAGCAGTGTTTGCCATTAACTCAAGCTAGTTCAAAATTGGTGTGCTGGTGTTGGAAGGATGTGCATTGACTCCTTCCCTGTTTGTGATAACCACAGGCAGGATATCTAGGTGCAGCCAAAGTCTGGAGAATGATGTTTTGTTAACACTGGGTTATGAACTGGTGTTTCTGGCCCCATTTCTGATGCACAGGAGCCAACTGCTAGTGGGTGTGAAGTAATTGGGATGAGGACTGCCTGCTTCTAAGAATTCTCTCCATGAAAAGGTGTCTTATCCCATCCAGGTGAGGGGAAAGCAACTACCCTATGCAGAGGAGTTCAGATATTTCAGTACTTATTAATAATGAATGAAGGCAGAACTGATTATGAGATGAGTGATGGTAAAATGCATCAGCTGCAGTAATGTGGCTATTGTACTCGACCATGGTCCTGAAAAAAAAAAACACAGCTGAACTGTAAACTCTGCTTCTTGGCTGCTTCTAATCTGACCCAGAGCTTTGAGGAGAGAACAAAAAATATAACGCAAAGGAAAGTAACTAAAATCTTAGGAATCGTGTCCATAAAGGATATGTATTTTTGACTGGCAAGAGAGTCCGGGGCAGACCCAGGACATGCCACAAAGACTCTACATCTCCCAGCTGGCAGGAGACTGCTTGGTGGAAGTGTTGTAGGAAACTGCTGGGGTAAAGGTCACCTGAGGTACTCTACTGGCTTTGCTGCCACAGAGACCCTGACTCTGAAAAGTATGAAGAGATGGACACGTGGATGACAGATATGATGTGTAAATGTATTGCGTATTCACATTACAGAAGTCAAGATACTGTATGTATTCTGTAAATTGTATTTACAGAATGTAACACACTTTGGTGTGTTCATTTCCAGACTGGATTTCAATTCACTTGATGTTGAGATGTAATCAAATGTGTTCCGAGTGCATCTGTTTATACTTCTCTTCATTTATTGTTAACACAGCAACAACAAAAGACAAACATGTTTCAGCCCTCAACCCTAAACTGTGTCCGATTAGGGTGGGAGGTAGGACAACATATCGTCCATCAGTCAAATCCATTAAGTATTCAAAGACATCAGCAAGCACTTTGCCCTCCCCAAATGAGACATAATACATCATACACAGTGTAGTATTAAAACCAATACCACACATGCATAATACATATGACTAAAATATACAGAAATGAGAAGAACTGTACGTAAACTAACATAATAGCAGCCTATCTGTCTGTAAACCTTTTATTCCTACTTCCGTATTACTGTTTCATTTTCAAATGAGAAAACGTGGTTGTTTTATGCCCATATAAACACACCAGAACCTGATAAACCGAACTGTCTGTGGCTGTTGTAAGATGTTCCAAGATTTTGTGCTGGTTTCTTGTCCAAAAGAATCATTCAGCAAGGCTGCGTAACTGAACAAACACAGTGCTAGATGACTGAAACACAAGTGCCAGTGATCAAACGGTTAGAAGGGAAAAAGGGATTGCAATTAATCAAAAGATACAACTGAGAACACGAGCGACATGAGAGAAAAATGTCTTTTCGGTTTCATAAACCTAATAGGCTGTGCAGGAAAGAGCAGCAAATGTTTTTCTTCTGCTTCTTAAGTTCAACTTCAGTTCTACCACCTTATTTATTTCACCTCTTAGCTCCACCCCTGCAACTGTCTTGCCAGAGAAAAGTGGAAATTTCCAGTAATTCCTACTGCTTAGCAAGCATTGCCCCTCCTCCTGCTAGTTTCCCGCCTTTCACTCTACCTGCTCTTTCCTGCTTCATGCTGGTCTGAAGACCTCGTGGCCCTCTGCTACTCAGCCATGTGTTGGCCAGCAGTTTTTACTTTGTACAATGTGAAAACCTACTACTTCTCACATAGACATCTTATGTTTACTATAGTCATATGGTCTATTAATTTCTACATGTTGTCATCCTTTCATTGAAGACACTGAAGATTAGTGTTTAACAAAAATAAAGTTTTTTTTTTTTTTAAATCGATTACTTAATTTCTGTCTTTGGGTGCTAGATTAGCAATTAAAAAGCATTTTTAATGTGTCATTTGGTCTGATCTTTCATTTGGTCTTGATCTTTCCAAGAGAGCCTGTTTCTTATTTTGAAAGTACATCATATCTTGTTAACCCCTGAATAAATGTTACAGGTTAAGCAATGTGTAACTATCACACTAGCTCTTGAATGATGAACAAGGGTTGGCTTGGGATCATAGAACACATTGTAGATTAGCATTTTTATTTCGCTGGCTGATCTGATGTTCTGGTGTGTTCTGTTTTTTGTTTTTTTTTCATAGATGTCACATGCTCTAAATCTTGTCTACAACTGATACATCTAGGGTAAGATTCAAGATTTAAGTTAAATGACAAGCTCTTTGTTGATTACAATGAAGGTTTGGGGTGGCTCAGATATGGAAAAGAAGATCTGTTAACATGTTTACAACTTTAGAGGTCCAGGCTATCTCTTTGCTACATCTGTGGTTTTATAACTTCCTCATAATTCAAGACCATAATACAACCATGTGCACATGAGCCGCAATGATCCTTGATGGAGAATTTTTTTAGATAAAGTACAAACAAAGCCACAAGACAGCTGGAGTGGAGAAGTTTGAGTGTGTTGATGGCATGAGGCACACTGACCTTAGACCCATTGTGAAGCACCAACAAAGAGCCATCTGCACAGCAACCAAAGCTGAGATGAGGGACTCACACACAGGGGGACCGAGTGTGTGTATGTGTGGGGGGTGGGTGGGGTGGGGGACGGCACAGAGACCTGCAGAGTGTGAAAGAGAAAACAGATTAGTGATAAAGAAAAATTAAAATTGGGCTTGATCAGCTTGATAATGCCTGAAACATCGAAACACAGTAGGAATACTTCAGAGGTTTGTACACAGAGAAAACGAGAAGCTGCACATCATATCAACCCAAAGTGTACATGGATCTTTCTGCTGCTGCTTAAGTGGTAGACAAGAGCTGCTGGCCTAATCACTCAAGAGCACATTTCCTGCCTTCTGCATGATGAGATGAAGTCAACCGACGCTGTTTAGGGATAATATTTAACCCAAACCTGAATCTCAAATATGGCGGGTAGTTCATTCATTCAAGCTTGCAGAAACATACAGGCTTTGTCTTTGCATGGACTGATCTGAATTTTAATAACATGGTTTACATCATGGTTTTGAAGGTAAATTCATAGTTTGCATGTGAAAAGGTTTAATAGTGCAACCAATATTTGGTTTTCCTTTAGGTTGAATTTCAAAAACAATGAAAACAAAGACAAATGGTTTCAGGGACATCTGTAGAAATCACAAATGTTTCACAGGTAAGACATGAGAGTCAGGATTGCTTAGCAACAGCAGTAAAAAAAAAAAAAAAAAATCTTGCAGCCTGTGTGGCAACAGAGGAACTGTTGGTGCTGCCATCCAGTGGTGGACTGGTAGCACATGATGCTGGTGGGGGGGGGGGGGGGGGGGGGGGGGGGACCCGGAAAAGAGAAGAGGACAAAGGCCTCTTTTCTCGAGTGTGTTTTTTCAA
>JBBMJY010000018.1:16945986-16986415 GCA_037833715.1 Toxotes lorentzi
CCCCCCCCCCCCCCCCCCCCCCCCCCCCCCCCCCCCCCCCCCCCCCCCCCCCCCCCCCCCCCCCCCCCCCCCAACCCGGCACAGAGAATGATCAAAAGCTCTCCTCTCTGAAGCGTGTGTGTGCAGTACGATGAAATGGCTGCCATCATTTGCAGGGTGTACACCTCGTAAAAATGAAAAAGGACTCGATAGTAAAAAGTGATATCCTCTTTCCATCCTGAACATTATTTTCGAAAATGTGTCCAGTAATTCGATTGGCTGGAAAATGCACCAGCTCTCATGGCGGACGGTTGCTTAGCAACATTCAGGGGAGGGTGGGATGTGGGTGGGAGGGTGTGAGTGTTGGGGGGTGGGGCGTTCTTCAAGGGGAGGGAGCATTGTGGGTGCAGACAGTCTTTCTGGGGAAATACCTGGCAAAGTTCCCAAATAAACAAACAAGAGAGAGAGAGAGAGGGAGAGGACAGAGCTGGAGACAGAGGAGGACATGGGTATTTTCTAGGTTCAGATAACAGTCTAGAGACAATGGGAACAAGGCTTTTTTATAAGTGCTAACACAGTTTGGGGACAGGAAGTAGAGAGCATTTCGTTGAAAACTTTAGTGAGATAAAAGTTGACAAGAACTTTAGAACACATAATGAACACATAATGAACTGCCTGTTGCTTGAGACAAAATCAACTCCAGGATTAGTCTTTGGAGAGACAGAGTGGCACTGAGAAAAACACTATGAGTGGCATAACAGGACATGAGCCGCTGTAGTTGATACGGTGTAGCAGTCTGACGAGGAACAGACGAATAGGTCATGGACGAGCATGTCGGTCTCAGATAAGAGTGTGGAGAAACACTACCTGTGCTTGCACGTTCTTGTCCGCACGGTTGGGTGTGTAGGTGTTTCCAAATAACTGTTTGGATAATTACTTTTTAATTTTCACGAGCTTAACTAAATCCAACAATGTCAGCAGTCTGCAGTGTATACAAAATAATGAAAAAAGACTAAGATGTCAAGATATTACGAGGTGCGAAGAAGGGGTATTAGAAAATACCAAGACTGTTAAGATACAGGAAGGAGAAAAGGTGGAAAATGTGCTTATATGGAGAGGAGGGGTAAAAAGGACGAGATGGAGGGGGTGGGAGGGCTGCTGTGGCTGGAAGGTACAGCCTGCAGAAGGAGGTGGGCCTTGGAAATGGCTGCTGCAGGCGGTCTCTACAGGCAATGAGGACTCTTTTGTCAGGAGCAGGAAATGAGGTTTCTGTTGTGATTAAAAGGAAGGTTTCTATGGCAATGCAGAGAGCCGTGTGCACAGAGAATTTGTTGGGAGTGGAGGGGGATAAGTGAGAGTTGAATTTCAAAGAAAGCAGCCTCCTCCATCTCATCTCCCACCACTGCCACCCCTCTGCTTTTCCACGGCGCCCTTTTATCTCTGATAATCTGTTTTCATAGCCACACAGTTGAGACTGTGTGTAAGATTATTTTGAAGTCACCAGTCAATCGGCCATAAATGTTTAGAGTGGCAGCTTCACTTCCTGAAATTGCAGCTGTCAAAACCTCACTCTCAAAAATGACATTTTTTAACAAATACATTAATTACAACCACACAACTCAAGACGCATAATTAACATAATGACCTAAATATGTCTCTTTTTTACTTAGACAGGCACAATTCTGTTAAATCACCCCCTTCCCTTGTGAAGTCCATCTTAAAAAAAATATGATGGCATTAGTATGACCTTTAAAACCTAAATTTAGTAACACGCTTTGTTAATTGTTTCACTGAACAGTAGGTAAAAATATGTTTCTTAAAATAAGTTCCCCATCCTGATTTTCTTTTTTGTACGGAGGAAGTAACTCTTCGCAGCAGCGAATGCCATCATTGCCCCAACACAGGCTCGTTCCAGGATGTTTGGATAAGATGACATTTGAAACTCATGAGGATCAAAGTGAAGTTTTTTTTTTAAATCTTTACACACTACAAGCGATACTGGCTGTTGTAAAAAAAAAAAAAAAAAAGATAAAGAAAAAAGATACAGATGTTCCTGATATTACTGCTACACATGAAAATTATATGGTAAT
Organism: Toxotes lorentzi; assembly: GCA_037833715.1. Lineage (NCBI taxonomy): Eukaryota > Metazoa > Chordata > Actinopteri > Toxotidae > Toxotes > Toxotes lorentzi. The sequence continues at coordinate 16,948,056 of JBBMJY010000018.1, forward strand.
CTGCCCAGTGTGCCTGCACTATGAATGAGTACAACAGAGAACCAATATAATGCAAATGTCACATGGGACAGTTTCATTTCAATAATGACGCTGATTTAATGATAGAAATCTTAAGTAATTTGTGATAGTGTGATTCACCAAAATACACCTGAGAATAATAATCATTATTCCACAAACAAAAATGTGCTAAATTCAAGTGTGTACAGTGGAAGTGCGAAAAGCTCCTCATCTCCTTTTTGGAAACTCGGAATCAAGGTCTCTGCTGCCCCCATCCTTTCTGTTTGAGCATAGCAGCAAGTATCATGTCATGAAACGCTGCCAGTGAGGGAGGGCTGTACTAAGACCAGATTGCGTAGTCAAAGCCAGATGGCAAATCACACATCAAAAGGACAGCTGGTTACCAGAGTCTGAAAAGGCATCTTTATAGCTCCAAACCTAATTAGCTTCAACTAAACAAATCACACCAAGGTATAATACAGCAGGCAATGCCAATGATTCATAATAAAAGGAGACATACACATAATATAATTAAACTTCAAATGTTTATGTGTGGGCAAGCTGCAAGATATCAAGATGGTTCCATCAGCGGTCACGGCCTCCATCGATCTATATTATGGTTAACAATGAAAGCAGGACCTTCAACTGCAGACGATGATCCACATGAACTACTCTGATCAGGTCAGTGTGTCAGTGACGGTGCATCTTCCAGGGAGCCCTGTCTGCCTTCAACCTGCTGACTGGTCTTTGAGGCTTTGGTCGCTGTGTGACGGACTGAACCCTCTTTCTGTGTAACCTATAAATCATATTCGGAAAATCAGAAGATCAGATGATTTAACAACTAATCATGACGTAATCCATTAATAATCACTCAGAATCAGAATCAAGTGTAGCACTGGCACTGGTACTTTTCTATCACACTAACCCCTTTTATTATTCTCCTGCGAAGTTCCCCCTGTGAAAGTGGCCGTTCTTCCTCATCAGTGACAGGAGACTCCTCTGCATCATACCCCACACTGAGGAGTCCAACCAAAACATACACACCCATCAAACAGATGCTCCAAGTGTATGCGTATATTTAATTAGAAATGTGCACATCTCAAGATTAACACATAAAAGGCTGACCTGCTGACTGCTGTTTGGACACTGATATTCTGCTGAAACCGTTCTGGATTTTGACCCAATAGGAATTTGGCCAGGTCTTTTGGATTGTAGTCCTTTTCCAGATCCTGAAAGCATTAAAAATACAGACACTCTATATTACAGAGCAGAAATTAGAGAAAGTTATGTATATACAATAGGATTATATGTTAAGAAAATGTAGCACAGAACCACAGGTTGGCAGATTACTTTGGAATTGAGGAAAGCTTGTATGGTGAGCAGCTCATTAGCCTTCTGTTCCACCAGACCCAGATAGGACATGATGTTGTTCTCACTGATCCCTGTTGAGGATCCCAGCATGTCCTCTATCACCGAGCGGTCACATTTGATTTTAGAGAAGGTGCTGTTCACTCCTGCGAGATGGGAGAAACCAAGAGTCAGAATTACCCTCAGCAGTCTGGAGTTTCTCAGATGTACACACAGTACATGTATTTTAAAGAAGTCTGTATTTTACAGGTCCCCACTATCCTGACAATTTCATTGGACGTTTCCTGGAAAAACCTATGCAATTTGTTTCAGATTTTAGGGAAAATATATTTTAATTGCAAATAACAAATGAAAACCATATACACATTCAGTCATTCTTAATTTACAATTGGATGTTGTTCTGCATATTTGTTAACTTCTATGCTTGCCTCTTGACAAATTTGTATTTCCCCTGTAATTACTACCAAATTCCATCTTAATAAAACAGCTGCCAAACCTGTTTTAATCGCGTCCAGCATTTTGCTTATGATGCTGGCTTGGTTTTCATAATCCTCAGCTTGGGATTCAGTCTCCTTTTGTTGTTCATCAATGTCTCTCAGCAAAGTGCGGTGATCGTGCTCCTGTTGCAGACCTTTCACTCGAAACTGCTCCATCTCTTCTTGGACCTGCAGATTCACACATTTCTTCACACCTCCACATTTCTACAACAAGTACTCTACAACCATGCAAACAAGGAATTAAGTGTGTTCTACTGCTGTTGTTAAAAATGGAAGAAATTAAATGACGAGTGTGTCCACAGACAGTCAAATAGAGAAAACATACTCACCTGGCTGATTTGATCCCTCAGTGCTTCAACCTCATTGTTTTGCTCATTAACAAAATTTAAGAGAGCAAAGTTCTGGTCCTCAACTAAATAGTGAAACAGCAATACATTAATGAGATACATATACATGCAGTAAACTGAGTAATAACTGGGTCCAACAGCAAATTTTATTTGCATATGGATGAGTCTCAAAGAGTCAGGTTGTGCTGGTAAGACTTACCCTGGATGAACCTGGTCACCAGCATGTCCAGGTTGTCCTCCCCTGTCACTCTCTGGATCCTCTCAAAAACCTCCTCTAGAGCATCCAGCGACTCTTCCCCTGAGTCTATCTTTGGCTGCTCTTTCAGGTCTGACACTGGGACAAACAAGTACTATTGCTGTCATATGAAGGCACTGTCTCCCTTATTGCCTGGATTAGCATGAATTCCCACATGCAACATACTTAAACCAACCATCCCAAACAGATGTTGTAGACTCAGAAGATGTTGCTCTAAACATTGACAATTAACTGGCACCTGTACTTCTGTTATTGTAAAATACAGAAAATAGCCACAGTAGACTTTTCCATCTTCTACAATGGGCATTTGTATATCATAAGCTGAAAATTGGTGGGATTCTTCACTAGATAAACATTACACGTCCTCATTATTATCATCCTTGACAGCATTGCTAATATTTTAGTCATTACGGCAAATATTATGTTAAACAGCACTATTAGTCTTACATTGTCTGTGTCCCATGTCATGGCCATCGTCCTGCCCGCTCCTCTCGCTGCATTTGGTGGTCATAAACTCTTTCAGGTTACACTCATGTGCAATAAGCCTTTCCAGTTCCTTCATCTCAGCATTGTAATGTGCAAGGTCCTTAACTGCCTTCTCCTTCATCATGGTCGTTTTGGACTGAGCCTCCACCCTGAAGTAGAAAGGTTAATAAAGATATTCAAAAACCAAGATCAAGAGGTGCATATCCCCTGGATTTTAATGACATTACACAGCTGTCTAAAATCTGACCTAGCATCATAAGCAGCAGTGGACAGCTTGATCATTTCTCCGATCTTGTTGCGGACCTCCTGCAGTTCCTACAACACGCAACACACAAGTGCAGAGATGTGCTTTTTACTTGAAAACTTAAAAGCAGTGTAAAAACTTCACTAGTGGGCTAAATAACTGGGAATGTAAAAAAAAAATACTCTGAATTGTCTATGATGTGTCCTCTGACCTTGTCTAGCCTGTTGTGTAGTTGCTGGAAATGAACACGCTCAATGTGAAGTGTCTGCAACTCCTCTCTGAGGTGGCTGTTTTTGGTCAGCTGTTCATTGAAGCGGGTAAAAGCCTGAAGAGGATATTGTACACAGACTTTCAGATATTATAGTAATATGTGAAGATGTGCTATGTGTGCTCCTTTTCAACTCACTCTGTTCAGTTTGGATTCCAGCGTGCGTATGGCCTTCTGAGTCTGCCGTACCGCAGACCTTTGTGTGTCACTAATACAGACCTCCCCTTTTCTCAGCTTTGCCAGATTCAACTCTATGTTTGAGATCTGCCAGGAAGATACAAACATTATATAAACACATGTCATAAACTTTGGTTTGTGTGTCCAAAAATATCAGTAAACGTGAAATAAAACTAGAATTAGTAGCATATAGAGTGAAAAAGGCATAATTAACCTCTTTTTCTAGCTCTTTTTGACACTGCTTCTCTTTCCCCATCTCCTCATCTAGCATGTCTCTCTGCTCCAGCAAAGCACGAAGACACTGGGTGTCCTCACTGTCCTGCTGCTGGCGGGACAAGCTCTTACATACACCAAGGTTTCGATGCAGCTCCTCTTGCTCCTTCAGCAGCCTGTCTATCTCCTGCCTTCATACACATACATAAATACAGCTGATCAGGTGAATAAAAATGCATGCTATATACATTATGAAGGAGGTGTACTTTTTTTTTTTTTACTGTTGTTTGCGGATCTGCTCCCGGGCCTGAATGTTGTAGGCCTGCCGATCTCCTTCCATGATCCTGAATTGTCTTTGCAGTTTCGCGATCTCTGATTCTGTTTTAAAAAACATCATATGTACATTATGGCAATTTGCAAAATAACATTACTAAGAGAGCATCTACATTTAATAGTTCATAATAACAACAAATTCACTATTACCTGTACCATCAACATCCATCTCACTGTTGTCTGAGCGGGCACTTGTGGCCGATCTTCCACGAGGCATGGTTACACAGGGCTTTACTGGATAAAAATAATAATGTGACACTGAGAAAATATTGTAGCGGTCGCCTGAATAAACCATTACGTTTAATCAAACCTAGAGAGTTAGTCTCATATTCAGCTTTAAAATCTAGATTGAAAGCTGAATATGAGACTAAATATGTCAAAACAGTTTTTCTTTCAGTGATTGCATGGAAGCAGCATTTCATTGGCACTGAATTTGTCTGCCTATTACATCAGTAAAGTAAGACTTCAAATAGGGAGTGAAAATTATATCAATTTTTTCCCTTACATTGGTTTTAATGTGGTCGTTTATGCGAGGAAATGCTGCATAGATGTATTTGTATATTTGTCTTTATTATTTACTTGAAAAAATGTTTGAAAATGCCTAGCTTTTGGTATTAGATTATTACATTTTATATGATATTGCATCTTAGAGAACAATACAGAGTTGTTTTCCCCTAGTAGTTTTACATTGAAGAATACACATTTTTCTTCACAAACATTAGGTGTGCACTGCTGCAGGTTGCTGTATAGATGTGATTAACGAGCCTAGATGTTCAAAGCTAGTTAAGCAGGTTTAAATTTAAACTAGCAGAATAGTAAATCCAAGGTATCAAATTCTGAGACAGGTCATTTAAAAAAAAAAAAAAACTACCTGCAATGCACATTCGTACCAAGCTAAACAAAAACAGCAGCCACGGTTCTTGCTAGCTGTTATGGAAGACTTACGTACATATCTATACTAATAGCTAGCTTGGTTATAGTTAGCTAACATATAAAAGGTATCGAAAAACAAGCAATAATTTAACTCACCAGCTGAAAGTCTGAAAAGAAAACACCCAGTAAACCTCTCGGGATAAACAGCAGGGGCCAAACAACCTGAGTTGTTAGCAACCGTTGCTAAGGGCTTGGGAGCAGCTGTCCCTGAATTCGGCCTCTCAGGCACCAGTAACGACACAGGCAGGATGGGTGGTGAATTTATTTGATGGCTACAGTTTTTTTTTTAGTATATTTGTTCAGATTTAATACACAAAAGATATCATGAGTTTGACTGAACGTGGTGAAAAGTAATTTACTCACATGCATGTTAAACTAATTGGTCTAAATTATCCATAGGTGTGAATGTGAGCGTGAATGGTTATTTGTCTCTATATGTCAGGCCTGTCATAGACTAGTGCTTTTAACCTGTGCCTTGCTCTGTCCACAGATACTAGGAGGAAATTCATAGGAAAAAAACTCTTAGTTTGTTTAATTGTACCTTTATTGTTATCCAGTGAATGGAGCTGTTAACAACATTAACAACACAAACAAGAGAATATTTGTTAAAGATAATTTTCGATTACAGAATCGTCTAGCAGTCTATTGTAGAGTATTTATTATTGTGAAAATATACAAAATATACATTTAAATTGTAAAATGCACTGTTTCTATACTTTGTACATGAGCGGTTCAGGTGACTTATGTTGTTTATGATTACATATTAATTCAGCAAAAAAGGAAAAAACTTATGGCATGAAGCAGTAATGTAACAGTAAGTTTCATAGCCATCAGGCCTAAGTTATAATATGCACACATATTGTTTGTTCACATACAAAGAGTAGGAATGTACATTTTACAAAACAGGTTATTCTTATATATTCTTTATTAGGGTTTTTATTAATAAAATTGCACTGTAGTAGCTGTCATAGAGACTGTGTCCCTTTTTATTGCCCTGACTGCGACTGTGGCTGTGGCTCCTCTTGACATGGTGTTGGTGGGACGCCCTCTAGAAAGGTACAGAAGTACTCTGGTTTATTGAGGTCAGGTTTCCTCAACAACAAGTAGCATTTTGGGAAGTAGTAGGCTGCCACCAGTCCTAAGTTGCTCGCCAGGGTGAAAGAAATATGGACAATGGGTTTATTCTTGCCCGTCAAGCCTATGTAGATAGGAATAAAGGTCACCCAAATCACACAGTAAATCAGGGTGGAGAAGGTGATGTCCCTAGCAAGGTTATACTGATGAAGAGGCTTCACTGCCATGAAGGTACACATGAACGATATAAGGGCCATTACACCATTGAAACCTTGCATTAAGGCAAACCCAATCAAAGGTAACACTGGACATGACAGAAAAGCCCTCACAAAGTCTATTTTCATTCCTGCCATATATTTAGACAGTGAAGGCCCTTCCTGCACAAACCAGCCACAGAGACCAGCCTGCACAGCACAGCAGACCAGCACAAACAGCCAGCTCCCAGGGCCTCTTAGTATATGCAGGTGAGCGGCAGCTGTCTTTGGGAACTCTGTCACGTAGAATATCTGTTTGAAAAAATGGGTTTTCAGCCTGTTTACAATGTTTGCTCTTTATGTTGTTCTACATTACATTAAGGTATTTTATCATTCCTCACCTGTAGTGAGATGGATGTGATAATGGAGAGGGCGACTGTTTGGAAAATGGAGGTGAGGGGCAGCTGCAGACGACACACCATGTCTCCTGGCTGCCCCAGGAAGAGCAGCAGACTGAGGCAGGCTCCCATCAGGCTGAGAAGAGCCACAAAACTCAGGGTTCCGCCTGAGGCCATTACCAACGGCGTCCCCCTGTGCTTCAAGAACACGACTCCGGCGGACCCCTGACACAGCAGCAACAGCACCCCAGCCAGCGTAATTTCCAGAGCTTCAGGTGTGTCCCAGGACAAAACGTCAAAGGTGGGTTTAGTGCAGTTGGTGCTGCGGATCAGGGACCATTGACCTCCAGGGCATCTAGTGCACTGGATGTCATCTGTGAGCCACAAGGGACAACAGGAAATTTGTGAAATCAAGTTGAATCATGACCATGTGATGTATGGTTCGATTGTGTCAGCATTAAGGGAACAGTTCGACATTTTGGAAAATACACCAATTGTCTGTCTCATTGACCATTAGAGAGGATCAGTGATACTCTCATGTCTGTGCATTTGATCTGTAGCTACAGCTAGCTGCTGGTTAGCTTAGCTTAGCTCTAAAGACTGGAAACAGCTAGTCTGGCTGTGTCCAAAGGTAACAAAATCTACCTATCAACACCTCTAAAGATGATGAATCAACAGGTTATATCTTTCTTGTTTATTCCATACAAACACTAAAGTGTGAAAACATCAGCTTGGGGTTTTTAGAGGGGCTATGTGGAGGATTATTTCTTCGCCAAATCTTTCTGGTTTCCTGGCAACCTCATGATGACGATTATTTGTGAAGGTTGCACTATCCTTCAAATTAAGGCCAAATACTTAAGAACCACATTACCTTTATTTGCTTGGTAAGTGCCTGGCAAACAGTCGATACAATCAAAACAGCAGGAATGGAAGCCTTTGACTCTGCGGACCTGGCCTGTATCACAAGCTGCTGAACATGTGGACTGAGGAATCTGCAAAAGTAAAAAAGCATTTAGGTACAATTTAATTACAGAGCATCTACAGTGTATTTATGTTTAAAAGTTTATATCAGTTTTCCAATAGAATTCTGAAATTACCTCTGAGTTTTCAGTGTGCCATTTGAAGAGGGACTTGTTGATGGACAGTTGTTCATAAAAGCTTCCAACAACTTTAAAATTTATAGCCGAGTCATTCCAGATCCACTCAATGACATTGTATCCTATGTTAGGGTTGCCACTGCTGTCGAATATTAAATGTGTGCCGCTTATGTTTACAGAAGTATTCCTCAAAACCCCCAACAGCTGCAAAAGAAGACTTTATTCATTATTTCATTTCACAGTTGTTGAATTTTTTTTAATTCCAAACTGTCTGCAAATCAGCTATATAGCAGACCAAAAAAAAAAAAAAAAAAAAGTCACCTTCCATGGATAGATTTTGGTTTCAGATCCTCTCATGCAGGCAGTTGAATTGCATCCCAACAGGTTGTGCAGTGCCTGTGCCACACTGTAGATGGCAGCATACACACTGAAAGCTGTGCGCTGCAGTGCAGGGTCTGTCACCAAACTAATATTAGCAGGTGATAAGTTCCAACACTGTGGGCAGGGATTGTCTGGATTGCTGGACTTGAGTTCTGGATGGGGGGACTTCTCCCTCTCCTTGCTCAGTTTGATGAAGAGCGCCTGTGCATAGGCAGTGAGCATATCCAGAGTCTGCGTCTTGTCAGTGAATCCAATGATTGTACCGACTGTTTCGATATTGGGGAGGGAAGTCAGGCGATTACTCATGGCCCAACTTGTGCTGGCAATCCACACAGCAGTTACATTCCTCCTGATCACCTGGAATAGATTGGATTGGGTGATTGGTACTGAACTGAATATAATCTATCCACCAGTAACATGTAGCACTTGTGTAAAGTGTTGTCTCACATACATACTTCTCTGCCTCACTAACCTCTCTGAAAAAGGCCTCAGCTGGCTCCGTGAGAGAAAAGACCACTACCACTCCAACGTTGGTTGTTTGGATATTGTTAATGATGGTGTTGATTGCTGGCCCAGGGTCAGTGTATACTGGAATCAACCCCTGATAGGCCACACATACAGACATCTTTTCTGCTCTTTTGGAAAATTGCTGCACACCTTGTTGCCCATACTCCTCTTCACTGCCCACCACTGCCACCCAGTTCCATTTAAACTCTATCAGTAGGAGTGCGATGACATCCACTTGCCATTTGTCACTGGGCACCGTACGGAAGAATGATGGGTAGAGGATATTGTCGCTGAATTTGTCGCTGGTTGCACCGTAGCTAATCTGAAGTGAGAGGAGTCATATTGTTAGATGTGTATTTTACTACTGCGGATACAGTATACCTTTACTGAGGTAGCAGTATAATTTGCATTGCAAGCAGGTAGTTCTTTTCTGTGTAATTAAGTTGTCAAAATTTTAAACCAGATAAAATAATTTACATTAATGAACTAATTAGAATTATTTCTGTTATATGGCTTGCAGTGAGTCAACACCTTTTAGCTATAACAATTTAAAGCTTATGGTACACCGTAGAGGCAAATACTCAGATTTACTTTCATATTTAGAACAATTTTTGTACAAAATGTAAAATCATCTCAGGAAGAGAATATATAAGTGGACAAATGGCCAGACATATTTGTAACCAAACCTGCGGCATCAGGAAGAATCCCAGGAGTTTTCCGATCATGGACACCAGTTCTGAGCTTTGAGGACCAATCACAGCTGATATGCTTGTCTCATAGTTGGTGTAGTTACACTCCACAGACAGTGCTTTGTTAGATTTTGCAGTGAGGAAAGAAATAGTTGGCTTCACAACTATGGCAGATTGTCTGCATGTGTCATAGATTTCATAACCCAATTTGATCCCAGGGAGCAGAACTTGCTTTCCATTGATCTCATCCACTGCGTATTTCATTACTAGAGCGAGGGCAAGTCCATTCTCATTTAAACTGTGGGACCCCAGGCAGGAAAAAAGCAAGAGAAACCTTGTTAGTCAGGGTAGGTACACATATTGGTGCAGAATAGTGTCATTATTTCCCCAAAAATGCTGTTTTTAATACCACATTACCTTTGACAGCTGATGTTGTTGGGTTCCATCCTCTCGCTGAGGTTGCTGGAGAGATGGTTAATGGGAAAGAGCCCTCCAAGCATAACATCCCCAGGCAAACTGAAGAGACTTGTAGAAATGTTTTGGAACCATTCAGGTGAACCATTCACACTGCTTATCAGTCTCAACTCACAGCACAGAACCAGAAGAATGAAAGGTGCAGCCATCATGCAGCTAAGCTAGAGACTGAAGTGAGAGGGACGAGAGCAGTCTGTATTAGTGTCAAAGGAAACCTTGAAATATTGTTTTATGCAAACTCGCCAGTAAGCCCCAAGCGGGTGTCACTGGCCCCTCCCTTCCCTGGACACCTGAAGGTGTAAAACAAAGTAACTGCAAATAATGTGAAATGGCCCTTATAATATTGACCTACAATTTGTGGTATAAATAGAGATGAAATGAAAGATCAGGCATCATTAGTTTTCACATTTTAAAGTATTGCTTGTAAAAAGGAAAGACTTTGCACGTTGTGTGTGTTTGTGTGTTTGTTAGGTAGGTGGTGTTCATCTTTCCGGAGAATTTTCCTGACATTTGCTTGTGGTTTGCGTTATAATCCTCTTATCTGTCAGGAGATGAGCACATCAAGTAAATTCCTTTTTGCCTGCTCACCCTGTGTTGTTATCACAGCAGTTATGTCAGTTTTGCAAATGTTTGTATGGGTTGCTTATGCTAATGTAATTTTAGTGAAAATTTGCTCTAATTTGTCTTTATTATTGCTGCCATTGTGTGGTTATGAAAACCACTGATATGTGTTTACCCTGATGGTGGTAATGTTAATAATACCATATATACATGCACTAATAAGATTTGTTTTATTGCATGTTTTCATTTTTGGTTGCCATGTTTTGCATTTGCCTCATTGTTGGCTTTGCATGTTCATTTGCATGCAATGTTGTTCATCCATACAAACAAAATGACATATTTCCTTCCACAATATTTGCATAAATCTACAGTAGACATATGCACTTTTAAATGATCTTTTTGATAACTCAACAACTCAACTCTTAGCACTTAGAGCTACATTTTTATGAAATAGTGCTTTAGATGTAAACTAGAGAGGAGACAATAGGTAAGCCTAAAATCAGTGACATTCATACCTCCATAAGGACAGTGTGAGAGTCTCCTGTCCACCTGACATGCAAGTCTTTGGACTGGGGGAGGGGAAACTGAGCTCCCAGTCAAAACCAATGTGAATTCAGGGAAACATGAAAACACTAGCTGGAAATAATGACAATGATAACAGCTATACCACAATTGTACGTAGTATGTATCCTGTTTGCAAACAGCTTTTCTACCCAGTTAACCTCAGGTGAAATAAGAACCTCAGGTGAAATAAGAACAAATTATAAGATGAATAAAATGTTTATTTTTGGTCTTTTTTCCCCCCGTGATTATAATTTGGTACATCTTTTAATACACGGTTTAATTATCACCATTAGAGCAGCCCAGCTGTCTTCAGTTTTATTTTTTTTTAATTATGAGTCAGAGTCAGAGTCTTCAGGCTGTACAGTAAACCTTTAAAAAGAAATTGTTTTCACTGTAAGTCCTTATACTTTTCCTCTTCCATATTTAAGCAAATATTTACATTTACAAACTGCACTTTCAAATGCTTTGTTAATGTAACACAGGATTTTATTTTCATTTTCAGTTAATCAGTTGTTAAACAGTTGTTTTCTTGTTTTCTACTTTTTGTTGTTAATTAATAGTTGCATGTTGCATAATATCTTACCAACAATATAGAATTTTAGTTTTAACTCTAATGGGGTTGTCCTAAAAACTTCCTTCAGAGTGCACTGCTGCAGCTTCTTGTAATTCTATGTTAACACACAACTTTTCACCTTTTTTCTTGCGTGCACTTATCTTTTGATGTGAACAAGCCTGATTTGAAGACGTATCAGTTACAGGAAGGGTTTGTTCAGGGACATAAAGGAAGTATTCTGTTGCCTATCTTGTTTGTCATCTTGACGTAAGAAGACCGGTGATGAAAGTCAGTGTTTTCCTTTAGTACAGCTTGTCTGCTTGTTACAGATACAGTTCATTCTTTCATCAAGAGCCGGGATTCAAGGCTCTACCCTCTCTGTGAATGGCCAGGATCACTTTATTTGTAGAAACATTTAAAACTGCTTACATGTCTCTGACTGGATGTTGTGTGCGATTGGTGCGGGCTCAGTGTTGCTGCCCTGATCTTTTGTGCAGACAGTGGATTCAGATTAACATCTTGTTTATGTTTGAGCAGCTTTCTTTCTCAAGCATGAATTCACCTTTTGCCTTGTTTCATTAATGATCTGTGCCAGTATCACACACAAGCAATGCGTTTTTCCAGGTATTAAATCATTTCTCAGTGTCCTGGCTTAGAAAATAATTATCATAGTTACACAAGGCTACTTTAAAGTAACCTGTCTGTGATGTTGGAGTTTAGAGCTGGTTTGCATGTTGTTTCTTCACTTGTTGGCATTGTGAACTTTGGGATGTTTCAGAACAATCCACACAGATATGTTTTGGTTCTACTTGTCCTGTTGTTGAGATATTGGTCTCTACAATTTGTACGTTAATACAATGAAGTTCATTTAAAATTTGTTTGTAGTCAGGGTATCTGCAAGTGTTAAAAGTCTTAAAAGGCACTGAATTTAGTGTAGTTAGTTGAGTTAATTTAGTTGGGTTTTGTGTGCAGGAAGCTGTTCAGTATGTGATGTATGAGTTTCAGCCAGCACCATCAGACCTTCAGCAAACACTGTCTCTACTGCCAGTTACAGTGGCTAAAAACCTTATTGTCTCATAATTGACAAATATATAGATATTTAGCAAAAACTTAAAATGAATGAATGAATAGTATTTTACTGCTTCATTCAATGGTCACTTTTCTGGGTTCAGGTTGTATCACTTTAATTACTGATATCATTATTAATCACTCATTGTTATATACATGCTTAATCATAAATCATAATAAATAATTCAGGGCTATGTTATCCCTATTACTTATTTTGGGTGAATTGTTAAGGGTTGATTCCCTAAACCCTGGATTCTGTACAGTATATGTTTGTTTTACAGTATTCACCCTGGTGCATGTGAAGTCCACCACCCCGTGAGTGTCAACAGTTACGTAGCTGAGCCACTAGATGTCAGAGGTGTCTGTTTTATCAGCTGCACCTACAGGACTCACACAGTCTGCATTGCCTGAAGGGCAGTTGAAATCTGGGACTTTACTAGGACATACACAGGGGAAATATTTATGTAATGAACAGCTGGAGGGATAAGGTGAGAAAACTGAACAAGACGTGTTGCTAGTGATGGAGTGGGGGGTGGAGCTTCCTGCAGTTGTGTGGGCAGCAGGTACACTGTGTCGCAAAGGGCTGTTTGAACAACTGATAACAGAGGGGAGTCAACCTGCGTACATGCTGAAATGATTTTCTTGGTCTCAATGTTTTGGTTCTCTCAGAATTCATAGAAACATGTTTTATCCTGCAAGTCTGCAGCATTATGAGAGTGTTAGCCTTATGACCTGTACAGTAGGGAACATTGTTGCACAACACCTCTCAGATTGAGAAAGCATAAGACGTTCTTTGCATCAAGGGAACACCATACGTCCTGATGTGAAGAAATAGATACTCTTGCATGTTGGGGTGCGTTAGTTCCTTTGTGCCAGTGTTAATGTACTGTGGCAAGCAAACATAATAGGACGCTAGTGCCTTTTCTTTCTGTGCCGAACGCTTTAGATTGTTGCAAAACACAGTCTGAGATACAGTCCCTCCCTGAGAGAGACCCAGGAATACCACCCGCTCTCCCTTGCTTCCTTTTGCCCTCCTTCCCTCCCACCACCTCTCCTCCCCCCTTTGCCTGCAGAGCCAGATCAGCCTTGCTCTCTAATCTCCATCTCTGGCCTGCGAAACACTGGGGCCGTTGTTGACATGCTGGCCTCATACCCCACAGAGGCTGACAAATTATTAGCCAGCCTCTCTGTGCAGAGTGAGGACAGCCAGCCAGGCAGCAGAATACTAAACTGTGCTGCTGGACATGAGACCATCTGTCTTGATCAGCTCTGTGGCAATGATGCTAGAGGAAATGTGGGAACGACGAGATCCTGTTGAACGACAGCGGGGGCGACTGGTCAGGGTTGAACCAGCTGTGGTGGTGTAACATGACAACATCATGCAGAAAAGCTTGAGCTTGATGTTATTCACAGCCTGAACACGTGTGTTATGGAGGTGTTTTTGCCTCACCTCGTCCTCCCCCCTTCCAGCAGTAAAACTTGTTCTTCTTTGTGTCTTCAGCCTGCGTATGTGTGTGTGTGGCTCACAAGTGTGTTGCAACTTCTATTTGCTCATACATCCACATGTGCAGAGACATATAAACAGTGGAATACAATATTGTACATTCTTTTGTTATACTCCTGTGCTGTACTTTTATCCGTGGCTGCAACGTTTTACTCCACACAGCCGTGAGAAAACGTTGATAAAATTCAACAAATAGTACCTACAAATTAACCACATTCTTAGAAGTGTGTTAGCACTGTCCAAGGACTGGAGCAGTGATGTTTGCACTCTGGATTGACTAACCTGCAGGTCAGGGAAAAATAACTCTTTGATGGTGTTCAGCTCTGAAAACCATTTACAGTTCAAATCAGGGACAGGGGTGTTTGGCTTCATCTCTGCCAGTCTGCTCTGTTACTTACAAGGCAGTGGATGACTGACTCACAGCTGCCCATGGGGTTGAACCAGCAGGAATTTTATGAGCTTGTTGAAAAATCTGAGAGGGAAGTGTTCTACCTTGTGCTGGAGGCTTGTTCTGTGTTGTGAAATTGAATGAACAGGGATTGGCAAACAGCTGACTTGCACAGAGGTCACGCAAAAAGCGGAGTTCATTTCAAGTGTTGGAAATGCTGCATGATTTATTCAAACCGCGAGGACAGAAAGTTTGAGTACGGAGGAGTGAGTGAAAGAATGGCCAAAGACCTTGAAATGCGACTGATTCGGTTAACTTTCAGTTAATGCAAATGCACCTCGTTTAGAGATTCAGGTTGTCACAGCTGCGTAAACTCTGGTGACATTATGGACAAATGATCTAGAGAGGACAGTTTGTGTGACCTGTGTTGCACAGCTGGTGCCAGACTTGCACAAAGCTGCAGCTGAATATACGCAGATATTGTATGGTATATGTTGAACAGAAAAAAAAAATCTTATGCCATGTGCTCACTTGTTATTGAACATAGCCTGCACAACTTTAAAGTTATTTGGTCATCTGATAAGGAACATCATTATGATCATAGTATACAAATATATTTAGGGGTGATTTTTCAGTTGTGAGTGGTTCCAAAATGACAGAGACAAATTACTGTAATAGAGCTTGGGAGATGACACTTTTTTCCCTCCATTTTTTCCCCAGTATCTCCAGACAGGGCACTCTATTGGTAAATTGCATCAGATGGGATGTGTGTAACTGATCCCTTTTATTGATGTTCCACTCTTTGGACCTATGGATTTCAAATGGACACGAGTAATGTAGCAGAAGGCATATGATATCTTACTTTGTGTGTGTTTGCGCACATTCATGCCTGTGTAGTGGTGTTGTTTTACATCCCAGAGCTAACTGATAGGTCTCGTCTGTCATCCTCTGGTCTGTGACTCATCAGACGAGTTATCTGTAATCTTTGTCTGCTCTCTTTCTGCGGTTTTTACCTGCTGGAACTGGTGATGTGAGCCATTTCCTAAAGTAGAAATGCGTGTGGCAATTAAATATGGAAAAGACGATGTAATGCAGTGGGGTTAGATTGGGACTAAAATGTTCAAACGCATTAGAGCAACGCATTAGAGCAACTCTAATTGATATTTTTATCAAACCCGTGAGACTGTGACTGTGAAAGGAGTCACTCATAGTGATGAACCTATAGTGAATTAACACTTAAATCTGCAGCTTCCCTCAGCTTTATGGAGCTTTATAGTGACTTTCAGCTCACTGTTTTGCTGTCTATATTCCAACTGTACTGTTTTGGTTCACTCTTACCTCCGTCAGAACGTTTTTTTTAAGCATAAAAATTCTAAAAACCCAATGAACAAAACCTACTCAGAACAAAACAGCAGAGAGACACAGTTAGTGGTGAACATAGTGGATCATTCAGCTGCTGAAGAACCAGATATTTCCCTCAGGAGTAGATAGAGACCAAAGACAGAGTTAAAAAAAATTACATTGGACTTTGTTAGGTGGATGCATAAAAAAAAAAAATTTGTACAGCAACCTAAAAAATGTTTGGAGAAGGACAAACTAGAATAGAATAGAAACTAAAATAGTATTATTTATACAGCATCTGATGTGCCTCTGATCAATGTGCACACATTTAGCCAAGGTTAATTTAAAAATCCCTTAAAATAAAAGTGCTGTTTCTTGTCCTTGAAGCATTCCCAATTCACATGTGCATCTTCTGGAGATGCTCCAGAACGGGAGGCAAGACCACTCACGACAGTGACAGACAGCTTTTTCAGACAATGGACTCTCTGAAAGGTAAAGCCTCTCTTTAAATCCAAGCCTCATTTGAAGGGAGGTAGCCTGTTTGTTGAGCAGCTGGAAAAACATCCTATGAGTGGGTGGCTGGGTTCGAACAGTAAGAAATTGTTGTTGAAACACTTGGAAGTCAGAGAAGCAGGGAGCAAGCAAGCACTGTGGAATTTTACCAAGTCAACCTTATGTAAGAGCCTGAGACATAGGACAGTCGATAGGAGTCATAGAGTCAGACAGACAGAGTGCGAAAGGAGAGCAGTGAGAGAGACAGGAGAGGCAGTAATGGGAGGTACTGTGGCCCGGTTAGCCTGCTCGAGCAGAGGAGGGAAAAGCTGTTTATGAGGAGAGGAATGAAGGGGATGAAAGTATGGGATGTCTGGTGCTTGAAGCTCTGCCCTGACTGCATGACACTGCCTCTCTTAAGACCTCTAATTCAGTTTTCCCTCTGTCATTGCTGAACCTTTTCACTCTCCGTTTCCGTCCAACGTGTGAGTCACGCTCTGAGGCTGTCAGTCATCGGATGATTTGATGTGGGTTTATTAAAAAGAGGTGCGTCTTTCTCTCTGACTCAATAATTGCTTCCTTCTGAAGACAGACAGAGATCAGCATCTGCTGTGAAGAACAGAGGAGGAGGTGGAGGAAAGGGTGAGGAGTGGGGGAGGGCTGCCTGTTTTTAGAAACATACCAGCTGCCACAGTCCAACCCTCAGGGTGTCTGCCCTCCTCAGCACAGGTTAGGAGCTGTCCCATGCAGCCACATGCCCAGTCATTTCAGGGAACCCGACTCTGTCTCCAGTCATGATCCTTTTCATGCTTAACACCACAAACATAAAGACAGTAGGTGACTGAGATAGGGCTCATGCTTTCAGTTGCATTTTCTTAGTAAAGGAATCTGGGCAGTTGTGCCATTACTGTTGGTGAAAAAGTTTGCTATCATCACTGATGCACCAGTGATGTGAGGTTGGTTTTTTTTTTGTTTTTTTTTTGAGAGAGAGATTAAATGCATACTTTCAGATATTATTAATGTTTTTCAACAAATAAAATTATACCATTTATATTTGGGTATTTGCTTTCCTCTTCTTTAGATGAAGTAGAAACACATCATCTATTGGTAACATGAATGGAAACAGTGGCTGCCAGTTACCTCCTCATTCGTAAGCAAAGCAGCCTAGCCTGAACATCATTTAACTAGAGCAGCCTTCGCATTACTGTTAACACTCAGTCACTGGCCCAGATTTTCCAGCGATCACTGATGAGTTGCAGATGAAGGTAGGTCTGCAGTTTCCAGCTGCTCATTAAGACTGCTTGACAGTGTATCACTATTTCAATTATTTTTAGTGCTGGCAGCCCAAAGGCAGCCGTTTGGGTGAGAGGAAGGAGGGAGACGGAGAGACAGAGAGAGGGATGAAAAAGGAAATATATTATGAAAAATAAGAAAAAAGAAAATAAATAGATTTATTGCTTTCATTACAGGAAATGTTCTCACCTTTTCCTTTCACCAGGTATGTCCTTCTAAATTCTATGTTCAAACTCCTTTCAATTACTGTCTTTGCCACTGGAACAGTAATTGTGCTCGAGTATATTTAGATTCAGATTCAGTGCAACATTAGCTATCAGTGACATAGATACAATAGTCAGTCTTTCTCTAAAAGGTTTTAGGGCTTTTTGTTATTAACAGCTGCCTGTTGCAGCTGAAAACACTTTTTACATTACATTTTACATTACACATAATCACTTAATCCATTGTTATAAAAATATTGGTTATAGTCTTTCTTAAAACAATACTCATTGGTCAATGTGTTTGTTGGAAAAGTTACTGGTTGCTATAGTTGTTCCTCCTGTCCATACAGGCAGTGGAGAGAAAGTGTGACTCCGTGGGGGGAGTCACACTTTCAGTTTAAGCTTATATCAAGTCTTAGCAGTCATAGTTTGTGAAATCAATGGGCTTCTTGAGTCTTTTCAGTATGAAAATTTAGAGAGTTTGCTTACTGATCTTTAGTGGTGGGTTTTTCTGTGGGTGACAGTAATAACTTAGCAAAAAGGGAAAACTTATATGCTAAAACAGGACCTCTGCACAGGCTGAAAACCTGTGGATCATGATGGCTGCTGTGGATCACATTTAGTGTACACCAGGTTTGGCACAGCTCTGTTTAAAACAGAAGGTAAAAGACATCTGAAAGTGCACACCAGGTATAGTGTATTTTATTTGGATAGATGACTCAGTTTGCACTCCTGAGACATGGCTTTTGCGTCACTCTGGTGACCTTACAGGAAAATCCACATTGCATTACTCCAGGCAAGTGACAATACCAGTCATCGCCATTATCACGCATTGGCAATAGCCCTCATGATGACAGCCTAGCACTGTGATACAGGGCAGGGCTCTGGATTGGACCTAAGACCCCAGACTCTGTTCAGACTCCCTCAGCCTAAATTAGAAACAATTATCCTGCTAGAGTCCAGAATGTCTGTAAGAGTCCGTGTATCTTATCTGAGGATCCATGTTTACCTCAGTTTCTTTCTATTATGGCTCTTAATACAACCTTTATCAGTTGCTGTTATCCTTAACCATAGTAAGTGCAAACTCTACCTGTTTCTGCTATTACCTTTCCCCCAATGAGAGAGATCAGTCATATCTAGGCCTGGTCTAAATCTGTCAGCATGTAAACACAGACACCCCAGCTGCAGACCCCCCGACTGTCTCCAGTGTGATGAATGATAACCTGGCTCCTCCTGACTTGACAGCAGGCTTGCGTGTGAAGATGCAGGCTGTCTCACAGCTATAAACCTAAAAAACCTGGGGAAGGGGGTGGTGTTAGAGGCCTCCCTTAAATTGCAAAACACCTGTATCTGACTCACTCAGAGTTAATCACACACCTTTACGGCAAAGCAGAACAGCCCTGCGCTGTTCCAAACTGAGGGCAGAGAAATAAAGCAAGAGAGAGAACAACGAGACAGACACTGACTGATCAGCTTAATCTACATGAGACCTTAAATTTCTTTTAAATGAAGCATCCATTTAATCATTCATTATAACTGAAAATTATTGCTGCAGTTACATTTCAAAAGCCATTTACTTTTAAGTCTGTGGTTGTTATACATTTACATACAGTATTTGTATACACAGGACAATGCTCTGACTATACTGTGAGTTTATGTAAATATTTAAACAGTACTTTGGCTTTTACTGTGTCAGACTGTGGTCATGCCAATGAAGTCCCACTGATTTTTTTTTGACCTGTTCAACTCAATTTCACCTTAAGTGAGAAAGAAGGAGTGAGAGTCAAGTACACCATGTCCAAAAGTTAACAGACACCCCATCCACATGTTTTAGACAATATTGGCTTCCAGCTTCATGGCCTTGTAGAAGGCCCTTCCCTTTTTCAACATGACAATGTTCCTGTGTTTGAAGGACAGGTTCACATTTTTCATATGTGTCTTAATGGTCATATGCCCATGACTTACACTGAAATTGCTTTAGGAAGTGGTTCTGTGGTCCAGTATGGACGGGAGGGACAATTAAAGTGACCAACAGTGCTTTCAATGCACATATGGGCATGTGAGTATGGGTTTAAGACAGACTTTAAAAATAGTGAATCTATCCGTTAAAGCATGTACATAAAGAAATGATTTTATTTGGTGCTGAAGAACTTGACTGGCTTGTGCAGAGAGGTGTCCACATACATTTGGCCATGTAGTCTAACTTAGATCTACTTAAAAAAAACAACACCAGAATGACAAAACTATACAGACACACTGAGTTTTCACGGCTGGCAAAACTTACAGACAGTCTCCCCTGGAAGGCATTCATAGTGCTGTTCACATGAAAAGTGACAGAAGTAGTTGAGTGACTAACGGAAAAATGAGAGCCAGAGCGAGAAGTTCAAACCCTGGCTCCACTCTCATCTCCGCACATCTGGTCAATCACCGCATGAAGTGGGTGTGAATGTTGGATTGTTGGTCACGGGCACTGGTCTAATTGGACGCTGGAAAGGTGTGGGGGTAGGGGTTTTCAGATGCTATTCGCCCATCGGAGCAGCTGCATGGGATATACTGTGCTGACTGTCATGTCCACAGAGAGATGCATGTACTGCATGCCGGGTCTCTGTCAGAGGTGAACAGTCAGCCTCTTCTGCCTACTGCTGTATGGCTAGTGTTAGTTAATGTGTGTGTGTGTGTGTATAAGAGAGAGAGAGATAGCATAGTGTGAAGCACCCAGCTATTCACCACCAGACTTTGTCATGTGGCAGCTCTCTTGTACTTGCCATTGGCTTGAGCAGAGAGAGAGAGTGGACAAACCAGGAGGATGCAGTGGTAAAAAAAAAAAGAGGGGAGGAGCTGCTGTTATCTAAAAGATCTCAAACACTCACATGTTTACATTTTGGATAGTAGCAATAAGATTGAGCTAGAAATAAAAAGAGCGATGAGCATTGGGAAAACAGTACTTACGTGCAGATGAGTAAGACAGACTAAGTAATGTGTGTTTTGGATTACTGTGAAGGGGAATTCTCTTTTCAGGATAAAGTAGATGGTATAAACCTGGCACACCTGCAAAGTGTACTGTGTGCAAGAGAAAAAGTGTAAAGAGGTGATGCATGTGTCTGTGCGGTGTGTGTGTGCAAAGGGGTGCGTGTGCTGAGGGTAAAGTGGACGGTTGACTCCACTGGAATGTGGCGCTGACTCAGTCCGTCTGTCGGCCACGGCCATGTTCGCTCTGTGGACTTATTCACACTCTGCGACCCTTTCAGGGGGGCGGCCTGTTGCCTCATGTTAGATTTCCGGCAGGACTCTTGGAATTTCAGGGAACAGAACTCCAGGAAGTTCTGGAAGATGGCCTTGTTTGGGTTCTGTTTCCACTGTCCTGCTGTAAATAAAATGCTTCTAATGTTTTTATTTAACACATCAGGTTTCTTCAGTTGGCCTGTAAAGTTGAGTAGAATATTTGAAAAGTTGGTGCTATGAGCCCTTTTTATGTGATTTTACTTTAGGACAAACTGAGTTCTAATAAACAGATTTAAATGACTTTTGAAGCCTAAAGGTATGATGGATATCATCAGCATTAATGCTAAAACAACAACAACAACAAACGCGTTTTAGCTTAACTTTCTATCAGTAACTTTGATTTAATTATTTCATTTACAGACTGATATAAAACTATCATAGAACAATGCAATGAGCTCAGCTCTGGTTTTGATGCCATTCCAGACCCTGACTTGTTTATTATTTACTTGATGCACTGATTTAAAAGCTCCACAGTGAAAAATCTCAAGCTGCTGAAATATGCTATTCGATGCATGAGTGCTGTTAATGTAATGTGACCTATGTGACATATTCTGAAGACGTTAAGACCAACAAACCTGACATAGATGAGTCAGTTACTAGAGGAACACACTACTACTCCAACAGTGGGGCAGCGTTTATATCCTGTCCATTCATTTTCAGCCATGTTAGCGGCGTGTCCGTAGCCTGGTCAGTTGCTGTTGATTCAACACTTTCATCCAAAGTGAAACATCCCAACAAGGAATGGATAAAATTCCGAGATACTTGGAAGGCTATATTACTGTTATTGTATCCAATCTGAATGATTTCAGTGCCTTTTTCCTACTTTTCCATCAGCAGATCAGAATTTCCAGTTGTCCATGATTTCAATTCATGACTGAAATGATATCAATGCATCATGCCATGCTAATGTTCTGATGTTAGCATAGTACTGTATGCTAACATGCTAAAAGTTAGAATTTCACCATGCAACTATGGCGGGCACTAAATGCTAAATAGCATATTAATATGGTAACTTGATAATGTTTATGTAGTGAGTAATATTTATAATTTTAGCATGCTAACATGCTAGGTAACATTAAGCATTTAATATGCTAAAATTCGGATATGCTAAAATGCCAGTTTTACATGTTGTAATGCACGTTAACATGCTAACTCAAGGTGCACTAACATGTTAGCTCAAAACGCAGGTCACCTGCTACTTTTGCCCCATTAGACCTAAATATTTAATATAAAAAATGTCTCAATGATTTTGTTTTTTGTGGTGTGTCATGAGCATTACAGCCTCATGGGGCTGCTAATGTGGCAATAGATTTTTAGCCCTTTTTTTTTTTTAGAGATTATGCTATAATATATAATATCTCTGATATTTTAAATTAGAGATATATATCAGTCAAATGATGAATATGTAGTAGTATAAAAGTAGCTCAGAAAGTCACAACTTCATAGTGAGATTGAAAGCTCAACAACAAGAACCCTCAAAGAGTTGTTTGTATTTAGTGTGTAACAATCAGACATGTGTCATGTTAGTAATTGACTGGCTTTGTCATGTAATCATAGTTGTTGCAGGCAAAAAAGCCATGTCTGGATCACCCACACCCCTCGTTCCACCCTGTCCAGATAGAGATATGCTGTTTGTGTGTGTGTGTGTGTGTGTGTGTGTGTGTGTGTGTGTGTGTGTGCTTTTTTCTCTGTGGGGTCATTAGACGGCTCCTCCCTTTCCAGATGTTGCCCAGGAAAGACCAGGACAGGGTGTCTTTCATCGTGAGATTACCTGGGCGTCCTCTCCTTCGCTGGGCTGTCAAAACAGGCATGTCAGTTCAGACGAGGAAAGACTTTTCTGATACTGTGTATGTGAAAGATGAGTGATGAGTATTTTCATTTTCTACCTCTTTTAATTCAATTCAAGATGGAAGACCAGCACCGTCTCCAGACCTGTCTGCAGTCCAGTTTGGGATGAACTGGACTGCAAGTCAAAGGAAAGCAAACCAGAAGTGCAGCACATTTCTGGGAACTTCTGCAAAAGTGTAGGGATGAACTTTCTGAACAAGTGTGTTTGGCTGCTGAACAAGTCAGTAATTTAAATAAAATGTAGTTCAACAAGCAGATTCCATGATTTCTTATTTTTAAAACCTCCAATTGTTTATTGGCTCCATTTCTTTATTTCAGAAACACTGACACGCTAAATCATGCAAATTTTACGACAGCTGGAAAAATGGAAGTGTCCTTAAACTTTTGCAGTGTATTATTACCACTAATTTTGCAGATAAAGATTTTACACACAGAACATATTACCAGTTAAATGTGTTGCATTGCTACAGATTAAACTGCCCATCAATATGAAAGGTCCTCAAACTCCACCTCCACTGACTACCAGTGCAAAAATCCTCTAAAAATAGAGGTAGTGATAACACTCCAATTTATACTCTTATCTCCTGTATCTAATGATGTAAGAGATAAAGCTGTCAATCTGACAGGGGCTATTGTTCTGCTGCATTATGAGTACTTTTACTTTTGGCTTTGTTGATATGAAGTTTTTACCTTTGCTCAAGTCATCAAAACATTTCAGAAACGGGTTAACTACGTAGTAGTCCTGCAGACTATATATATAGAAAAAAGCATGTTTATTTAGTCTCTGCCTCTGTTGGATCTCTAGGACTGGACTGTTTAGCTGCCAAGCTGTGTTGAATTTCTCACACTATAGTGCTGTTCTGACTCTCTTCACTTCAGCTCATGTGCTCAAGTGTCAAGTACACAGAGTCTAAATCAACCAGATAGACTTAAAATATGTCTATCCGCACGCAATTGATCCTGAAGGATCAGTGTCTACCCCCGAGCAAACAGCAGTTTCTCATAGCACTGACCTCTCAGCCAACCAGGACTGCTGAAAGTATGTGTGGAGACAGCCACATTAATCACAGTCCTGTGTAACATGTCCTTTTAAAGCTCTTTATTCAAATACAACCTCTGTGTGTGTGCACCTCTATCTGTCACCAGCGCAGAACTCTCTTGCAGTGCCTCTCCTCTAACAGAATGCAGTTTGTGGCATGAAAGACAAACAACTCATGCACACACACCACACAGAGACACACACACACACACTTCCACACTACTTGAACCCTGGGGCAGAATGCCAAAGAGCTGGAGGAATTTGACCCGTTGACCTTGGCTTGCTGACTTCCACATGGAGACCGGACACTAGGATGGTGTGCTTCGGAGGAGGAGGCCAGAATAGCTCTGGTGTCCGGTAACGGGAGACAGACTGTGTTTGTAAACCGTGGCCATATGACACACACAGAGCCTGCACTGCATGGCACAGACCCACAGGTGATGGAAACACATGTACTCATGTCCAGTGGTTAGGAGGCGGACGAGGATGGGCAACATAAAAAGGGTCTCTCAGCCTGAGATCAGTATGTACGTTTTCTCCTGTACAACACTGGGTTAACCTTGCAGCCACACATTTTTCTGCTTTCATAAATCCTGACTTTCCTGTTTGACGTTTCAAGTTTTTTTTTCTTTTTCTTTAAATACATGCCCAGTACAGAGAGAGGCCAAGTTTGACTCATCCAGTTGTACTTCAGTCTGCAAAAGCTGGCAGTATAAAACAAGCTTTAAAGTATTCCAGGGAGAGAAAAAAACCCTGCATGTATATAGAAACAGAATCATAATCCTCATGTATACACACTCAGATTGCAAAATGTGGTTTTTGTATAATTTTCTGCACACATTTACTTACACGACCTGACACACACAAAGATCTCAGTGCCAAATGATTGCACAATATGCTGACCTGTTTTTTTCTTCCTTCAGTGAGTGTATGCATGGGGTTTCAAGTCATGCATCAAAGATGGCAAAGATAAAGTGTACCACAGCTGCTAGAAATATATGTGACACTTTTTATAAACTACATACCGGTGAGTGTATTGTCAGTGCATCTCAGTAACAGTCAGCCTTTCTCTCTGAGAATCCTGTTGACATAAAAAGTAAGTGGCTACATTATAGTTTTAGTGACTAAAAATGCTCAACTATATGAAAGACGTTTCAGTGTAAATCTTTTTTTTTTTTTTAACTCTCCAGTGCAGACAGGCCAGGGGTAAACCCCACCCTCTGTGCTCAGCAAGAGGACAGAGATACATGTGACAGATCAGGTCCAACCAGTCATAGATGACAAACCTTCAGTGTTGCCCCACGATTATCTGACAAACATTTGAGCCCTCTGCAAGAGTCATTCTTTGAAACCTGTTGATTTCTTGATAATGCGCCTAAAATTTTCACTGTCTAAAACTTATTGGAATTTCCTGCTTTATTTTGTGCGTTTGTTTGCCCAGCCCAGTTAATTCTTTCCAACATAGTCTGAGAAATGAATAGCACCCTCTGTAATTTCATACTTTGTCACTAACAATATTTATGTTCATATTATCAGAACAGTAGCGAAGCTCTGTTGTGTCCAAGGCGTGATAGTGCTGTATAGGTTCATCCGAGTCTCGTCTTACTCATAAAGTATCTGACTTCTCTGACTCAGGAGGCAGTCAGCTTTGAAGACTCGTGAGTGTACCTGTGTGTGTTTGTGCCCTATCTGCCTTGTTGAACACACAGGTGCAGATCCTACCTGAGGCAGACGGTCTGGTGCCAGTGGGTTGTAAAGCAATCAGACGGCAGTAATATATCCCTCTGCCTATCAAATAGCTAACAGAGCAGGAAAGAAACAGCCTGTTGATCCAGAAACAAACATTCACCCCCCCACCCCTCCTCATCTGGCCCAGGATGATCTGTTTTTGTCTCTCTCCATCACTGTCACTCCAGAAACAGACTCCCAGTGCCACATACAGACACTCGAGCCTTCCTCCATGCTGGGTAGAGTTACCAATCAAACACTCATTGCTGAGAGTGACCATCTAATTTTGACCTTAACTGCTGGAAAGGTCTTATTTAGGACAAAGCTTTGTGTACAGCAACACTGTAAGTGTATACCTGCAGCTGACGCTAGATCTCAACAAAGAAGACGCTGTATACTTGATGCTACCAACAACAAACAAACCCTGCATAGTTTATTTGCCAGGGCAGATTTCAATTATAATAGACTACAGTATGTCTGATCCATTTCTATTCTCATAAGTTTAGCCGAAGCAAACCAATTTAATCTGTGCCCGGCGCTACCCCCACTGCATCTATTCAGGTCAACTATTGAGAGATGCCACTATCACTAGGGCAACAAGTAAAACAAACAATGTGTGGGTTTTGAATGTGTGTGAAACACTAGACTCAAATCAGTCAGCCACACAAAATGCAGTTAGTGGGAACAGAAGGACGTCTGCGCCCAGTTCAAGCTGTATTTTCATCCACGTCCTGCCTTTATGAGACAGAGTGGGTGGTGGGAGTTTAAAAGCTGTTAGACTCTTTTTTTATTTATTTTTTTAAAATCCATGTTTACCACAATGGGTAGTTCTGTAAACACATAGGTTTGCCACAACATTATTCCAACAAGCTGTCGCGCTTGGGTGCAGGGCTCACTGAGGTCTTTCCAATGTGGAGCTGATTTGACTCTGGGATGAGCTGGCCCCGAACTGTTTAACTTTTCCCATGCTTTTGGTAACATTGTGGCACAGAACAATGACAGGTCATGATAACTTTGGGATGATAACAGAGTGATCTGTTTAAGCTGGCAAGTCTTAGAAGCTTTTTTTTCCGCAGGTGTTTAAATTCAAAATGTAGCATACCTCTAAACCTCCAGTGTTGTACAGTCCTTGCTCAGTTGTTCATCTTTCAGTAGTTTCCTGCATCTGGCCTCGCTGACTAATACTGGAGCTGGTACCTGTTTTTAATTCAATATAGTGGTGACAAACACCACTTGGCTCCTGGGCTGTTGAGTAATTGTATTATGCACAGCCTGCACTCCAGGAAAGTTTTTAGATTGTGTGGCTCCTGTCCACGATGAAGATTTCAACATAGCCAATCAGGAACACCCTCAAGCTCGGGGGAGAGCTGGTAAGAACACATTTATACACACCACATGTGTTTCGTGCCCAGGTAAGAGTGCAGACCAGCTATTCCACCTGTCGTAATCACAGACTCTTATCTCTATGTCCATAGGAGGGAGGGTTTTATCAGCTTGGCTATACAAGCAGGAGGGAAACAGAGTGTACACTGAGTGAACCGGGACCAGGAAAACCGGAAAGAGAGGCCAAGTGAAAAAACAAACAAAAACATCAGGTGTTAAATATGATCATAAACACTTATGTTGATAGCTAAGTTGAACAAGAACAGTAAATGTTGTTAGAATGAAGATTGCCATAGCTCACACTTCTCTCACATGTCTTATTCTGGCATGTGAAGGAAAGTGATATCCCTCTCAGGAAGAAAGTTTGCTTTAGTTTTTTTTTTTTTCTTTTTTGGACCATTGCACTGAAATGAATGACCCTGTTATGTAACATGAATATAACTGATTAGAGAGTACAGGAAAGGAGCAATAACAAGCACACAATGTAACATACAGTGGGTTGTAAACAGTGTACATAACTACTGTCCAAACAAAGTACAAAACATTTTTCAGAAATGTCTCTGTAATTGGAATAACTTAGAGTCATGTGTTCTTTTCCACAGTGAAGATGATGTGGAAAGCGAAATGATTTCAGAGAATCACAAAGTCTTGCAGAGTTCAGTTATTCACTGCTGAAACATGCTACACACCCTCACTGATGTAGGAGTGACACTCATGACAGCATGCATGACAATGTGTTTGCTCTTTGCAGGGTCGTCTGTCATGATTCAGATAATTGTGTGTCCACTCTAATCAGCCGCCAGTCACCGCGGCTCCAGTCTTGAAAGCTGCTGTCAGTGATTTGGCGGCTCCTCTCAGCTCTGTTGCTCTGGGTCGGGTCAACACATCCTGTAGAGGAGACCCTGTGTAATGTCCCTGTCCCACAGTCGTGTGCCAGCCGAACTTCATGAGTCAAGGCTTTGTGGTAAGTGTGGGTGGCTTCTCTCCTGTGACTACTCCCTGACCCATCTTTCTCAAACTCCCTCACACACTCTTCATCTCTAACCCCCTCTTTCCATGTG
Source organism: Toxotes lorentzi (assembly GCA_037833715.1). Lineage (NCBI taxonomy): Eukaryota > Metazoa > Chordata > Actinopteri > Toxotidae > Toxotes > Toxotes lorentzi. Next base: position 16,976,297 of record JBBMJY010000018.1, read on the forward strand.
AATCATCAAGCCACTTATCCAGAGAAATTCCTCTTCACTTCCTGACCATGATTTGACTGAAGGTGTAAATATCACCAATACTACACTGGTTTTTGAACAACATGACACAGCTCTGTTTGCCCAGCTATAGCCGTGTCACATGAGAGATCTGCATTACGTCACATGGACACGTGCCTATGCAAACACAAAAGGCCAGTAGACAGCAGGGAGTGGTGTTTGTGCTCTTGTACAAGTAAGGTGCAGGCCAGCACGTCCATCAGAGTTAAGTCTTTCCCATTACAAAATCCATCCCTCCTCTATGTGTCTACTGTTGCTCTCAGTAACAGGCAACCGGGGACTAGGAGAACACATCTAGTGTCATGTCTGCTTCTTCTCACACACAGTGCCAACAACATGCTGACATGCTCCCACGAAATGCTGCCTGTGCTCTGAACTCTGCTCTTCATCCTGTGCTGACGTTATTTGTCCCACTCTTACGCTCGTAATGGCACAGACGCAAGTGCACGTGGACGTACTGTACCTGCATGTGAACGCTCATAAACACAAACTCGACACTTTTCATTTTGCAAGATACTTTATCTACTTCCTATTAGCTCAATTTCCCAGGGCAGGGGAAAGCCAGAGGAAGCAGAGCTGTTGTTGTCTCTCCCGGCTGGGTGCTTCCTGTCCTGATAGAGGGCCAAGTAGAGATATCCCTGAAAGGAGCTGCTGGAATAGGGGAGGGAAGAGCTGGCTGTTTTGGACCCCTTTCAATGACTCACAATCTTATCTGGCCTGGGTTTGGTATGCATCTACTAGTTAGCACTGGGCAGAGTTTGGGAGAATGTTTTAGAGCCTCCCTGCTTCCCCTCTCCATTACAAATATTACACAATTTGCAGGGCTGCAGATAGCTGTACTTCACTGGACTTTCGTGTAAAAACAGCTTTACATCCTGAATTTTATTACATTTTCTCATCACATAGAACCCAGACACTCACCTCAACCACTGATTGTTGGAATCTTAATCCGAAAAGACTGGGATTGAAAGATTTCGCAGGGATTTGTTTGGTGTTTGCAGCATTCCAGACAGTATTTCAAAGGAGCCAATTTCAGCAGTTTAATGAGCATGAGCTTAATTAGCAGGTTCTGGTGGGAACACTTTGTGAGCCCACATCAAAAAAGATTGCAGCTATGCAGGATAAGCTCAAGGCACACGCTCTCTCTCCAGCAGCATTGTTTTACATAAACAGCAAGTGTCTATAATATTTCATAATGTTCATGTGCCAAATTGTTGTTTGCCAAGTTGTTAGTTTCATATAAACTATGCATAGCAGCTATCTGTTTATTAACTATCTTCACGCTCTAACTCTTCCATCTTGTTCTCCTGTCGCCTTTTATAGCATTTTAAGATGCTTACTTTCAGTTTGAACTCTAATCTGAGTAAACATTTGAAGACAGGCCACCTCCTCGTCGGTCTAGTCTGTCTATCACTCTGCGTGTCCTTCTGCCTCATTTATGGCACAATGATGGCCTGAGAGGCTCAATCCTTGGGAAAATAAAGCCATATGTGTGCGTGTGTGGGTGTTTGTGGTGGGGCTAATGTAAACACTAGGCTCCTCTTCTTCCAGCCACCTCATCTTGCCCACAGATAAAAGTTACGGAAATGGATATGATTAAATAACGAGCTAAGGAGCAGATGGGACTAGACTATCATTGGTAGTCAGGACAGCGGAGCTTATCCTTGTCAAAGAAACATGACTGGTAATTGCATGGCTGTAAATTGTCGCCCACAAATGAAGGACAAATATACTAAAGTCTCCAGCATCACGGATGCACACGCTTATGGAAAATGACCCAGGCTTTAATCAGAAGCTTTGTGCTCAAGTGCATTCTGAGATATTCCAGGGTATTATGTCAGCATTTTAATTAGGAAAGGCTAATTATGAGGTCTTAGTTAGTCAGAGAGAGAGACATGCTTAAGGGCCAGTCTGTTTCATCTTCCTCAAAAGCATAGGGCATAATTTACATGAGTTGAGGATATTTTTGCAATTCTTCCTCTAAGTTATGACAAAAAAACGTACTGCTAAACATCCTGTACTAACCTGTGGAAAACGAGATGCGATTTTTTTCGTTTGTAAAACTATAAGTTGTTCATATCTTAATTCTTCGGAAAAAAGAAGACTAAAGACTGACCCGTTCCGGGCCTGGTTCAAGTCATGGGAAACAACATATAAAGCTCTTTGACACAAGCTGAGTGTCGCACTTCGATGTGCGCCCCTATTTAAAGACAGCCCTTCAACAAAGGCGGTCTGAGGTCACAGAGACACATGTGTGAGTGCGATATCCTCTAGAGAAGTGTAAAGTGACATTCTTTTCCTGTGCAGTTGGATGTCTCTGGACGTTCTTCAGTAAGGAGACTCCAGGAAGGCTCCAAATGATGGAGTAATTATGTTGGGGACTTTACAGTAAATAAAGTTTTAGAGGAAGATTTAGTGGCTAAGTATAGACTACTGCTCGCAGAGTGTTGTTTGAAGTGGAAAAAAATATGAAATTGTTTGACTTAAGTATGCGCATGTGCTTGTCTGCTGTGTCTGTTGTCCATGTGTAAACTCAAGTAAGCGCTGGCGTCAGTGTGTGCACACATATTTTCATGAGTCAAGATGAGTTTATGTACATGTCTGTGTATACAGCAAAGTCTGTTTTTTTACTTGACGAGGAAGTAACCAGCACATTGTGCCCCTTGAGCTCGGTGCACACCTCCCACACACCTTCAGGCTCCAGAGGCCCTTTCAGTGTTTGGTCTGGGGCGGATCCCTGGCTGATTTACTTCCTGCCAGGGACCACAGCAGAGCGTGGAGGACAGCTTCTGCAGGGTTTGCTGGAAGGTGGAAAGGAGGCAAGGATAAACTGAGATTTTTGTTTAATTTACAAGACCTAAGAGCATTTAATCTACATTTCATTGCCTCTTTAAACAGAAGCTGTCCATCATGGTGACTCTGCTGCTGTGTAAACTGTTAGCTTTTTGAATGTGCAGTAGACCGACAGGACAAAGCTTGACCTGTGTTTTAGATGCTAAATCAGAATTACACTTTCCCTAAGTGAAGACCTCGAGAACCTCCAGCTTCACTCTTTACATAATTTAAAAATAGGGTGTACAGCAACGATAACCCATTATTTTTCTGCAGAGCTGAGAATAATCTGCTGGCTCCAGGATAATTACAGCCCTTACTTAAACTTGACTTTGAATGTTCTTTCCACCCAGAGCTAAATTTACAAAGCAGTGAAGGTGGTCCGAGCCAAGCTTCCATTTTGCTTTCTTTTTTGTTTTGGTCTCGGTATTACAGAGTAGAATAAGTGACTTTTCCACCATTTTTAAATCATTTTAGGAACAAGTACAGTAAATATGATGAAATATGAAGGTGTAAAGACTGAGATGAGCAACACAGTAAAAGAATTACCAACATAAAGTGTCTTAGTATGTTGTTGGGCCATCACACGATTCTGCAAGTCTTTGAACTCTACTCAAGGGATTACTCCAAAAGATTCATTTGTTTTTGAACACCCAAGTTCAAAATCTTCTTTAGGTGTTCAACTAGACTAAGATCTGTTGATTTTGAAGGCCATATCCTAAAGTAATTAGACATCATGTCCATAATCATTAATATATTAAATTTCCTGCGTTGTATAGAAGCATCTGCACTTATGTTTCTTCACTGATTTATTACTCTTAACAGTTGTATATTTGCACCCGAGCATGTCAGAACTGTAATAAATTCCTTGAATCCTGGAATTTATTTCAGTTTTTCACAATACTAAGTAATAACTCTGGGTATCTGTAATCATTTCTGTGATAAAGCTATGTCTTTCCAGAATTCATTGTTCTTCTGAATACTGCCATGGGCTAGTGTGCCTCTGCATTAACTCTTGGGAAAAGGAACAAATAATGTTGTGGTGGAGACGGCAGTTTAGTTATTCATCTGGCTTAGTTTTCACCATGCACCCTGAAGGCCGTTATAGTCCTTGTATAATTACAAGAGTTTGGGACAGGACTCCACTCTGCATTTCCACCCACGCACGGTTCTCTCCCTGGAGCGCCACATTTTGCCCCAAACATATGCGTCTACACAGCCCACCTGCTCACAGGGGATGGAAAATGGGAGCTGGGCCTCATCTGCATTCTCCTGAACCCCGTAGGCTCGCTCGTTAAGAAGCTTGTGTGAGCAGTGATCCAGAGCCTTACTGTTGTGAGGAATTAATGTGGCTACAGCCCAGCACCAGATCAGGTAGTCTGGCTGACTTCATCAGGGGCCCTAAATCCATGTGTGAATGGAACAAAAGGCGCTCTGACAAAGCACATACTCTGCCCTGAATGACTCAGTCCCTGTCATCGAGTCTTGCCACACGCACACATTCATACGCACTCACACACACACAAATGGGAAAACAGGACTTGTTAAGCTCACTGACTGTAGCTCATCTGTGGACTGCATCCTTCATTACACATGTGTTTTTCTGTCCTCTTACAGTACCTAGAGAGCAATGCTTTCTTAACCCTTTGGCTATTGATTTATAGATGAGTGCCCCCTTTGATGGCAAGCCTGCGGATCTCCTTGGTGGACAACATCTGAAATCTTTATCAGAAGAACCAGGGGCCTTGGGTCCCACTGCGTGCTGTGCTTCTAACATCCCCCCAGAATGAGGCTGAACCAGGAAATCGGGGGAAAGAGCAAACTCCCCCAGCGATCAGTTGTTATTTAAGATTAATAGATTGCTACATTAAGTGAAACCTTCTCATCTACGGGCTGACATCGGGAACACCGGAAACCTGGGATACTCATCGGACAAATGCCAGAAACTCCTGTTATTGGACGTTTGAAATACAATACAGGCATTACATTGCGGGAAACTCGTAATGCATTTCTTCATGAGACCCTTTAGTATTCACTAATGCAGACAAAACAGAAAATGAAAATGTAGGCAAAAGATAACTGATGTTCTGTTCACTCACTAATAGTTTGGAGCCCAGGAAACAAGGCATATTATCTTAGGAGCCTGTTTCCATCTGTGTCAGTCAATCCCACAGAGCTCCAGTGGTGCAGCCTGTGAGCAGAGCTGGCTCTGAACCAGAAACTGGCAAGAGTCGAACCAGCGTGACGTTCTCCATCACTCCACAGCTGTCGTTTTCACAGCTTCTCCCCAAACATCAGACACAAATGAATGTTTGTGTGAATGTCTGTGTAACTGTGACTGTGAATGTAATCTACAGTTTGTTCCCATTCTTTTCATTGCTTCCCAACATCGCAGTATGTTAGCCATATTAATAATTACAAACATGACTTTGATTCAGTCTCAGTCATAGGATTAGCTCGCCAATAACTCCCCCGGTCTATGTCTAAAGTGATCCTCGGGTCCTGGAGACTAAACACACCCTGTCATCATCTAGGAGGCGGGCTGATTGCTCCACCCATTACTAGCAGCAGGCTGTGGCTACACTTGAACCACTCAACATAACAATGTCGAGGAGTGATGCAATGATGACTCGTCATTGCTGCTTTTGATCATATTGGGCTCTGAAATAGAAAATACCTGTGTGTGAGGCAATTTACCCTAAAATCCCTCCATTTCCCAGAAGTCTTTGAACTACTACAGGACGTGATTAATAACTAAAGCAGCTGGGGGACACAGTTTGGTATGGTCAAAAAGTAGAAGTGCTTTAATATGGTCATATTTACATTGTAGTGAAAGATGACAGCCTGTTGCCTGGGGATTTCTGTTTTGTTTCCACGGCAGAAGCCAAGTGTATGTGGGTCTGCCAGACGAAACCACGATCCAGCTGTAATATGCTGCGATGTGTCAGCTTGAACTTTGGCTGCGGCGCTCACAGCTGCACCGACTGGACACACCACTCATCGACAGCGTGGACTGTGAGGGCAGAACACAGTCATGTTGAAATGAAATGTGTGTTCTTTCTGTGGGCTACTGTTGATCCTCCCTGCGGTCAGTTAGGCAATGATTTGCTTTATTCATTCTCACAGTATTTTGATTTGTTCGGCAGCTTTCTAGAACAGTGTTACAAACTGTTAACAGTTAATAAATATATAAAAATATGTTTGAGCTGTACAAAAAAACAAAATGTAAAAACAACACACTGCACAAGTCCAGGCAACAAGCGGAGACTCTGAAAAAAAAAACAAGCCCTATAAATCTTCAGTGTTCTCCCCCACCCCAAGTCTTAATACTAAGCTAACAGGCTGTTGGCAGTAGCTTCATATTTCCTATCCTGACATTTTCAGCTTCATTCTTATCACTGGGAAAAAAACAAAAATTCTGATCACAACATTCACTTACTTGGTTCTTTTTTTTCTGTAATTTTCATCCACGTCATGGTCGAATTCAGCAGGAGGAGTTTGATGCAGGGCGACAGAGAAGATGGGGTCTATGATCTCAACCCCATATCCACCTGTTATGACCAGCTAAAACAGCTCCATGACCACAGAGCAAACTCCAGCTGCTGATGATGGCCATGGGTTACGTCTAAAAGCTCTGGAAAAAAAACAAGAAAGTGGAACTTCTGATGAGAATTTATCTAATTTAGAATATAATATTATTATATATTCATATTCTGTTAAAGAACTTGCTTGTGGTGGTTTGTTAAGTGTGAAAAATTACAGCTGCAAAGTGCCTTTGCAACATTCCTATCCTACACTGGATTACCTCACAGTTTTCCTTGGAACTGCTTTTAGTCCTGATGCTCACAACAAGGTTTGTCTACAGTAACAGGGACATTGCTCAAATGCAATATTTCAAATGCTTTTAGCACCAAAATCAAGACACTGGAGTGAAAAAATCTCAAAACATCTGCAGATAAACACAGAAATATCTTTGTGGCTTGAAATGTGGGTGAACTGAGCCTTTCATGCACCTTTTAAAGGTATCAGCAACGGCTGCAGCTCTTTGGGGAGGAAGTTGCAGAAACTGCTGGCCACAAAAAACTTAACAAAGCCCGATAGCCTTTTATTTTTTACAGCCAGCAGACCTCAGTTTAAGCCAGTCCTTTGTTGAAGAGGGGGAAAAATGAAAACAGAGCAAATACAAACATGAGTGTAACAACTATTCACTGGAATCTTCTCCAGACTAAAAGGCTTGATGTCACCTTACTACAACAATAAACCTTTTGCTGCTGTGTTTATATCAGTGTGAACTTTGGACGCAGGTTTCATGTACATGTAATTTAATTACCTCAGCAGGCAGAGGCAATCAGTGCTGTGACCTCCATAGTGTATAAATCATTTACACTGATGATACAGTGTTTTCTTTTTTCTTTCTTTCTTTTTTTTTTTTTACCTTGTTTCTAATTTAACTCCACCCTTCCTGTTGGTGAGGGATTCATAGTAATCAGCTGAGAGACTGTATCGTCACTTCATAACCGTACCATTGTGCTGTGAGTGTGAGCCACAATGGGAAATTCCTTTCTGCTCAAAGTGCAGCGGGAAAGGAGAACGAGCCAAAGGTGTCACTGTTTGAGGGGGAGAGTGCTGGATGTGGTGGACACATATCAGTGTGAGTCATGTAGCAGAACCAAAGGAAAGGCTAAGTAATTTTTCCTGGGAAGGATATCCTCTGTGACACAAGTTCTTTCATCTGCCATCTCAAACTCTCATCAGAGCTGCCTCTGGCTGTGGGTAGCTTATCTCCCTCCCTGACTTAGTTTTTTTTTTTCAACTAACTTTATAAGGAGCTTCCTGTGATGTGATGACATCACAGTGCAGCTCACAGGCAGGGAGGGGAGGAAGGGGGGAGGCTGAAGTGGGAGGAGAGGTGGTTTGGACACGGAGCCTATTTATCCTACTGAATGTGTCTGTTTGGTGGAACATGAAAAGACTTTTGATGACAGATTCAGTGCAGTAAAGCAGGAATACGTACAAACACATATCTTACTGGACTGGATTTGATTACATTTACATTTTTTCCACTTTTGATTGCATTTTTTTTCCTTTATTGTTGTAGGTGAGTTTTTTTCTGCACCATCTGTCGCGTAAAAGTAGAGCTTGTCACTTATGTATAATTTTTGTAACTGTAGGTCTAAATTTCACTGTGTGAAAAAACATTCCCTTCTTGCTCTGTTGGTCACAACTGGCCAGGAGGAATCCCAAAAATCTGCCTGAAATTATAAAGGGGGATTAGCGAAGGCCTGATCTGTGTAGGGGCCAAATATGTAATGATAAGCCTTTTGGGTTTGAGGGGTGAATGGGGGTGGGGTGGGGGGCTGTGCCCAAGCTGTAAAGGATTTACGAACTCAGACACAAGAACTCTCTGTTCTCTGTCCACACACACACACCTCTGCTTTCTGCCACTATTGATTCAACACACGAGTTGTTTGTAGCTATTGTATTGTGGTGTTTGGTTAGTGAGCATGTCAATGTTGGGTTTGTTTAGCCTGGTTCGGTTAAGTGACATAGTTAATGCAACACCACATAAAGTAGGCTAAGTGACTGGAAACAGAGGGCATGTGGGATTCCACGTCCCAGATTATTCTTATATTACCCTAAAGTGAGACATAAAAAGATCTATGCGTATTAAACATGTAGCCTTTAACTAACTACTCTGAGTTTCAGTGAACATTAGGTCAGGTAAACAGAGATCAGGTCCAGCTAACAGTTTAAACCTTAACAGTTTAATGCATGTATGCCCCCCACCCCCCAAACCCCTCTCCCTCCCTCCCCCATGTGTATCCATGTGTTCACACCTCCCCTGTCCCCTGAGGTTAAAAGTAGCGATTAACGAAGCACTGCAGACTTTGATCGCATCAAGTTGACTTATGCTGAAATTAGCCCTGTGTATACGTTCAAGGGTGATTCTGCAATCAATACGCACTCAGCCTGTCCGGGTGCACGTACACTGCAGAGGCACTGCTCTGACTGGGGACTGTGTCTTTAAGGGCAAGGCGGAGCCACAGTGCGCGTCCAGTGTGGGGAAGCGTATAAGACATTGCTCACTACAATACTAGACTTATCTCAAAGTGTCACATTATAGCCGGAGCGTCACCAGTTCGCTGGCGTCCTGTTCCTGATGCAATAGGAATCTGAAGATTACACACTCAAGTCACTCAACACAGACACCGAGGAGCTGTATTTTACCACAGAGGGGTGTAGGGGGTCAGTCGGCGGCGGGAGAGCTACGAAGTTATTTAGGTGAGTTTAGAAAGTAATTTGAAATGTGTGGTGTAGACTGCTGTATCAGCCCATGTCTCGCCTGTCTATTGTTTTGTATGTTGGTGCCAGCACCGACAGACGCTGCTCATTGCTGCAACTTCAGGTCATACTCAGAGGATTTTAATAATTTAAATGTATTTTGTCTATATATATAAAATTGACGGAAAGAGCAATGAAGTCAGGTGCCGAATTGGTTTGTTTTTATTTTGCGGATCTTCCAAAATAAACAAGTATGCCAGTCTTTTATGAAAAATTTAAAATAGGAAGAATCCCTGATCTCTTATATAACTAGTTGACGATTGCAAACCAGTGGCGTGGCTTGATTATTTTATTTTATGTACAATATCTCTTTGTGGTTTTTCCGCTTAAACTAAAGAGAAATAATTCATTCCATATCATCATTAGCTGGCTTTGCCAGATAGCTGATTTATGTGTTGTGGTGTGAGTCACCTGCCTGCTAGAGGGCTTTTAACCATTATTATCTGAATCCGGTAAAGTGAGGGGGTGTGCGCGCTGTTTGCTTGCCGCACAGGTAGAGCGGGTATGGTTGCTCGGAAACCGCTGCAGGGGTGTCATGAGCGGGGTGTGAACTCCTTCTTTTTCAAGGTCTGTGTGTGACTACTACAGCCCTGTATCAAAGGCGAGCTATCTGCTGATGTTTTACATCACTGCGAGCCCAAGCAGGGTCCCTCCTTTTCCAGCACCCCATGGGCCCCTGTGTTATCCTCACACGGAGACTGAGCCTGTCCACCTATTGTATCAACAGCAAGGCCACACGTTATAAAAGAGCCACACATTCTCTGGTCCAATGAACAGAATTAGTGAGTTAAGGGGTGGGGGGGGGGAAGGGGGAGGGGGGGGAGGGGGGGGGGGGGGGGGGGGGGGGGGGGGGGGGGGGGGGGGGGGGTGGGGGGGGGAGGGGTGTGG
>JBBMJY010000018.1:16986515-16998913 GCA_037833715.1 Toxotes lorentzi
TTTTTTTCCCCACCCCCCCCCCCCCTCCCCCACAACAACCCCCCCCCCCCTCCCCCCCCCCCCCCCCCCCCCCCCCCCCCCCCTCCCCCCCCACCCACCACCCCCTCTTTTCCCCCCCCCCCCCCCTTTTTCCCCCACCCCCCCCCACAAACCAAACAACCCCCCCCCCCCCCCCCCCCCTCAAAAAAAAGAGGGTTAATGCTCTGCATGACTACACATTATTTGTTTAATCCTGTTGCCTGTAAATGCTCCTATGGTTAACTGCCAGGATGAACTGTCTTTGCACCTGTTGCAAGAGGAAGCACAAGCCCCTGGGGGTTCATTATCGAGGATCATGTTGCTTCCCGTCCCCGCCGAACCGAATCGACGGCCCTGGGCAGGGGGATGGCATGCCTTGTTGGGCAGTTTGGCTCAGGCTGATGCCCCAGACTTCCTGTTGTTTTAGAGCTTTGTTTCTCACCAGCTGTCAGGGCAGCACATAAATATGGCTCATAGGAGACCGGGAACGAGGGGGCCGTGTTCTTCTCAGTCATCACTCCCACATTATAAGGAGGACAGCGAGTCTCCGGGTTTGCACGGACCTCATTTGCGGTCTTCAGCAGAGATAACCACCAGGGTTATGGATGCACCTGTTCTCCTGCATTTTGAGAAAAAAAAAAAAGGATTAATGGTGTTAAGACTACTGCTGGAGCGCTGAAGACAATGCACGGCTGGTGTGAATTCAGACATGGTGCACAACAAAGACACCTATAGTTACCCATGGTATACTTGCTCCGTGTGCTTAAACAATACATTGTCTAACTCTCTAAACTAATTTCTCCAGAGGCTGTGACATACTGAACAGGTTAATCCGGTGTGAGGCAAAAAAAAAAAGAAAAAAAAGAAAAGAAAAAAAATCAGATCAAAGTTTGCTTCCAGTGTACTGCTGACCCCACAAATATCAGCCAAGTTTCCTCCCCTCTGAATATTGTGAACATTGTTTACTCAGCCCTGACACATACTTGACATGACACGAACATTCAGGTCATTTGACATGAGGAGTTCTTGCAACATCAGGTATATATCTCTGGTAACAGGAGGAGCCCCTTCCTCTGCTGTTCAGGACAAGCGGGATTGTGGCAGTGGAGCACAGCACAGTCAAGTTTTAAAATAAACTGTAAACCTATTAGGAGTAGAGGCACCATCTGTAGAAACATATATGAAAGCTGCAATGTTGAACTTGAATAGAGAAACTTTATTAATATTGTAAAAAAAAACAAAAAACAAAAAAAACAAACAAACTGTTGTGGTCTGTAATTTTTTTTTTTTCTCAATACAACTTTTAAGTCAAAGCTGAAACACTCTTTGGACTGAGTGTTTCCACTTTATGAAGCTTATCTTTCTAATTAGGTAAATCCTCTTAAACATTAGAAGATAGAATCTACGTTTAGTTACATGTGTCAGTGACATTGTGTCAACATCCCATGTACTTCAGGCCAGTTGCTGTATAAAAATAGACTTGAAGAAAAACCTAGAAAACACAAAAGAGCAACTTTGGTCTTTGTTGGGGACTCTTATTTTACTCATTCTGAAAGACTATTGCTTTTATGCTTACTTTTTAAAACACTGACCAGAACTTTACCAATGACAGTGTTCTGTCCCCAGGGCGTGTTGGGACACAAGTGTCCTTAAGTCCTGTCAAAATGAGCTTCTGTCATTCCTTTGGTCATAGGAGATTGTTGTCTTGTCTTCTCATAGAGAACAGACAAGGCCATAACTAAATGCTTTGCCTGGTGGGCAGCAGAAAGGAGGAGATTTCTGTAATGTGCTTTATATTCTAATGTCAGTATTTTCTTTCTTCTTAGTTTTTTTTTTTTCTATGAGTATTTTTCAGTGTGCTACTTCATGTTCTGTTTCTCTTCATCTGCTTTTGCTTTCAACCTCCTTTCATCGTCGTTCTCGGCTGTGTCTTGGCTGTGTTACAGGTACACCAGAAGCAGGGGCAGCCAGCCGGGCGATCTGAGTGTTTCCTGGCTTTGATGCGACCCGAGTGTGCCTGGAGCATGTCCACAGTGGGCCTGACTGCCCAGGAGATCTCTTTTCCCATAGAAAACCCCTTCCTGCGGGGCAGCTACTGTCACAGCATGGCTGGATCCAAACCCTCCTGGAGCCATCGCTATGAGCTGGACAAGTGAGTGATGGTGTGCCAGAATTAACAGGCCATTAGAGGAAGATTGTTAGAAAGGAAGGATTTTTCAAATCTGCATGATATGCTGAAGTTTTATGGTCCAGGTCAGTCTGAGAATCCTTGTAAATGACCACGAAATGTCATATGGCTAATTTAAAGCTGTATTAATCTAAGATGGAAATGTTTTTGTTTAACAGCGTCTACTTCAGTATGGACACTGCACACACAGATCACAGCTCTCGAGCCCAACAAAAGGGACCACCTCCACCTTCAAGTTATGAGAGTAAGTGGATGACCTGTCATCTTCATGTTACAGCTCTTCTGAAATGTATATAAACACTGACTGCGACCTGAAGTTGTAGCATTAATGTGTTGTGCATTAATGTGATGGTCATTTTTTTTTTAAATTTTCCTCTCTGATAGGACATGTACAGAGATTACCTCCAAAGAAATCCCGGCCCTCCCATCTCTCCCTGTCCTGCAGTGCTGAACCCTCCACCCCAAGTCCTGCTGATGATGACCAGGTGGTCCCCTCATTCCAGAGGCTCTCAGTGTACGAGTGCAGCAGCCCACCACAGACGCCAGGCAGGTGCTCCAAGCCTCTGCCCCCCCTCCCTCCACAAACAGACATCTCCCCTGAGCAGGCTATGGACAATGAGGTAGAATTTTTCACAAGTACGGACGACAGCTGTTGCCTGGTGTCTGATCAGTGTTCCAAATCGTCTCCTTTTCGATATGGAGTCCTCAGCCGAAGGAGCTTCAGGGACTGCGGGCAGATTAACTATGCTTATTATGATGGACCACAAAGCCAGCGGCAGCCCCAACAGCACCATCAGACACATCCTCCACAGGAAGTGCGGGAACAGTATGAGCAGCAGCGACAGGAACCGCCTGAGCCAGTGGTCTGTCAGAGACAGCAGGACAAAGCTCAGAAGAGGCTACGGCGCTCTCACTCTGGCCCAGCTGGATCCTTTAACAAGCCTTCGCTGCTGCGCCTCACTTGCCACAAACGACACACCCACAGTATGGATAAGCCAGAGGTGCCACCACCTATCCCTCCTCGAACAATCAAGACAGGAGACTATCGCCGCTGGTCAGCAGAGGTCTCGTCTGGGGCTTATAGTGATGAGGACAAACCACCCAAGGTGCCCCCAAGGGAACCTTTGTCGAGAGGCGGCTCTCGCACCCCCAGCCCCAAGAGCCTCCCAACATACATTAATGGGGTGATGCCCCCTACCCAAAGCTTTGCACCAGATCCTAAATATGTAAGCTGTCGAGGTTTACAGAGACAGAACAGTGAGGGCTCCCCCTGCATCCTTCCTGTTATGGAGAACGGCAAGAAGGCTAGCACCACACATTACTATCTCCTGCCTCAGCGGGAGATAGTAATGTCTTCCGCTGAGGGAGACATTTCGTGGACGCACCTTGTGTAGAGAAGAAGCGTCTTCGGGTCATGGACAGCCCTGCAACTCACAATACAGATGTGTCAGACTGAGTCTAGGACTGTCACAACAGGCGGAAAGCACAAGTGGACTTAGTTTGAAAAGTTTTAGTGGAACTAGCAGAGGACTCTACTGTACATGAGCAAAAACCACTTGACAAAATGGTGAAACTGGACGCTAGCACGCTAACAACCCTCACACTGCTGCTTTTACTGTTTTTGTTTGTTTGTTTTTTTAACCCCTTATGTATTCTGATCACACAGGGTATGTGCGCACTGTATTCAGTTACTGGTAATGTTGGAATAGCTATCACAACCGAGATACTTTACATAAAAAATTTTGTCTTTGACTATAGATTGTGGGCAAAATTCAACATTGTAGAGCTTATTTTTGATATGATTTTTATTTCACGACATTCAAAAATTGTGTTTTTGCTGATGATATGGTACAGTCAGAAGGTCCAAGCAGGCCTTGAACCTCATGTGCTCAGTATTTTGTGTCTGTAAGGTTGAGGATGTTTTGTGAGATGCACCGGGGCTTTTTAACGCTGCTTTTGTATCTCACAGGGGACAGAAGGTCAGTAATGTAACCACGTATCGCTTAAAATATGAAGTATAAACACAAGGCCACTTAATTTTTAACAAAATGAAGGATGCTAGCACATGAATCTCCATTCTGTTTGCTATTATATATCAACACTGATATGGTTTCCCTGCTTTGATGAAGTTTTAGTCTTACTCAGGCCACTGTATCTGTGTAAATTTGTGTTTCCCACATGGCACGTTGTCATGGTACATTTTGTACTAAGCGGTGGGTACATTACTGGTAGCTATGCATGTTTCCATTGGAATGTCTAGTGCAGCTTATATGGTGTAGTTGTCTGTTGATGTGTGCGTTTGTGTGTATGTATGTGCGTGGACGTGTTTGTGCATACGTGCATGTGAACCGCAGTTGGAAATGTGTTCTGGTGATACTTAAAGAATGACTTTCTACACTTAAGTAGAAAATTGTCAACCGTACTTGTTACTGTGCTCTGCTTGTTCGCAGTGCCTGCTTTTGAGCTCAGCCCTCTAAAAAGTGCACACACCTGATTGCTTTCGTTCAGTGTCCAGGTCTGTTTTCTTGCACAGAAATTGGCCTGTTGAACATTAAGTGAATGTATGCTGTTCTTACTGCAATTCCGTCAAACAGTTGGAGGAGCTTATTTTTGGTCAAGCTGTGAGTCATTGCTTGGAACGAATTTGCCTCAAGTACTACCTCCCTTTGATGTTAATCCTATATTTCATATACTCCCCATTTAAATTGTGTCCAAAGGCAAAATCTGAAATTGTAATCTACAAAACATGAGGTAACCAACTCCATATGTGACCATATGGACCATATGAGTCGAAGCTTTAATTCACTTCAGTTAACAGTAACACCAAGTCAATTCTAACCGAACATCCTGAAATAGAGATTTTAGATCGGGCAGATCTAAAATCTCACAGAGATGTTAGGCTAACCTGTTAATACAGACGCTTTACAAAGACAGTGCAGGGTTTACCTACCTGACACAGACTTTCCTGTTCTGCTCATGCATTCCTGCCTTCATGATTGCAGTAGGTGTGGTCTGAGAGACTTTGGCTGCTGGCAGCCTAGAAAATATATGAATTTTTATTGTTGTAGATCATTCAAGGAGCACCAGGATGGTATAGTAAATGTAGCATATGTATTGAAGTAACCCTTGGTATCGAACACGGTGTTCAGTTTGGGAAACAGATAACTGCTAAGGTCAAACGGTCATTGAAGTATACTTTTTCTCTCCCTCCTGCTCACAAAACCTTGCCAACACAATGTTGCTTTGGACTTAAATGTTTGAAAACATGTTTACATCACACACTGATACTATTTAATCTTAAGGTATTCATATGTCTTATTAGAAATAAAGAAACTGAATGAAGATTAGTTTATTGAGACATAACTTCTCTGCTGTGGTGAAGACATGCACTGGGAGAGTACAGTATGCTGTGTACAGTATTTAACAGTTCCATTTGTTGTTATGAATAGTTGATAAGTATATAGTCTTTAAAAAAAGAAATCAAAATAAAATGACTTATTTATGAGCCTGCTTCATTCTGTTTCTTGAATCTGTAGAGAATGAAATCTCAACTCAGCTGTCTGGCCTGTTTTATCACCCACACACCCTCATGCTGTGCCTTATTGTGACTGGCCTCTATCCAGAGAAAGAAGAGTGACTTACAATGGTCGACTGACAGGTGTACAGTATATTGCCTTCCTCTTCCTGGTTATAGCACTGCCTCCTCCTGCTTGACTGCGTAGATGCTTGGTGGCAGCCAGTTTTGCACCCACAGGTTTTTAAGCACTGACCAATGTTGCAAGTGTTTTGCTCTTGACTTAGGTCCATGTGGTTAGGCATGGAGCCGAAACCACAGTGAACCACACAGAGCATTATAGGTCAAATAATTACAAAATAAGCCGCTATTAAGCTGCAGTTACAATATCCACCGTAACATCTCAGTAAGGCAGTGGCCATTTCTGTAGGTTTGCTGTGCTGATAGCAATTGATTGTGCATTATTCTCTCAATGGAACAAAGGGAAGCAGTCTGAACTATCTAGGCCACCTGCAAACCCTTTCACCTGGTTCACTCTTAGGTTAGCTGCTAGGCAACAGCATGGCTAGTGACTATAGCAACCAAAGAAAGAAAGGTTGCTCATTTTAAATATAGCCATTATAGTGCTCTAGGTCAGAACGTGCTTTGGTTCCACTTTCACCATTTTCATGACATTTGTTTTGACTTGAGTAACGTTTTCTCAGACTTGGCCTTAAAGGCACAAGGGATCATTACGATTCTGAGTGAAATTCAGTCACTTTGTGTCTCAAACAGTTTCTGTCCTTTCTTTCTCTTCTTAAAGCCACAAATACACATGAACCCTTTGCTTCCTGTTTTATTTTGAGTTTTATTTTGTCAGCACAACTCACAAATCAAAATTTTGCCACTGGGCTTTGGTCCTTACTTGTGTTCAGTTCAGGCATAGAGGATGTGGAGGATTTAACTTCCAGTTTTAGTGGCTCAGCTACGTGAAATGTATTTTTGGCCTCTGTTAATTAGATAGAAGTCCTTGGCTGGCACTACTGATGGATTAACAAGTGGAACCAACCCATTTTAGAGATAAGAATTATTACAGTAATTATGAATACTGCCTCATTAATTGCTATACAGCCTCTGCTGATTAATCTGAGGTTGTCTGGGAGGAGGAGATCATGTCTGTTTTCTGTGCCTGACTCTCAACTAAAGTCTGCAGTGATACATAATGTAGATCTGCAGTGCATAAAGTGGTAGCAGGAATAATGTTTAAGAAATAATAACCCTCTAAGCTGGCTCTATAGCTGCACTCAAAAACTGATCAAGCAAATTACATTTAATTGTGCTACAAGGTGAGGAAGAACGAAGAGGTATGTTGAGTAAAGATAAAACATCCAATGATTTGTGCAATTATGATTGTAATACTGTAAGGCTATATGTCTATATTTTCATTCTAAAATGCATATTAATAGCTTATGGGTTTAAGGCAAATCACACCACTTCTTTTTTCTAATCAATCTATACAACATCTACAGTTTTAATCTGCATTACAGTATTTACCATGTTTAAAAACTTTTTGCATAAAACTGTGTCCATTTTCTTTTAATGCATTGTGCTCCTTTGTACATGCATTCTGTGTATTTGTGTGTGTGCAACTTACAAATAAGTAATTAATATCTATAATGGGGTAGTTCACAATATATTTATACCAGGCTATTGTTGCTGTGTCAGGAGAATGCCTAACAAATAATGAGTTTCTGAGGTGGGAAAAACCTCTGAGAACTGGAAACGTTATTCATATGAAATGCTTACAGCTACCGAAAATGTGGCGAATGCTCAGCTAATTACTTCATACATTTTCTGCTGCTGCCCCAGACTGATGAACTTTTAGAATGATATTTATCTTGCCATAAACATCCATGTTTGTATCTGTTATGTACAGTGCAAATATACTTTTTGTTAAAGAAAGAAAATGCATACCTGCAATCTGTCATATAAACGGCAACGGAAGTAGGGTTTGTATATTCTGTTGCATTTGCCTTGGTTTTTCCTGGGTTTTCTGATTCCCTCCCATTTTCCTGGGTTATAAAATGTTCTGATTCATTCCATTGCATCAACTTTTTGTTTTGCTTTAACTTTTCTTATCATTTGCTGTGAGGGGTGGACATAGTTGTGAATATTTAACTCAATAGTCCGGAGTGCTGCTGGTTAAATTTTACTCAGGTCAGAGTACTTGTGTAGAAAATATAGTACATAAAGTGAAGGTAAAGAAATTGGTGACAAGTGTGTCTTCTGTCTTCAGCCACTAGTTGGAGACAAATAACCGTCAGTGAACTCTGTATTTCTGTTTTGGGTCAGCTGCAGCAGACATGCACACCTGCATTTTGAGGTATAATGGCACAGCTTAAAAACAGATCTCACCAGTGCCGCCATGACAATTAGCCATATTGGCAGGAACATTAACATTGGACTGTTGCTGTACTGAAAACGCTGTCATTACCTAATGCTGACAGAACAGATCCAGTTCCACAACACAATGTCACTGCTGAGTTTGATTAAACCATGACACATTTTCACATCACTACTGTCACTCTTATTTGCTTTAAAGATCATAAAAAATTATATTAAAGTCACTGCCTCCTTCTGGCTTTCATTGTCCCTTCCTCTACACCTTACAAAAGCAAAACATCATTAAAATGAGTGCATGTATGCCATCTAGTGACAGGATATTGTAATGACTCCGAGGGACATCCGCAAGCTACCTTTTCTTAAGGGGGATTACCAAACTGACTTTGTTCAAATTAAAACAAAAAAAAAATTCTGTATTAATGGGAGTAGTGACACCTTCATTGTGAAACTACGCTTGTAAAACTTGGGCACAAAAGGTTTGGTGGCCAAACAGAGACATTGCTGAACTCTGGCAACCAAAATAGTTGAAAATGGGCATGTTTGAGGCCTTGTACATTTTAACCACTCTTCAAAATGGCCACAGTTTGATTGCAAAGTATGCAAATTAGTCTCATACGTTCCCTGGATAATATTAACACCTATCTTCTTTCATACAGTATAGCCTACTCTTGCTCAATCACAGTTTTCACAGCTAACCTTTATTTGCATTGGTAGTTTTGCTAACGCCAGCCAGTAGCAGCTACAAGCTCTGTCTGTGGTGTGACATGATAGCAACGCTGCTTCAGGTGAGTGCACCTACTGAGTATGTGGGCCGTGGATTATTATATGTGTTACTGTGAATTTGTCTTATAGATAAATATCAGTTATATTAAATGCAGACAAAACCAAAAACGGCCTGACATCTTGAAGTCAACTTCCTCTGAACCCAGGCTCAACAAACATTTAAAATAAAAATTTAAAACTCTAAAACAAATAACTGCAAAAATAAAAGGCTGCTGTGTGAATGAAATAAAAACACGGTAGTCTGAATTTACATGCTCATTTTTATATGAAGGCACAAGTGACTACAGTAGGTTACAATTAATATAAATAAAATGATAAATATTATAACAACAACTCAAGTATATTCATGTGTTATACACAACTGGTAGGTCATACTGATCTACAGTTTTCTTAGTTGCCTACTTGGAAAACATTGTAATTCTCCAGACCGTAGCCTTCATCTAGGGTTGATGTTCAAAACCTCTGGACGTCTTGTTGTGACCTGAAAAATAAAAGAAAAATTACATATATTATCAATATTTTAACTATGATCTTACATTTACCTGGCCTTGTACTCTTGAATTATCAGGGCACAGTGGTAGCTTAGACTTTATGTGTATAATATCAGAATAGTAAACAGGAATACCTGCAACTGGGTGTCAACATTTTCTAGATGTGGCCTAAAACTCAGTGATGTGTAAGTGCCTGGCAATCCTAAGTTGTGGGCAAAAGAATATTATCATGTTTAAACAGCAAATGTTAAGAGTCCATGCTGAAAGACTGTTTGCTGAATTAAAATAAATAAATAAATAAATAAATCAGTGATTGCAAAAAAAGAAACAGAGCAGGACACACCTATATCAGAGAAGTCAAAGAAATCTTCCTCAAAGGCAGATAGTCTCCTGTTATAAGAGTTGTTCCTTTTCCTAAAACAGAGTCGATAGAATTTCACATCAGTGTCTTAACGATAACAGGAAACAAGGAACAACATTTGTTGACCATTTGTATATTTGTTGGAAGACAAATTAAAGGCATAACTCACCAAACCATATATTTCTTTTTGACAATGACAGCAATAACAATGATAATCAAAAGCAGGAGTGCTGCTGCCAGTGATCCAAATAGTGCTCCATAGAAACCTGGACCCCAACGGAAGAGGTCACACTGTGGGCCATAAAACTGCTCCAGGCTAGACTCATAGCACCTGGGTTGAAAAGCCACAAATGGTGAAACACATTGACAAAATTTCAATTACGAGCAAACATATTCAACATATTTAAGATTCTTGCAATTAAAATGAAAAGGGATGTTTTGTCTTACCTACAGATAGGCCCTTTGTGAATGTCATTGAGACACTGTCCATGTTGACGACAGTAATCAGGATTTGTTTTGCAAGGTCCCACACACTGCCACTGACCATTACTAATCTCAGCAGTGTAATTAGCAAACCGAGTGCAGTTAACGTAAGGCTTCAAGTCTGTAATATCTGGTTGATAAAGAAAGGGATGTATTTATCATTTTGTACAAGTACCATATACAATGTAAAAATTTGTACACGTACAAAAAAACAGTGACTGTACAAAGCAGCAACACGACAAAGGCGCATGTTTAGAATTGACAAATAATATATTTACTGATAACTGCAGGTGGCTGGAAAGTGAGTCCATTTAACTTCACACTGCTGTTATTAAAGGCCTGTGAAATCTTATTTAGGTTACGTGTGTCATTCAAGATATTAGTCAACACCCTATCGAGCTGAGTGTTGATAAACTGGATTTGAGTTTCATTGTTTGGATAGCTGTACTCTGCCACACTCTCCGCAACAACACTTCCATTTCTGTTGAAGAAAAATAGTAAGGTATTACTAAAAGAGAACAGCCTGTACTTGATTGAAAAGAAACTTAAAGCTGTAAAGTTTAATCAAAACTTACGATAAGTTGATGACTTGCACTTTTTTGAAGGTTTGTGGATCTGCTTCTTTGCATAGGGCTTCGAGCTGGGACACAGAATAAACATAGTTAAAACACAGTTATGGCAATAAATCCATTTTTAGTATTGAAAACAGTAGAGAGCAAAACACACACTATAATATATGGAAACCAAATTCTCCACCTGCAGTTCCAAGGTGTGGATGAATTCAAGGGCTAGAGGTGAGCTTAAATTGTGAAAAGCTGGCTGAAAAAACATTTGGATTGCCAAAGTAATATTTGCTTTTCGAGTTGGTATTGCGCCGGTATCTACAAAAAAAAATATGACACTGTTATATTAACGCTGCAATAACATCATATATACATTGCCATAACATAGCATAATCAAAACTTAGGTGAGAAATATAAAAGCCAAAAGCAAACAAACTTAAAATTAATGTGTTGCTAAAAGCCAATGAAAAATTTCTTCATTGAAACTGATTTTCAGTAAATAGAATATTTTGAAGACCTGTGTTTGGGGATGAAAAAATCTCACCGATATGAGCAGAGGTGTCATTGTCTCCAAAAGAGCAGCTATCACCAAAAACAAACTCTTGACAGTGGCAATGACATCTTCCAAGTGTCGTGTTGAACATACAGGTACCTGTGGTACACTGACAGTCCTCATCTCTACACTGAGGAGTTGTGGATGGTGTTGTCATGGTGATGGTAGCATTTGTAAGGGGGGTAATGGTAGGTGCTGAATGACTGACTGTTATAAAA
Organism: Toxotes lorentzi; assembly: GCA_037833715.1. NCBI lineage: Eukaryota > Metazoa > Chordata > Actinopteri > Toxotidae > Toxotes > Toxotes lorentzi. Next base: position 16,998,070 of record JBBMJY010000018.1, read on the forward strand.
GGTTTTGTGCTGATGATTTCAACTGATGTCAAAGCTTTTGACGTTGGGGTTGTTGATGAAGATGTTGCTGGACTGCTACTTGTTTTTTCAATTACTGCTGACGTAGACTGTGTCAAAGGGTTTGTGTTGGCGGAGACTGTAAAAGGTGTATGGGTTGTAAGTGTAGGACTTGAGTTTGGGTTAAAAGCAGATGTAGACAGGAAAGTTGGTGTCACAGGATGAGATGTGACTGTGGAGCTGACAGTGGATGTTGTAGTCTCTATTGTATGTGTTGAAGTCGTGGAGGTAGAAAACTGAGTTGGTGGATGTGAAACTGTGGATGAAATTGTTGTAGGTATAATAGTGCTCCTGAATGTAGAACCTGGCTGCTCGGTTGTTAAACGTGTGGTGATTGCAGGGATTGTGGAAGTGACACTTGATGTCCGCTGATTACTGACTGGAAGTTGAGATGTGTTTAAAGTTGTAGTTTGAACACTGAAAGTAGATGCTGAGAAACTGGATTTGGTAGAAAATGTAGGTCCACTGGTGGTGCCAGTTGAACTTGACACTTTTGTAGAAGTTGTATGTGTATGTGGGATAGGTGATGTTGCTTCACTTGAAGGAAAAATAGAAGATAAACGTGAAACTGTAGGTTCAGTTGTTGATGATGAAATCACTGGTGAGGTTGAAAGAGCTGTCAAAACTTTAGTTGGAGTAGAACTTTCCAGAGTTGTTTCTGTGGTTTCAATATTCTGATGAGCTGATGTCTGCATAGAACTGGTAGATGCGGAAGAAGGTGAAGAGCCCATGGATTCACTTGTCATGGTGAGTGGTATAGACTGTGTTGATGAGGTGGATAACACTA
>JBBMJY010000018.1:17004537-17026639 GCA_037833715.1 Toxotes lorentzi
AAAAACACCACACCCCCCCCCCCCCCCCCCCCCCCCCCCCCCCCCCCCCTCCCCCCCCCCCCCCCCTCCTCCCCCCCCCACCACCTCCTTTATTTATTGTATTTTCTCCTACACATCACAATAACATTTGCTAATGAGTGAAACTACAACTTGCATTTTACACAGTAAGGTAAGACAAGGTATGTGTGTCATAATATAATGTGTGGCTATTCTTGTTATGATCAGCCCCTAAAGGAGGCTGTTTTGAACTCCCTCTGGATCTTGTTTTGAACTGGTTTTAGACTATAGTGGATTCTTTGTTTTACTTTTGTGGATTCTTTTTTTTACTTTTGTGGATTTCTTCATGGACTATCTGAGAACTCTTGTTTTAGTTTCTTGAGTATGTTCTGTATTTCCTGTTTTAGTTTGAAATCCTGTTTATTATGTATCGGTCCCTGGTTGTTGGGTAATTCCTGTTCTTTATGTTGAAAGCCATGTTACTCTGGTTTTGGTTTCAGCATTTCCTGTTTTATTTTGTAGCCCTGACCATTGTGTATCTGTTCTCAGTCTACAGAGCAGTCTGCTCTGCTCTGATTTGTGTCACCTGTTGTCAATTAACCCCAGTGTATTTAAGTCTCCTTGATCCGTTTGTCTGTTGTCAAGCCTGAGTCTGTGTGCTGTCTATGTCTGTCCCTGCTGTGCTTGTCCCTGAGCTCCGGTTTGCACCCAGGGTCCTGCCTGTATTCACCTCCTGGTTTTGCCTCCTGTGCTGATCCTCGTGTTCCTCTTTTGGACATATCTCTGTGCCCTGTGCCGTGTAAAAACATCTGAGTTTTGCCTTTTGAGTTTTGCTTCTTAGTTTTACCTCACTGAGTTTTTAGAGTACAATCTATTTACTCTTTCTACTAAAATCAATGAACTGTTACTCCCTTGTTTCCTATAGTATTATATGAGCACATTATTGTATTGCAACATGCTACCTAATTTTTAGATACCTAGTTTAAATCTACACCCCAGTCTTTGTTGACATAAAAGACCATGTGTGCCTGTTCATACTCAGTACTCACATAAATGGACCATGATGTTCACTGGATTATCCTGCAACAAAAAATAAACAAAACAAACCTTTAAATTAGTGTATATTTAGCTATGTAACCTTCCATAAACAACAGCACTGTTTCACAATATTACACATCTATAATACACATGTAAATTTAATTACTATGACTATAGCGCCCCTAAACTACACGACAATGTCATGAAATGTTCACAGTGCAGCACCAAGGATGCTAGCGGCTAACGTTAGCCTCTCCTGTTTGTACACGGCATGCTGTCTAGAAAAATCAGCGAAATACCTCCGAGGATGTTGAACGACGCAAAGCAGAATCTCCACAGTTATCGCCTCTTTACTATTCGCTGGACAGGTTGTGAAACAGGCGTTACTGTTTGTTTTCAGCACAAGATGTAATGTCACATTTGTCAGTGTGCGGCCATGTTTTAAGTGGGAAGGGAAGTGACGCAGCTGCCTCGGGCGTCATTGAGTCACCCTGACGCTAGATGGCGCTGTGGCACCGCTGTCCCCCCCTTCTTTACCCCCATCTGTGCTGGTGCTGCAGGGTGAAGTTTGCAATGTGGACGTTCGTGTTTTTATCAAAACTAACATGTTGAAACTATTTAGAAGAAATTATTACAGTCAGAAAAATATCCCTAAAAGGTTTCTGTGGAATGTGATAAGACACTAGACGGAAACATTGCATTTAAGTGGTTATAATGTGGTTTTATTAGCCCTATGTATTGTCACTTATGGTCAGTGATAGAAGAACTCAGATCCTTAGGTTTTTTTTCTGTGTAATGCCAAACATCTGGCCTGTCCCACACAGGATAACAAGACACTGCTATTATACAAAACATGCAACTCTCACTAATACATACACACAAACAATAGAGCGGGGAGGAAAACCTACATTAAAAGCACATGTGTATGCTTTCAGATAACATATGAACATATTTATTTATTGGAGTTTTAATAACACACTGTAAAAACTCTGCAAGCACAGAAGTATTAATAGCAAAATGTACCAGGACCACGAAGTAAAATTAGACCTACTCATACAGAATTGTATGTGGCTACTACATTGTACTATTGGATTACTATGAGTGATGTGCATTAACATGTAAGTAGCATTTTAGTCTTTTAGCTGGTTGATATGGGGCTATTTTAACTACTTTATGTACTGTTATTATATATGCATTTTAATTTATGCCACTTATTATAAATAGATCTTGTTGTTGTTGCAGATGTATTCTTGAGCACTTGCACTCATATACTTTGTACTACGGTTTTTGTGATGAATAAAACTGACATTAGAGCGTTATTAGTGTGTAGTAGCTACATTTATTCTACCACTGCACTCATTGAATGTCTCTGTGCATAAGTACATATGAATGAAGCTAAATGGCTAAAATGCGTGAACATACAAATGTACTCAAATCTACCTAAATGCAATTCTTGGTTGGTTTACAGTTCTGTGCGTAATTTTTATTCTACATGTATTGTGAATCTTACATCAGCAGCGCACTGAGTTTCAAATCAGTTTCTACTGTTGACCCCAACAGAGATGAGACACTGATTTCCTGAGAACATTCATGAATTCAGGGGTCACTGTTTTGCTTGATGTCATGCGAGTGCACTGAGATTTCTGCCCACTGAGAGCCCAAGTACACCCCCACCCCTTCCGCCCACAGTCTTGGAACATGGTGATTTCACACTCCTGTTGTGTGTGTGTGTGTCTGTGTGTGTGTGACAAACACATGGTTTTCTGTGAGGAGAGGTCACTGAAGACACACAAAAGAGATGAGCCCTTGTTTGTAATTCTGAAAATATCCTACTGTCCTTGCGTGACTCTTCATACATAAAGTCAGTTATGACTTATAAGTGAATGCAAACAGATAAAAGAGACATTACTTCAAAATATTTGTAAAATACGTAGGTTTCATTGGATTGATTATACCTTCATTCGATCAAATTTATTTGAAATGCTTTCGGTAAAGGATATGTACAAGGTTACCACTTTAAACATTACAGTTTCTTCTGTGATGTAGTCTATCTAACTTGTCTAGCTTATGAACCATTTATACAGCACTATAGCTGTGATGTTATTGCAAATTAATTTTTAATTAACCATTTTCAAGGGAAACATGACAAATACCAAAGACAAACTGCTTTATTTATCAGAATGAAAAGTACTTAGTAGTATACAGTATTTAAAACAAATCTAATTTGACTTAATGTACCACACTATCCAAACACTCATACACATCTGTCACTGAAAAGAATAAAAAGATTACAAGCATATTAGTTCAAAAAGATTTCAAAATTTTGTCAGTTTGGTTTGTCACAGAAATAATTTCAGCAACTAGACGAACAACGCAACACAACACTTTTCTCAACAAGCGGGGCTGAAATTTTAAAAGGAAAGCATCATTATTGAGTTGACCACGTTTTTTTTTCTGCGTAAAAATCTGTAAATGAATAGAGGCTTTACACAGTTAGGCAGCAAACAAAATGCATCTTACATGGTGAATTGGCAATGCGTGATTATCTGAACGGTGACATTGATTCTAGTTGTGGATCACTCTCTCGTGAGGACCCCATGCTCTTTGGGAGACCAAGACGAGTTGTTCCTCCTCTAATCATCTGTGACAGTTCAGTTAGAGACGCTCAGATGACCAGATATTTTACTTAAAGCAAGAGGAGTCTGCTTTAAACGAACCCTGCTCCAGACATTGTAGTCAAAGAGTCTGAATGTAATTTGTTTACATGGAAGATGTTACTAATATCTTCTTAATAGCTTGCTCTTACATTGTGCACTTACCAACAACACTCACTGCTTCTGTGAGCTGAATTAAAGTAACATTTTAAATCATTTTGCAGTCACAGGTTTCTTATATAGTCCCTTCCCATTTTCTTTCACAGTTTTTAAAGTCAGTTTATGAGGTGAGGTTTCCGATTTCGTGTAAATTGAAAGTCTGCTTTTTTCTCCGATTGCGTTACCAAAGTAATAGATCTTTTTTTCATAAAGTTTGATTTAGAATAAAAAAAATTGCTTTGTTTTGTCCCTGTTCCAAGCAGATATCCATAAAATTGCAGAAAGGCACACAATCTTTGGGGTCTTCAGAGATATTTGGTCACATAATTATAAAGAAGTGGAAAAATACTGAACGATGCAGCACTTAAGTCGGACATGTGTTGGTGTATAACCTGGTTGTACAGTAAAGTTCGCACTTTCTGGCATCACACTGACAAAAAAGGAATTTAAGTAATAGTTTAATTCCTTTTTGCTTTTTTTTTTTGAAGATAGTTTAGAAGGTGGATACTGCTCTCATATTGGCCATTAAATATGAAACTACAGGCAGCAGCCAGCTAGCTTAGCTTAAAGACAGGAAACAAGGGGAAACAGCTAGCCTGGCTGGGTCCACTGGTAACAGAATTCACCCACCAGCATCTCGAAAGCTCACTAATGTTATAATTTGTTTGTTTAATCCATGCATGAAGCAGTGCATGAAAACACAAATTCACTGTTTTATGGGAGTAATACACTGGACTATCTCTAGGCTGTGAGCATTAACTGGAGTTTAACCTTGGTTGTCTCGCAGCTGTTCACATACACGAGGTGAACGCTTAGCTTTAGAGGTGCTGATAGACAGATTTTGATACCTCCAGACTGAGCCAGGCTAGCTGTTTCCCCCTGTTACCAGTCTTTATGCTAAGCTATGCTAATCAGCAGCTGGCTGTGGCCTTACTGGACAAATGTTGGAGCGGTATCAGTCGTCTCATCTGGCTCAGGGCAAGAAAACGAATATGTGTTGGTAGAAAGTGTATAGCAGGTGTATAACAATCACATGAAAGTCAGCCATTCTCTACAGCTAGACGATTTTCAAATATACATGTGTCCTGACAAGGATACAGTTCCTTAGCAAAGAATGACAGATTACCTTTATTGGTATTATAACTGTCATAAACATATACTAATCTTTGTCAAATGTTTAAAACCATTTTCTCTTCGTAGTGTCTCATCTTGTGTGCTGAAACGTTTTTTTCTGTTTTACATGTGTGTGGGTTGGGATGGGAAGCATCTGTAACAGTGTATGTTTAAATGTTCGGTGTATTTTGTCAGCTTTGAAAGCTTGAAAATGAAATGTTCTAAAAAGAAGTAGGAGACGAAGAAATCTAAAATTGCATCTTGCAGGACTTTAACGTTCCCTTTTTCCTACCTGCTTATTTTCTAGCTTGGAGCCACTTGAAGCACATAAATGGAAGGTAAGAAGGCACCTTGGACAGGAAAACAGGAAATCTGACATTCATTTCTCCAGTTTGAGCAATGGTGTCTCTCCAGGTCACTTGAATGCCTTTGAAATGTGGGATGAAACCATATGAGTACGCATACGAAACCCACACAAACACTGAGAGAGAAAGCAAACACTAACACGCACTGCGTTAGTGTTTGCTTTAAATGTTGCTGTAGTGTATGTCATTGTCCAGATCTGTCCTGAACAAGAAGTAAAAGACACAGCAGAGGTGAATTTTCATGTTTTTGTCTGTGGAACATTGAAATGTCACACAAAAAAAACTCCACCAGGGATCAGACCTGGGTCCTTGTGTTAACCACTGAATTGCTGTGTCACCCCAACCTCTTGAATGGCTTAAACTATTTTATGCTACTTACTTCTAACCACCATTTCTGCACCAAATCATACATTTTCTAAGGTAGATTATCAGGAAAACAACCAGTCAAAGTTCTTATTTAGAGTGAATGACAGCCAAAATCTTTCTGATTGCCCTTTTCTAAATTGCTTTCATATTGACATTTATGTTTCATTACTTAAACCTCCACTGTTAGTGCATCATTTTTGGAAACTGTGCTATGTAACTGTATTCTATGATAATCTCAGTAATTAATTATGGTTTATATACCGTATACATTCACCAGGAGTTGAAGACATTGGCAACAAGAAACACTTAAAAAAGACCTAATATCTACTCACATCTGCTTCACTATGTGTTATAAACCATTAATGCTTGTATATTGCCTGTAAAATATAAAAATAAAATGTTACCCTTTTTAAATGTTACCAGTTTATTTATCTTAAGGAATGGGAGAATTTCTCAACCCATAAAAGGAAACTAAATGCTTCAGTTTATCTGAAAATTTCAAACTCAAAGAGAATAGATATTTTGCTTTTTACAAGAAAATTCACTTTGGCAGAAAAGAGCAGAGTTAAATCGAAGTACTTTCATGCTGTGCTGCAGGTGTTCATCTTAACTCCTGCAAATGTATGCAGCTCCAGTGACGTGTGATTTGAAGAAAGCGTGCTTGTGTGTAAATTTACATCAAGAATGGCATTTCAGACTTTTTTTTTTTCATTTTTCAACCAAATAGCAGTTTTATGTTGTTTTAAATTTGTTTTTTTCCGAAAGAAACAGCATATGCATAAGATTCTTCAGTTCGGTTAGTCTGAATAATGGACCTTTTCAATAACAGGCGCCGTGTGACTTCTTGTCTGTGAGCTCTTTGTGATGCTCTCTGCTTTCTTAAGCATCTGTGTCCAGCCTGAGCAGAGATAGACGTTATGGTTGCAGAGAGCACCTAATGGAAAGACAGGATTCGGTCACAGTTGGGGGGTCAAGTGATCTCTCTTCTCTGGAAGGATCTTTCAGATGGTTGTGGTGAGACTAATTTTGATAGCATGCAAAATGGTGGCATTACTTTTATCTTCATTAACAAAGAGACTTTTTCTACTTTTTTCCCCTAAGATTTGTCTATCCTTGCAGCAACTGATTAAAGCAAAAATGTTCTGTCTTCTTTGGAATTAAGTACTGAATGTTGTCTGTAATACATAATTATTTCATGTGACAAATGTGCAAAAAAAAAAAGTCCCAATACTCTGATCTGAGTTTCACTAATGTTATTTTGTCATCACTTGTATAGCAACAGTGATATTTTACCAAAGCAAATGGTTGGTTACTAAAATAGTTCTCTGGCCCCCTTTTCACACATCTGCAAAGGATGATGTATGGCGTATTTTGACCATATTAAAATATTGTGTTCCATCATTTGCATCAGAAACTAATCACTTCCTGTGGGACTTAAACATGTAATGTAACATTATGTGGTAATTCAAATCCCAACTACATTTCGGACAGTTCACTAGATAATCATCCCCTGAATATCTCCAAGGTTGACTTTAGTTCTCCATCAGCACCAGAAGCAGAGGGTAGCGCAAAAATAAATTCAGTTAAACTTGTAGGAAGCAAATTTTTGTGATCTTAAGAGTTTTCATTAAAAACATATGATCGGTTTACAAGATATGAAAGCATTGGTGTTTAACAAACTACCCAGCAGTATGTGAAGTACTTAAATTGACTCTGTCCAAACAAGCTACATCTTACATATTCATGCATCAGTGATGATCATCCAGTAATAAGTCTGACAAGGATATTTAGGCTGCAACGTTAATACTTTTAATATTTATACGATAATTACATTTCCTAGAAAATACTTCTATACTTGTAGTTCAGTTACTTTTTGAATGCAGGACTTTTATTTGTGTTTTGTTAATAGTGTTTGATTTGTATTTTGTGTTATTAAATAAATAACACAAGTATAAACATATTAAGTAAAAGATCTGAATGCTTCTTCCAGTAAATACAAAAGCAGATCCCAAAGTGACAGAAGGCCTTTTTAATTCAGTTTTCTTCTTTAAATTTTTTAAACGTCTTCATCCACCACAAAAAAATAAAACGTACAGATATTTTGGCTTTATGCTTTCTTCAGTGTGCAATAATAATTCATATACATGGAATAGGATTGGAGTTAAAACTATAAACATACTGTATCCTGTACTGCCTGCGTTTTGCATTACATACATACTGAATTATAAAATAATTAACAGTCAGTGAAAGCAGTCATGGTAGCTGCGGCTGGCTGAAGGTAATATTTGGTCAAATTCAGTCGGCACACCACATTGGGATTTCTGCTATAAGGGGTCGTGACCTGGTTCCTGTGCTGCTGCTCTCCCCAGACCTCTGCTGGCAGAGCTGAAACAGCAGAGCCACACTGGTAGGTTGTGTGAGAGGACAAGTGGTTTTGGCATGCACATCAGAGCGTGATACCCAAGCATTTTGGTCCTATCACATGCCACACACACTCACGCTCACACACAAGTACAACACACACACAGAGCATTCTTGGTCGTGTAAAATGGATTGTAACACTGGCCACTGTAATGAAATGATGCCAGCAACCCACAGTATTCCTTTACAGCTAAACTCACTAAAGGTTTCAGTGTACTCTCAGTGTCCAGTGGTGTTGTTACGGCCTAAAAAAGGAGTTTTAACAACTGTATTTTTTGGAAGATATTGTAAGTAATCTGCCCGTTTCCTCCTCTGACTGCAGATGAGGCAGCCATACTTGATTTTCCCGGTGTTCAAGTCAGCGGACAGAGCACAAATGAGTTTAAATCTGACAAATGTTAAAGTATATTTTTGTTCAAATTCACCAATAAACACTGTTCTGATTAATAGAAAAACCCCTCTGGTTGTTTTAGTCAAACCTTTGAAGGGATTTTTAGGCGAGTGACAAATATCACCACGGACAAATTCTTCCAATTTGCTCATTCACTGATTTAGTCTCAGACATGTTCGTGCACGCTTCAGGGAAATCTGTTCATCTGTGATCGTTCACATTTGGGTGTCAGTGTAACCTGTTTATTGAACACCCAGTAGCAACATCAAGATCACTTCTTGTATAACTGTAATGATGCCCCCCCCTTTTTTTAGGAAACTGACATTAAACCAAGAGCAGCCTTATCTTGGGGACATCGTAGGCGGCCATGACAGGTTATACACCATTTAAAATGTTGCATTATCTCAATGCGTTTGTGCCGGTCTGAGGCGAATCATCAAAGACACGAGATCAGCGGTTGGCTATGACATGGTACCTTGTTTATGCACAACTCAGAGTAGCAGGCATCCTGTTAAACTCTCACAACCGTCCAACGCCATCCTTACATAAACAAACATTAAACGAACTGGGGTTGCATTTGAAGTGGAAGTGTGATTTCATGTGACACTAAAACAGAACGAGGTGCTTTATTGGTTTTCTTTTGCGTTAAACGGAAGAGGACAGGTGAGCTCTGCCGTGGGGTGATAAGAGCCTCGGGACATACAGACAACAGGTTTCTTAACATATTGTTTAAGAGGGATAATGGAGCACTGTTGAACATCACGCTGAGAAGACAACAGTCATCAGCTGTGCTTTGTCATGTGCCTTGTATTTTCTACTTATTTGTTCCCAGTTACTTAATGGCTTCAGAGCGTGAGATCACTCTCATTTGCAGAGTTCAGATTGTCTGTCTTTGTGCAGCACATTGTCCACCATCTCCATTATCTTCCACCTGTTCCTTAGGGATCAAATTGGATTTGCGCTCTCTTTCCTTCTTCCCCGGACCTCCGTCTCCAGTGTCACGTCACTATTTTGCGCTGCTTGAGTCAAGTGAAGGTGTTATTGAGGATACACAGAATTCACACTATAATGAGCAGTGACAGGATGTCACCCACTCTGCCACAGATCAACCCCCAGCCCGCTGCTGCCGCCCCTGCACCCACCTGCACCCATCCAGCTGAGTCTGACTGTTTGTGTGATGTCACCCGCACACCCCACTCGTTTCTGCGGAACTGATCGGCCTCTTGATGTTGTTGCAACAAGGAGGCAACATCAACTCTCTGCTCCAAGGCTTGGCTGAATGTGACTGTGTTGTATTCTCGGTTTTACCATCTTCTGTTTCTCGTGTGTCCTTGCGCAATCTGTCCTCCCTCTGATACCTCTGATCTCTTTGGAAAATCCACAGAGAGTTGCCCTCTCTCTCTCTCTGTGGCCTTTGACTGTGTTTGATCACTGGTTGAGTTATAGATGTCTCCATGACTCATAACTCAGACACCAGACTCAGATGTCAACATAACATATGTTGTTTTCCCACTCCCCTGCCACACATTGTGTGTGAGGAGATGATGTAGGAAATAGTAAGGTTCTTGTGGGAAGTCTTGTGATCTAAAGCAGTGGTTCCTGTCCTTATTGCCTTTTGACATTAAACAATGTCAGCTTGTGACTTGGGGACATGACATGGGAACAGTTCATCCAAAGAGTGGTTTTCTCTGATTGTTTCATTTGATTTTAAGACGTCAGAAGAGATTAAACTATCCAGTATTTAAAAATAAAAATTAAAAAGTTTTGGGTAACTGATTTACTGGGTCCTGACTCAGGTTTGGAACCACGGCTTCTCTAAAGGACCATTTCTAAAAGAGCCTGCAATGCTGAAATGGTCTTATGCACTGTAAAGTCTTTATGGTTACATGCAGTGACTTATAATCTCCAAACCCTTCATGCCTTGCTTTGCCTTACTTTATTTTATTATACCTCTGTGTTTCCTATGTGTACTGTACGGAGCCAGCTAGGAGGAGACTGAACAGTGAGAGTTCAGGCAAGGTTCACACGTAGGCTAACTTGTTCCAAATGAGTGTGAGGAATTCCTGAGTCCTCGCTCTCCTTATTAACCAAACATCACCTTGTCAACCCTACACGTCTGTTCAGAGCTCCTCCCTGTGCTGCACATAATGAGATGAATATCTCAAATCAGCTTTCTTTAATTAAAGGTACAACACAAAGTAAGCTTTTCACCAGCCTCCTCCAAAGAGCGCGCTCTCTATCGTGATAAAATAATTCCCACGAGGAAGTGATTACACATTTGGATAATTCTGAGCAGATGTGAAAATGTCTCAACACGTTAACACGACTGTGGTGGAAGTGCCGACCTTGTCACTGTTGAAGCAGTTTGCCGCGGCATCATAGAAACAGTCTCCAGAGCCTTGAGTCTGGAGGGAAAACTATGAATGGACACAGGATGATGGTAAAAATGACCACTTTTTAAATATTTTTTGGGGCCTTATGCACTAAGCAGCTTCCTCCTCTTAAACTGTTTAGGTAGCAGTTCATCATACTGACCACTGTTTTATTACATTCAGACAAATTTTTCATGCAGTTCTTTCAACTTCAGCAGGAGTGAGGCCGGCCAACATGAGAGAGAAGCAGCTGATATGGTTTGTGCATTGAGTTCGAGTGCAGATGAGAGATTATTTTTAAAGAACATCTGCCTCCTTGTCAACAAAGACAGAGCTTTTACCTTCAACATTAATATGCCCATGAAATGGGAAAAAGCTTCAGGAAAACGATCAAATTAGATTTATGATTTTCTTTTATTTTTATAGTGCAAGCGAGCAGAGATTGGAAAACTGCAGGAGGGTATTTTTCTGAATGTTTACTGTGTTTGGGGTGTGTTTAAATTTTAAACTGTGTGATAAACCTGTTTAACATCCTGTTTTTAACTTGTGTGTTTTATGTATTTTATTCTCCACCGTCTTCCTCTTAAACTAGGGCCACAAAAAAAAAAGATGTTATTCCTTTTTTAATTTTATGGAGTTTATTCATTACACACAGACAGTGCAGAACAGAGGTTTATCGGCTCTGACAGGCATCTTTCAGAGTGAACTGGCCTTTGTAACATCTGCTGTATTGCAGAAATTAAAAAAAAAATCTAAATATATTCTGCACACCATTCACTAAAGACAAAAAGTGTTGTTTGTTTGGATTCATCGCCCCACCCTCACCTTCTGGGAGATAAAAAAAAAAGAAAAAGAAAAACTGCAAAAATTTGAATAAAAATTATGTTTATATGCACTTAATGCCTGCACTTCCTGCCTTTGTTCGGCTCAGAGAAAGATAAAGCCTAAATTGGCGATGCCTCTCAACAAAGGTGTTTTCTCTTTTGTGCTCCTCAATGTGAATAGCAAAACATTGGGTATAGAGAAAATACATGTAGATAGGAGAGAAAAAAGTGTTCACCTACAAGCAAGAAAGAAACTTTGGTAATTGCCATAACACAAATAATGAGAGGCTATGTAGGCAAGTGTTTGAAGAGCGGCCCTGATCAAGATAAGATTGGAGACAGTATCATGAGAGAGAGGAAGTGTTTTTCTGTCTGCTGCCGCTGAAAGGAAACTTAAGTGACAGAGTTACTTACATGAGCCAGACGCTGAGCTGAACCCTGCAGAAACAACCAGGATAAATGCAGTTTGGAGTGTGACGGAGACGAGTGGAATTCAGACGCCAGTTCTGGTCAGATGATACAGATACATAATGCATTCATACATACATTAGGTCCACAAAACTGATGTTTGGAGCTGCATAAGGCTCAGACATAGAAAGGTGCCTAAAGAGGGTTTTGTGCCCTTTCAAACATAATTCAACTCATAGAAAAAGCAGTAGTCGCCCACTAGTGGACATGCACCATCTGTATGGCAACTTCACATCCCAACAAAAAACTTTAAAACAACACAGGCCATCTACAGGCTGTTGTAATATGAGAATCAGCTCTTTTTGCCACAGTATTCACTCTCTGCCACAGCTTTTTTGTTAACAAAGATCAAATTTTACTCTATAAACTGGCAAATAAGCAATGAAAACTCTTAATAAGGAGGCTGTAATAATCTGTTCTTCCATAAAACCACTCTAATCTCTGGATTACTATGAATTTAACCAGGCATTATGGTTTAAATGAATCTAAATATCTTTGAATTCATCGTCACATCTATAAAAATGTCAACACATAAACAACTGCAACGTAGTGCAATTCAAGCAGTGCAACTGTGCTGCCTTTGTGTTTCTTTTTGTGTCTGTGAGTGTTTCCATTCAGTTCTAAAGTAGTTTTTGTTCTTGGTTTGCAGGGTTGTTGTTCAGCTGTTCTTCTTATTGTGTCCTCCTCCTTCATGTCTCTCTGAAAAGCAACTTAGAAATTGTAAATTTGGGGAATTATATACAGAATTTTCTGCTTAACATTTTATTTGGATAAAAGTGTAACAGCAGACTGTAGATCAAGAAATAACTAAAAACCTCAGACCACACCTCAGAAGACATTCAGTCTCAAAACACTGGCCTATAGGTGAGGAAACACCTGTGTCTTTATGTTTGCAAAAATATTACAGACTAAACAGCATCACCCTTAAATTCATAACAATGTAAATGACGCAAATGTGCCTGCACACTCTAAACTCTGTTCTTTTGGGTGTAATTATCAGCAGCTGCATAACAAATGAATATCAGGGTAATAATGATTAGAATAACAGAGGCAAGACCTGGTTGTGGTGAACCAATGATATTTGCAAGGATACGGGATTATTAGCTTTATGTGCGTGTCTGTGTGATTCTTTAAAAAAAAAAAAAAAGAAAGAAAGAAAGAAAAGAAAAGGCAGAAAGAAAACAGACCTGTTATAGCATCAGAGAGAGAAACAGAGAGGTGGAGTGTTTGTAGAAGAACATGCTTTCCGTAAGAGAAATTTGCTATTGTTTGGATTTCACATGATTGATGCTTGACTTAATCCAGTGCTCTTTGCGCCTTCCCAGGAGGGTGAGGCGGTCTCTTTGTGCTTTTCTGTCCCATGTGAAGCAAACCAAAGCGGGAGAGTGAGGGTCATAGCTATTCGGCAGGGTACCAGATCCTTCCCACCGGCACATCTGCATGTGAAATCGCCATTTCACCCCTCCACACTCCCTAATTGTTGCTAAAATTATTTGTGAAATTGCCTTCCACCAGGAGTGTTTTCCACGGCAATTGTCACACAATTTTATATGCACGGTGGGCCCACAGAGTTGACACATGCACCTCTTCTTTTCTGCCATATGTGCTCTTTTTTATTCGAGTTTAATAGTAGCGCTTTTTTTTTTTTTTTTAAACAATTACCTTTAAGCAATTACTCTTGTGTGTACTCCAGGGCAAGCCAACCTGTTGTCATCAATAGCGGGTCGATCCAAATGTTGTAATTACCACAAAAGCTATAGGAGCGATTTAGATGTTCATGCTGCGCACATTTACTTAATTGAAAGGTTAACAAGCCAAAAGCATCTTATAGCCTAACCTTCGCCAAGCAGAGCCGCTTCAGCGCAGCCCTGTCCATTCAGAAACAACATCATAAATTCCTGACTCAATCATTTTGGGCCGTTATTTTTTATTTATTTATTTATTTATTTATTTATTTTTTAATTCACACGAAGCGCTGCGTGTGCACGGGTGCATCTCTGGACCAGTAACTTTTGAACAAAGACGTTTACACTCTTGGAGTTTTATCGAAAACGTGATGATTTTGTTCAATGAATTCAGACATTTTCACCAAAAAAATTACACTTAAATCGGAATCTAATTATTCGAATAATTATTTAATAACTTTCAACTGAGCGCTTTTATTCTGACTTTGCCATTGTTGTCATACTGGCAGTTTAAAGGCTATATGTTTTTTCCCCCTTAAGTTTGTTCTGATCAGTCAAAGAAAGAAAGCAGGAAAGAAAGAAAGAGGAGGGGGAAAAAAGGAACCTATCATCATTATAAAGGCATTAATATTCCACAGGTTTGAACTGCTGAATATCATGGAAGCAGACACAGACAGGATTTAGAATAACATTTTAGATATAATAACATTTTGAACTGGCTTTGGTGTATGGGCTCTTACGAGGGAGGCAGCAGTGAATTAAAAGTGGAATGTGTTGCTCTGATTGGTCGGTCCGCTCCTGGCTAAACCCACTCTCTTTCATCCATAAAAGAAAGGCCAGGGAGCCTATGGGAGCGCTCGGCTGTCTCCTCCTACGACATGCACGAAAGTTGGCCACTTAAACTACTTCCAACCAGCCAGCAGACATTATACTGAACCCAAACTACACCAAGGGAAAAGAATAACAGTGCATTTTCTTTTTCCAATTCAGACACACAACTTTCGGTGCAACTCCTCCATTTCCCTTCTCAGAGGGGTTTTGCATTTTATTTGCTGCTGCCTTTGTTTTATTTTTTATTTTATTTTATTTTATTATTTTGGCACATTCATCGCACCGGAGGAGAGCATCACTTTTATTTTTCCCCCGGGTGGAAGAAGGGCTTGTCCAGTTTCTCCGCCTGGGATTGGGATTTGACAGCAGAGAGAGAGAGAGAGAGAGAGGGAGAAAGAGAGAAAGCATCTTTTTGAGCATTTTGAAGACATTCCGATTTTTTCTTTTCTTGACTTGGACTTTGTGAGAGTAGCAGGTTTGAACAGAGTCTGTTTTGGTGTTTGTCTGAGTAGCTGCAGGATGGCTACTTTACCAGGAACAGTGCCTCGGATGGTGCGCCCTGCGCCAGGCCAGAACTACCCGCGAACCGGCTTCCCCCTGGAAGGTAAGAAAAATGACAGCATGTGTTTAGTGTTTGAACTCATCAGGACTCCGCTCTGTCAGCTTGTGGCGTGATGGTCTCACACACACACACACACACAGCACAGTTTGTTACCCGGCGACATGCTGGGAAATGAAACGGTGGGTGGACAAATACGACCTCCAATCAGTGACGATCAAAGTTCACAGCCTGAATTAAACCTGAAGTTTGGGGAAAAAGCAGCAGCTCGAGCTTTGAAAATCACCTCACAGCTTTTTGTAAGATGCTTTGTTTCAGCTTGATGATATGATCTGTTTTCATGCATTTATGAGTTCAGTGTATTTATTTGTAATTGATTTTAGTAATTCCTGTTTATTGTACAGTATCTACATGAAATGTGTGTATTAATAACTATTCTATTTCATGATTTATGGGTTTTTTTTTTATTATGTTTTCACTGCTTTGACTTTCGAATTGCAAATCAAGTGCATTAATAATAACTATAGGCCCAGAAATGAATGTATTTTAAATTATCCTCTGCACTAAAAAATAAATCAGTCTAACAGTAATTTATGTTTATAATAATTTAGATTACAGAGTGATCAAATACTTTTTTACTACATTTTAAGGAACATTTTTTACAAATCGAACCTCGATTTTTACACACACACACACACACACACACACACACGCACGCACACGCACGCACACAAAAGCTATTTAATTGGTAATTTTTTAAACATTTCTATGCCCACCACACTCTAGTCGTCTGAACATATGGGCGGAAAAAAGATCACTTTGTATTTGCATGCATTTATGGAAACAGTTTTCCCATTACACCCAGTTCGTGCTCAAGTGCTCTGGACTGAAATGTACAAAAACCACGTAGCTCGCAAGTTACTCGAGCTCCGGGATTTGTTCAAGTGTCCTGCTGCTGGAAATGGCAATAATACACACAGCAAAGAGATGGCTCAAAGGATCACATCAATATTTGTACAGCATGACTAGGAATAATCAAGGTGGGAAGTGTCACCCTGTTTAGTGTCTCTTGAATGTGAAATTGGATCCTGAAGTGGCCTCGGATACATCCTGTCAGCCAGACTGACGCTGGATGAATTTGGCACAACGCTCTCTTGAAAATGTATAATATGATAATGTGCGTAAACTGCGTCCCATTAAAAGTCAGCAACACATAAAAACATGCCGCTGTTTGACCACATCACAGGCTAAATAGCAGCTTCGTCTACTTAAAAGTAAACATTTCAAAGCTTTAGTAAACAAGATGTGTGTTTGTTTTGGTTGTTTTTAAGACTTCTGTTGTTTATTGTGGTGCAGTATCCACCCCTCTGGGCCAGGGTAGGGTGAACCAGCTTGGCGGAGTGTTCATCAACGGGAGGCCCCTGCCAAATCACATCCGACACAAGATAGTAGAGATGGCCCACCACGGCATTCGACCCTGCGTAATCTCGCGACAACTGCGAGTTTCTCACGGTTGTGTCTCCAAGATCCTCTGCCGGTACCAAGAGACCGGCTCGATCCGTCCGGGGGCCATAGGAGGCAGCAAGCCCAGGGTGAGTGGGGGTCCATGAACGAGTCTGTGGGTCACAGCAGCGCGAGGATGGGCGTCAGGTTGGGTGGTGCAGGGGTGCATGAAGAGCATGACACCTGAGTGAGCCCATATCTGATGTTGTGTTATCTTAACAGCCTCATGGAGCACAAAGCTTAAGACAAAAAAATGTTAGGCCTCCTCTGTTTGGAGGTAATAATAATAATAATAATAATAATAATAATAATAATAATAATAATGTGCTTCATGTAACCAAAGATTTTCTCCCCTAAATTTTGCATTACATGTATATCACGGCCCACCTGTAACACCTCTGCTGTAGTCCCACTGATCATAACAAACTTCATAGCTGATGTTTTATTTTTCCTAAATACTTGCATAAATATCCAGTATTTTAGATAATCAATAATAAATAGAAATAGAAAAAATAATAATAAACAAAATTAAAAACAATGAGAAGTCAGGATGTTTGTGATGATCAGACGTTATTGATTGTACAGTAGTAGCCATATTGTGTTCCACACAGTGTATTTGTTATTACACATCATTTTACATGGGGGCACAAGGTTTTCTACTACTGTGAAATATTTAGTTTATAGTGCTGTTAAGGCATTTTTCTTTGTCTAAATAGTAGTAATACGGATACATTATTCGTATCTTGTAACTGTTCATTTTCTTGTCGTTCCTCTCAATTAAAACTGTCTGAAATTTCTGTTTTTCCCCTTTCTTCTTCTTCTTCTTTTTTTTTTTTTCTTCACATTCACATTTCCATTTCAAACCAAAAGCAGGTGGCAACTCCTGACGTGGAGAAGCGGATCGAGGAGTACAAGAGAGAAAACCCGGGTATGTTCAGCTGGGAGATCCGGGATAAGCTGCTGAAGGACGGGGTGTGCGACAGAAGCACAGTTCCTTCAGGTGAGGCTTCATCTGGTAAGCTGCACTTTTTTTTTCTTATTACCAGCGAACACTGCAGCATCACCTCTGAATGAACATCACTTTGAATCCAACATGTTTTGAGCCTCAGTTACTGATAATAAAAACATGTTTCAGTGCACTCAGGAAGCACACCTACAGCTGTTTGACCCAGAAAAAAAAGTCATCCAAAGTGCCTTTGGTGCTCAGTAGTGAATTTATATTATTGTATTTATAGTGTAATTTTGCTCCTTTTACTATAGAATTTTGTTTTAAACATTTTCTCAACGCAGCTGCTTAATGTAAAACTTTACCTGTGCTATTTTTGTATCCTTCTAAAAAAATGTATGATAGGATTATTATGGTTCTTTTATGGGTTTTAGGGCTAATCACCCATTTACCTTTTTGTTGCCATTAGTGAGCTCCATCAGCCGCGTTTTGAGGGCCCGATTTGGCAAAAAAGATGACGAGGATGACTGTGATAAGAAGGATGAAGATGGAGAAAAGAAAACAAAGCATAGCATCGATGGCATCCTCGGTGATAAATGTAAGTTAACAGCAGAAAGTATATGGCCCTTTTGCACATGTCTGAAATAACAAATTATTATTATTATTATTATTATTATTATTATTATTATTATTATTATTATTAATTAATTAAATTGCAGCCTTGTAAGCAGGAAGCAAATGTTTTAAACAGACTTCCTACTTCACGTCCTCTTGGGAAATTGTCCCCCCCACATCCGAGCTGCAGCTAAACACAGAATTTATTCCTGCTTTTAACTCCGAGCCAGCAGTTGTTCATTTACTCAATTATTTATGAGAGCCTTGGCAGAAGGTATTTAACTGCAGAAAATTAATTTGTGTAGCGAATTCCTCCTCATTCATTCACTCATTTAACGACCCCTAAACGACAGCTGACAGTTGACCCATTTCAACAATCGATGTCAGTTCACTGACATTTCACCACTTGTCAGTTAAAGAGGAAATCAATGTTCATATTATTATTTGCTCTATTAGTAATGCTGCGAGGAGGGAAAAATAAAGCTTTGGTGCAAGTCAATAGAAGCTTTTAATAACCTTAAAATGTGTTGCTGTGTCATGTGGGTTTCATGTTTTTGTGGCATATTTAAATGTATTTTAAATACAACTATAATATTTCATCCGGGAAACACTACATGCAATTAGACTGAGAAAGTGTGAGGGTTTCTTATCCTGAGCGAGTTCTTTAACACGAGTTGTAGTAGAGTTGTTTGACAGTTTACAAGACAAACTTTTGATTTTATTGACATATTTTATTTAGCTGAGTGTTTTACTGGTTTTCTTGGCCTTGGGGAGTGAAACACGCACAACCTCCCAGCGATATGAAGGTTGGCCCTTCTGATGATCAAACATGTGTGAATGGGAGTTTATTTAGAAAGGAGTCCAGAAAAGACATACACCCCCTCAACCCCCACACCTCCTTCTTTGCCCCCCCCCCCCCCTCCCCTCAAAAAAGACACTGCCAAAAATTTTTCAAACTTGAAGATGGACTTCACGAGCAAAACCTCCCCTCTATTGACGCTTTTCCAAAGCGAAGAGTCCGAGGTACAAAAGCAAATCCTGGAAAGCAGGGCAGCGAAAAAGGCGAGTATGGGCCCGTCCATTCTCATTCAAAAATCGGGTAAAAGAGAGAGAAAACTTTGGACAAAGGGCAAGGAGAGACATAAAAGGAGATGAATTATTCAGTACGCCCCGCTGGTTGATAGTTTTGTAATTTTATATAATGGCGTTGGAGAAGAATCAGTTGATAGCGTGAAAACGGTCTCCTTTTTTCTGTCACACCACGCATTAATGTTATGAGAAAAATGTCACCATTTTGTTGCAAATATCTCCAGTGTTCACGTAGACGGTGTGTGAATCCTGCTGGCGACAACATTTTTGGCGATTTTTTTTCTCCGTTCAGTACGCACAACCCAGCCGCGCTGAGGACACGTTTTTTTTGTTGGATAATGTGATAGTTTGACTTATAAAGTGTTAACCACATTACCATCGCATTATTATTGACTTTCCTCTGTTAGTTTAAAATATCCACATAATGTTCCTGCTTCCATTTTTTTTCTTAGCGCTGCTTATGTTTTAAATTGGGACTGAATTACGTTGCTATAAAAAGAGACGCACCCTGTGCGTAATGCAGTTTAGACTACCGGCATCCGGATGGCATTTAATAATGTTAATACTTATTAGAGTAAGCACTGGAAACGATGGTTGCTGAATAGGTGGCTGTGTTCGTGCCGGGTGTAATAGCTCGCAGGCATGGTAAGAAATGTATTTATCCCCAATCAGCCCCTCACTCTCCGAGTTTGAAGCACAGCCCTTATGTGGAGAGGGGTTTTAAAGCAGATTAAATAGAGCCTTTTATTTCTTTTCACTTTCATCTCAGAGCGGAGCTCACAGTGGCTCGCCCTGGGCACAAAATTCATGAGATTTTTTTTTCGTTTACTTATCCAGATTTTAAGACTTTATTTATTTATCTATTTGTTTATTAGCTCTGTGTATTTGATTTTCTCAAAGGTTACATCACGGATTTATCCCAGCTTTAATCTAGCTTTATTAAACGTGTTTTTTAAACTGCTAACCATATTATAGTGTTTGTAAATTTCATTTCCTTGCATGGAGTCAACTGTATCTCAGAAGGATATAGGGGAAAAGGTAAACCAACCAAAACTCAGTTTTAATGCGTCGAAAATAGTTGCAATTTATGGGCCTTTTTAAATTCTGATAACTGTTTACCGTCTGGTGATCACCAAGCGCAGATCCTGGTCCACCCACCATTCTTTCCCATCCGTGGTCCACACTTTAATGGTCATGTGCGGCAGTTGAAGTCAGTGCCAAAGTTTAATTACGCGCAAGGAATTGGGGGTAGAGAGGTTGCACGACATGTGTGCAAACTTGGGCATCCTTTTGTTTTGCGCCACACCGGTGTGTGTGTGTGTGAGAGAGAGAGAGAAGGTGAATCAGCTGTCCGGCGTCCATCTGCCACACTGATGCATCCAACCTGACCGTCAGATGAGGTGGAGACAGGCGATGGACACTTCAGCAAATCGCAGGATTACCTGAGGTCCTCAATCTAATTAAACAGATGCCACGTGGGATTATTTCCGAGCATCAGGGAGGGAAAGTGACAAAACGGTGGAGAAGTGTGAGGAAGTCAGACAACCCAAAGACCCAGGTTAGGAGTACAGGGGTGGAAATGCTGCTGTTACATTAAAGGCAATTTTAAATGCATTGAACATGAGCCATAAATTGTGACTTACACTTTTGAAAATATTTGTCTATAGATTTTCCCCTTTCCTCCATTCCTGTCTCGGTTTGTGTTGTAAGGTTTGCTACCTGCAAAGGTTTGCAAATTGACGTCATACGTAAGCAATTACGCAAAAATGATTTTTTTAATTTTATTTTTTTTTTAGGTTTATCCTCCACTCCCAGGCGTAGCCATGTTTTCAGGCAGAAACACAAAAACACAAAAGCAACAATTTCTGCTGTTATTAACGATAAACTCGGCCCACGGTGATGAAAAGTGTGAAAAGCTGCGCACTCCGTGTTTTTCCACGTCATGAAACACACATGCGGGCACTCGCGCACGGGCGCACACACCAACACACACTCTTTCGTGCACACGCGCACCCAGTCTCTAAGTGTATGGTAATATAATGTAGCTATATTTCGGGTCTAAAGCCGTGCTGAATGAGAAGGACAGGGGAATGAAGCGAGAGACCACTTCAAACAAATCCATCTGGAACAGTGTGTGAGAGAGATTCAGTGAAAGTATGGGGAAGTTATTTAGCTATTAATAACGTTTTTTCCTCAGGCATTGAGAGTGACTCCATCTGCACTTTCTCGCAGCTATTTGGCTGGGTGGAAATTGAGGGAGACCCAAATGTTGGGCAGAGATAACATACCCATCATAGCCCAGACCCTGCGCTGTGCTTCACTGCATTAAACTCGGATTAACCTCCCCTGTCCCCGCAGCCACTCAAGCCACATTTCACTGGAATTTACATCGGTAGGCCTTCATTTTTTATAAAGGGGGCAGGAGCTGAAAGACAGGACATGGTCGATAATAAAATAAAATAAAAATAAAGTACATTAAAATAAAATAAAATAAAATAAACAATAATGACAATAATAATGCATTTTTGATAATTTTCTGGGCCGGTTGCACTTACAGTAAGCTAAATGGGGGAAAAAATCCTTAAGGGTAAAGTGCTTATTGAATATTGAAACAAAATTCTAATTTTCTGATTCTTATTTTTAAGTAAACAGTAGGCCTAAACTTTTTTGCTCAGTGTGAACAGCCATTCCTTGTTGTTAACAACT
>JBBMJY010000018.1:17026739-17052577 GCA_037833715.1 Toxotes lorentzi
TATATATATTTTTTTTTTTTTTTTTTTTTTTAAGCCAGTAAAAAGTGTCACTGTAATAATACTTGAAATATTGTTTAAAGAGTAAAATGAGCTATGTCAGACTTCAGTTTACAAGTCTTTTTAGTTTTCAAGACTTCTGGACCTTTGGCTGTTTGGCTGAATTTAAAGGAAAACTTTATGTTTTTCTTATAAATCACTGTTGTTCAGATTATATTTATTTGGTATAGGTGATAGCTAGCTACCTGTCCTCTTCCTCACATGGTTGTAGCCTAATAAATAGTGGCTGGTTTATGATTATATTATAACCTTTAACAACTACTTGTGCCAAATGAATATATAGTGAGCACATTAACTCCATGTAGCTAGCTTAAATGTCAGGAAACTTGTACTTTGGTCGTGAAATAACGTTCCTTAGAAAAGGCTAACTGCAGTGTTTCAGTGGTTTCTGTTAACATG
Source organism: Toxotes lorentzi (assembly GCA_037833715.1). Classification (NCBI taxonomy): domain Eukaryota; kingdom Metazoa; phylum Chordata; class Actinopteri; family Toxotidae; genus Toxotes; species Toxotes lorentzi. Next base: position 17,027,196 of record JBBMJY010000018.1, read on the forward strand.
CAGGCTAAACCTAAAATGGAGCGACAAATTTCGATTTTAGCTCAAGCAACAGAGTAAAGATGTGGTTTTTGCTGACACCCATACCTCTAAATTGAAGGTAAATTGTATACCTGTTCATTTTTTTTTCTAATTTCATTCATTTTATTTAGGCTACTACAACACTGAGCAGGCTTAAGATGAGAAATATCAAGAAATTATTACTTTCTCAGGGTGTGAGCATTTCCATCAGACTATTTTGGTGACGTCTTTATTCAAAATGTGTGTGTGTGGTTTTTTTTTGTTTTTGTTTTTGTTTTTGTTTTTGTTTTTTTTGTCGGCACATTAACTCCATGTAGCTAGCTTAAGATTGCAGTAAGCTTTGTTCTTTGGTTGTCAGGTAACGCGTTGCCTAGTGATGACTAATGGCTGTCATTTAACGGTCAATCAATAGGCCCAAAACCGTGTGACGAATTTCAGTATTAGTTTAAGTAATAGGCTAAAACCGTAGTTTTTGTTGACACTCTTAAATCTGGACGGAAGTTGAACTGTAGACATGCTGTTTTTTTCCCCTACAACACTGAGCTGGCTTAATATGAAAAATATCCCCCAAAATATACCTTCTCTAAATGTAAATAATTCCACCAAATAGTTTTAGTCCCATTTTTCAATAATTATATAATTCAAAATGCATGTTTTTACTGCAAAAGCTAATGCTGTAATTTGCTGTTAATGACGTATCGCTATATTTGATGGCAATAGCTACTACCAATGTAACAAATTAGCCTATTGGTTCCAGCAAGGTAACATGAGCAAACCGTGCAACATAATAACATGAAACCCATTGCTTATGAGTAATGAGCAATGCATCAATTTTAAGGAGTGCAGTTAAAGCTTGTAGGCCTACCAAACCGGAGAGACAGTTCAGTGTCAGGAGCTTTAAGTGTCGACAGTATTAAGCAAAATAAAAATATATATATATATACAAAAAAAAATGAAGTAGTCTTAAATTCATTCTCTGCTGGCATTTGACTTTGATCACATCAGAAATATTCATGGAAGCACAAACACTGGCTCTGCCACCATTATCCAGGCTGACAGTGATACCTCTCAAGGCTGTCTATTAATTAAAGTGGCGCTTACCATGTGGGACGACTCCCTATCTGAGCACAAAAATGGTTTTTCCATCTCTTGTGGGGCTCTAGAAAAGGGGCAATCTTTCCTCTCCAGCTTCTTGTGGGAAATTTAAAAGTGTACAGCGGAAGACATGGGGATTTCTAGCTCATTTATAAAGACGAGTTTATAATCCTTTCCTGCTTAATAACTTAAAAGGATTCAATTTCTCCCCTCATTTATGGGGTTATGATCACACATTGTTAGACGCAGATAGTAGCATTTCAAGGTTAACATTTCCTGCTCGAAAATATCAGAATATAAGCTGTAAGCCCATAGGTGCCCTTTGTTTAGCCTGCAATTTTCCTCACAAATACTGATAGGCCCATTTTAGATGTTGTTACTATTAATGTGATAACAAGGAAGAAGCCGAGGAAGACCACATTGATAAGATGCCTCTATGCCACCGAGCATTTTTAAATGATATGATATTTAATTATAGCATATAATTTCACCATCGAGAATTAACTTCAGTAGGCTTATGTAGACTCTGAGGATTGAATGTCTGGTTGGGGGTCTCAAACCATACGAGACAAATTAAAGAGGAAGCGTTGCCCTCCAGGTATCCTGTCACAACAGTAGGGTGCTTCAGCGCGTCTCCCATTTCTGTCTGTGTTTTATTCCGCCAATTTTCACTATGGGGCTCCGGGATCCTGCGCTTTCGCTGCGGGGCTGTGGTCCAAAATAAATAGAAAACCGCAATTTTTCATCTTCTGTCTTTGCTCAAGTTTGACTTCCCCCTCTCTCTCTCTCCCTCTCTGTCCCTGTCTCTCTCTCACGCTCTCTCTCTCTCACACACACTCAGTCTTCACATCATTCACATCAGCATCACACAGTCATGTCAACAGGTGTGGGTATTAGTAACAAAGGCACAAATATAGGTAGCTGAATAATGTGTTGCTTCATGTTTTTTTTATAGCTGGTTTGTTTTATTTGTTACACGATTTGTTTTCAGTTATTTTAGGTAACTAACCTATAATAAAAATGTCGGTTTTTCAATAATTTTGCAGCCTAATTATGTAGAAGTAAATTAATTTCGTGGTATTTGGTAAGAGATTTTGTGGTATTTTTGTTGCAATGGGGTTAATATTTTTTGGCATATGCAGTTTTTAGTGTTGACAGTTATTCTAAGAATTCATGCTCCTACGTATGGTTTTAATTATTACTCTATTGTTCCTGCGACAAATGTCATTAACAACAACTTCAGATATTGCATACACATGTAAATACTGCGCCAGTCATGTTTTTTTTTTTTTTTTGCATTTTATGTCATCACATCGCTAATCTGTGCTATTATAACAATAATATTTAATGATAATTATAAAAAAAATATTAATATTATTAGTACTAGTTGTAATATAAGTATTATGTGTTGTCAGCCGTCGCCTCAGACATGTGGATTTCCACTTCAGGCGTTTAGTGTGGCCTATCTGCCAGCGCTTTGTTAGCAGTAATGTTTAATTGGCTGGAAGAAGATGAATGAGGCTGACAGGAATCAGCTGTCCAGAGATTCCCCCTGTGAGTCTGACTCGGAAATCATAACCTGACCAGCTTTTCCTCCTCTGAAACCAGCTCGTTGAACTTGTCACATCTAATTAGGGTGTTAAAACGCACCGAGTGCATCGGTGGGAAACAGTAGGTGGTTAGTCCGGGGCAGCCAATGAGGCCTTTTTGGGTCAGATGGTGGAGGTGGCGGGTGGGGGTTGATGAGCAGCGTGGTTGGATGGTGGTGTTGTTGTTGAATTGGACCGCTGCGGGCTTTTATTTCTAAGCAGGCTTTTTTTTTCTCGCTATTACTTCAATTACGGCCATCCAGCAGGCTAAACAGGCCAGCCTGCATGGACTCTAGCCTTGTTTTAATTAGGTATGAAATTAATTAGAGCAGACATCTATTAAAGACTTTTAAGTTTGGCTAATTTTTTTTTTTCCACAGAGTTTAAAGGTATAACAGTGGATTAATGGCTTACAGCCAAAATTACATTTTATTGCATCCCGTCATTTCTGTGCTGCTTGTCTAAAAGGTGTCAGGCAACCTTTGACTAAACAGAAAACTAATATTTTATTACAAGTTTCTTCTATTTTTCACCTCCAACATTATTTTAATTCAGAAATTCAAACACCTGAAATTTAAATCCAAACATTTTTATGACATTCACCAAATGTCATGCGTTTTCTGCAAAATATAAATGTCATTTTATGGGGATACGGCATCAGAAGGCTGCTGTCTTACAAAACTCTCTATTTGTGCCCATATACAGTTATGTACATACTGTAAATGCACACATTTTAATTCCATAAACAGTGTTTTTAACTTATTGTTCTACACTATTCTAGAGTATCCTTTACCTTCTGTGGTAAATGTGAAAACACAATTGTCTTCGATTCCCTTTCTGAGAGGTCGCTTTCTCTTTTTATTGAATACTTTTTTCTTGTATTGGTACAAAAAAGCCCTGTGATGTCTGACAGCCTACTCTCACCATTGTTAGATGAACAGCCACTAGAAAAGGACGAGAGAAAGAAGAGGGAGGAGAAAAGGCCCTTCTGTTATTTTCTGTCTTGAGACTTGCTGCATAGGCTATTCAGGCAAGTTGATGAACTCCTCCAAAAAGTTTATTAAGGGGCTGAAAACAATAAGAACTAAAGCCTTTGGGTGCCTGGGCAGACAGTTTATAAACTAGCTGCTATTGTGCCTCAAAGGCAGATGCATGAATACTTTTGAATAGGGGCCTTCAAACTGACACGATCAGGCTGGACAGCAGCAGTTTTAAAGGGAGAGAGGGTGCTTCTGCAGCAGCTCAGAACGCTGCCTTTTTTTTTTTTTTTTGCATTAATGTACATCTGCAAAGGAAGGAGGGGAGGAGGAGGAGGAGGAGCTGGGCAGTGTCTGTCATGGCCACGCTGGTTTTCTCTTGGGCACTATGTGTTTGTTTAAAAGAAACTAAAGAGCAGTGTCTTAAACAGTTCTCTTAAACTGTTATTGTATATATATATATATATATATATATATATATATATACACCTTAAACAGTTGTCTGAATGAAGGAGCACAGCATACAGGATCTGGGTGCGCTATATTTTAATGTTTATTTATTCTCGAAGCGCATGGGTCATTTTCAAGAGAACTCAAGAAAGTCCTGTGAATCATCATGAAAGCGGAAGGCTTAATGTGCCGCATCATATTTTTTTCTTACTACTAATGCTATATTTTGAGTGTGGAAATTGCACAAGCTGTTATGTGAAGAGTGTGACATTTGGTGTTTCCTGTTAATGCTGAATTTTTAACAAAAAGATTTCAAACGTTCTTTATCATTCACGCACCCAAAGCAAGGCAGAAATCGGTTCTATGCTGTGGCGACGTGGATTCACTGTTGATATATTTCTTTGGATGGGACACACTGGCTATGCGCACTCAAGAAGATACATTATTCCCCTCCTTTTCAGTAAACAATGGACTGTCACTCTTTATCCCTCTTCCCTCCTCTGTTCCTCCCTCTCCAGCTTTCTCTTTTAGTCCTCTCAGTCTCTGGCTCTGTGCCTCACAACATCAGAGGGAGTCCAGTGATTTGTGACCCCAGCAACCCACACTTAATCTCGCTAAAGAGGGGGAGCATCCAGTTTGCAGCTTGGCGGGCCCCAAATAGACCAAGCCTGCTCTGGCAGGTGTCAACATTAGCAAACAATTGGTCCCCAGTCCCATGCCCCATACCCCAGTGCGACACTGAACCTAAACTATTTGAGGCGCGCTGAAAGAAACCACATAATAGGGAATGTGGAGGGGAGGAGAGGAGGGGGAGGACAAGGGAGAGATTACACTCTCAGACAGCTATTAGCAGGGATGAGGCTTTTCTAAACAAACAAAAAAAGAAGACGATCAATACTGTGTTAGTTTACCAAGTGCAGTCATCATTGTGGCTTTGGAGTATTTATTTTCTGCTCCATTGTTTTTCTCGACTTCTCAAATGTCTGTGGGCTGTATTGGCAATCCAATTTAGTTTGGAGGGGGTCCCTGGGAGGCCCATTTCTTCTCCCGGGCAGTTGTGTGTTTGTGCTTGCAGTGGGCAGTTCATTCATAGATTCGGTGCTGTAATGAATCCTGATTGGTGAGTATTACCTTCGATAGTGGACAATGACTGGGCCGTCCAGAGGGAAAACAACACTCAGGGAAGACAGAGTTCTGCTTAGCCCTGTGGGATTGCAGTCCCTCTACTTCATTAGACAAGGAGTGTCTTAGCAAAGAAAGCAAAGGAAATAGGAAGCGAATGAGTTGACATGTGGACTGTTGCTGCTCTCGAGTGGGTATGTGTCTTGACAAGAGGGCCAATGTTTTTTAAAGGCCATTTATTTATCTCTCACTGCTGATTCCTTGCCATGCCACGAGGAGAGACAAGTGTTCTCAGCGGGGGAGATTAGTTTCAAAGGTTTTAATGGAAAAACCTATAGTATTTGTTATCAGACAGAAATCTCATTTAATTGCTTTGAGATGTCCTCTTGGTGTCTTTCTGCTTGGCCTCAAGAAAAAAACGTAAAAAAAAACCAAAACAAACAAATTCAGGTAACATCGACTAAAATAAACTGCTGCAGTTGTTCTGCACACATCATTAGAGAAGCCGCCATCATTTTGCTGCAATAAACAAGAGCAATTAACTGACCTCATGACCTTTACAGACAATGGTGCCTGTTGTCAGAAAGCAGCAATAACAATGTCAACAAGCAATAAAATGATTCTTCACATTCCCAGCATTAGGGCATCACACTACATGGAGAATAAGCCTCTAATCCAGCCCAGTCGGACAGGACGTTTCTCCTGCCATTGTCCTTAAAAAAACTGTAGGTTTTTGTTTTGTCTCGACAGGTGAATTGCCAAAGGGGACAGACAGTTAACAGAGTAATTTCAGCTGTGAGTGGTATTTAATTAACCATGTAATTTCATAATTTGTAGTCATTTTGCCTAATAAGTTATCCACCAAACAACATAAATGTTGTCACTGGCTCCCAGATAATGTCAAATAATGACAAACGGCCCAAAACTTTCTGAAAGGTCCTGCAGTAATTCTGCAGTATATTTGTGCAGGACATATCAGCATTTGTGTGTAGTTGCCTCTTTGATTTAAGTCAAATAAAATTTTTAAGCAGAGAAATCAGTGCCATATTGTATACTGCTTTCACAGGTATCACATAAAGAACCTGTAATATTGGCTAATATTTTAATAGGTTTTATTCTGTTATGATGCTGATTGATTATCTTTTAATCAGTAAAAGTGGTCAACTTAAAATTAGTACCCGGCATTCCTCCCATTACAAATATGTGTTGTAGCTAAATGTTGCCTGCATAACATTTACATGTTCTCACTGTTAAAGATTTTTCAATCTAGTTTAAGGAACACAGAAAATACTGTATAGTCCAGTTGAATTTCCTGCTTGTTTTAAGATGGACAGTGTAATAATGAGCAGGACTTTTGGCAGAAATAGATCTTTGTCTTGATGATTAAGCCATTGTTATTGTGCCAAACAGTAAAACCGAAGGATCACAAAAATTAGTATAGAGTACATCAGGACATCTCAGGCCTTATTATGTCCATGTTAAATTGCGCAATGGATGAGCAGGTCAGAGCCACATAATTTATTGAAAGAAATGTCGTTTCCTCCAATTCGCCTTGCCAGCTAGGGTTGTCAAACTCTGACAGCTGGCACAGATCGGGACAGTGTGTTGCATTATGACCATCCACTGGTTACCATGGAGCTGCATTAGAAAAGACAAAAAGCATTTCTGGCTAATTTTATTACAATGCAGGAATAGCCCACATAATGTGCAACAGTAATTACGTTTAGCACAGTGTGCCTGTGCTCTCCCTCAGTGATGAATGAGAGACACTGAGCATGGTCTGCTAGTTTAAAAATCGCCATTAGCCTATGCTACTTAACTCCAGAGCATTTCACATTTTATGCTTTTGATCTGCTTCACCACTGAAATATTCATTTGTTTTAATTGCGCGTGCTTTTTTTTTCATAACCACAAAGACAATAAACATGTTCCCTAAGTGTTGCAAATCAGAAATGTGTTTTTTCCCACCAAGTTAAAATGTGAAAGCGGTTGTCCAAACAGTGGGGTGGAGCTCCTGTCCTAGCCGACAAAATAACAACTTCAAATGTTGTCCCCTATTTTCAACTAATGGGCTTATTTCTGCATCGTCAGTCATTCTCTCCTTGGGGAATATGTAGTCTCAGTGTAAAAAGCTTTGCTACTGTGCCACATTACAACCCCTCAATATGGAGGGATCTCAGAAATTAATGCCAAGCACTGTAATGCTTCACTGTGCCCAGAAAAAAAAGCTTTTTGCAGGAAATATTCATTTAATTTTTGAATATAAAAGGACTCTTTGGTAACAGTTTGTTTACTTACAATCCACTAAATGTCAGTGGACTATAATACAATGCAGCACAATAGCATTTTTAATAATTCAGTAAATGATCTCACACAGTACATGGAGATCATAGAGTCATTATTCTGAGGTTTCGAAACAAACTTTGTTGTTTTAATTTATTTTTACAGGCCAAAAAAGATACAAACCTTAATTTTTATTACTTATTAATTAAACAGTATCACCATTTGGGGTTTTTTTTAGCTTTGTTCACTGAAATCCTGAGTTTTATTTTTTATTTTTTTTAGTTTCCATCATTCTTCACAACTCTTCTTTTCTTCCTAGTGTCCTCTATATCACTCAAACTTTTCAACAATATTTGCTCCCCAGCCTTGTCCTGAAAATTAGGAAACTTCCCTTGGGCACATAAAAATGTCCGCTGTGCATTCCTATACTGTGCCCAGTAATCTCTCTTTGGCTTTGTTGAGAAAATGATTTGTTCCTCCAGGAGACCTCGGCTCATAGCCCTGAGACATTACTGTTTGATTTCCTGCGTAGGTTTTTAGAGCTTTTTGCTGGGGGACCAGGGCTCTGGCTCCGGTGCCATTTGGCAGAGACCCCCGTGGGCTTCTTTTTACTTTCTTGTGCTCTCTGTTAATTTCATTACTTTCGCTGTGACCTCAATTAGCAAAGACTTGAGCTCAGGCGGTGACATTCTGCTCTACAGAAGAAGAAACCTGGTGTAAAGCTCAGTCTTGGTGGGGAAGCAAGCGGTGGAAACAGTCTTCCCTAACAAGGTTCACGTTTTGTATCCTCTGAAGTCTTTATGGGTCCTTGTGGCTCTGTTAGATCCTCTGTAATCTGGCTTTGTTCTAAAAACTGCCACAGTGGAAGAGGATAGAATAATTTAGCAAGTAAATTCATATATCTGCTAGTCAGGTGTAGGATTATTCACTGTCTGAAAAGTTGAAAATAGCACATTTCCTATGTTTGAAGTGCAATTTTCCTCATATCTACATCAGAAGAAGTCTTTCAAAACAATAATGTTTTAAAAATAAAAATAAACTTGAACAGGACTCCAGAGAACAGTATTTGCCTCATGTGGAAAAAGAGTTTATGCTACAGCCAAAAGCAACCAATCATATTGTGACTAAATTACCAGTTTTAGTCAGTAGTATATTAAAGAAAAAGAATCCCACCCTTCAAGCCCTTCACGCTTTCACACTCAGGCAGTGCAGAGGCATGGGGAGTCAATATGTCAGCGTTTATGGATGCCCTGCGGAGCTGCACAGGGCTGTCAGGCCCCTATTCATGCTCTAATGGCCCCCTGAGGAGCTCGTCTCTCCAGGCTGAAAAGGCCGGGAGGCCCAGTGGACGCCCTGTTGTTGAAGGTGAGCGTGCGCTCTCATGGACGCGCCGCGCCTTCATCCATATGACAAGAGCCATAAAAGAGCATCGCTCTCGCTGCTTCTAACTCTCTGTCTCCTCTGCTTTCTCTTGCATGCCACCCCCCAACCCCCTTCCTCTCTCTCCCACTTTCTCTCCACCTCAAACAGAGAAAAGGGGGCTAATTGTTTGTTGTGAGAGCCAAAGATTATAGAGCCTCCCATCTTTCTTCCTTCCTTGCATTTTTTTTGCCTCTTTTTCAAGCCCCCTACTCCTTTTCTAAAGAATGTGATTCTGTCCGAGAGACAAGGGAAGAAAAGTATTGGAATTTTCCTGAGGAATGTTGATGTAAAAGAGTCTGAAACTCTGACACTGGCAGTGAGAGTTTGTCTGTTTGGTAGCAAAAGCAAAGTGACTTTTTCTGGCGTTTTCATCGGGTAGTTGTTGAAGTTTATAACTGCTATACTTCTTGTGTTTTTTTAAAAGTGTAATTCCTGTACAAGTTGTTGCGCAGAATTTTTAGCGCTCTTGTTCACTTCCACTCGTCCTATCTCAACGGATAAATTCTGGCACAAGTGCCCTTGGCCCTCAACCACCTGCTATAAACTGGTAATGACACAATAGGCGTGAGACAAAGCTGAATCCCATGACATCTGTCCACAGAGGTGAGCTGAGAATGATTTTATTTTAGATAGGTGGATTTTTAATATCCTTATGTATAGTTACACATCTCATCCAGATTCAATTTCAGCTAAATGTCAAATTACTGCCCAGAGAAGGTCATTGACAAGCAGAGAAAATTGATTATGCATTTTGGCATGTTCCCAAACCGAGTAAACAGTTAGCTTGATTTTGCCACATATGCAGTCTTTTTACAAATTGTTTGGCACGTTGATCAGAATGTATCTAATATACAGAAATAAATCCCAAGCATGCTGAAGCTGTGCTCACTTTGAGAGTTTTGTTTTTGTTTTTCTCTAGCAGGGAGATAACTACAGGAAAAGATTATTCATCGAGAATTTGTCTTTAAACCATTCTGGTTATCGGTGTAGTCTATCTTGTATTCACATAAGGTTCCTATCTCAGATACATCGTTCAGTAAATGCCTTGAATCACATGCCTCCTTTAACTTGGCAACCCCTTTGGGATGAACAGGCAAGTGCATTAAGCAAAGATGCCGCACCATTCTCAGAAAAATGCAAATTGGGAAGTTGTTAGTTATTTGATGTTGCTGCACGATCCCCCCCGCCCCCGAAACATCCCTCCACTCCAGTGTTGGTGGTTGAATCGCATGCAGTCCTGGGGACAGGCAGGGCTGTTTATATGCAGGCCTGGAGCAGCAAAGACAGCACAGAGACAGATGCATGTCAGAGATAGCAGATCCCATCTCAGGCAGATGCCTCTTATCACAGGCCTGTTTGCATAATTAGGCCTTTTGATATTCACCCCCTCTGACTGACAAAAAGTATAATTGCAGTATCAACTACGACAAAAGGTAGGCACAAAATAAACAAGTCAACATAAATAGGGAGAAAAGATTCGGTGTTATTTTTGTCCTGTGGGAAAAAAAGAGGGAGGAAAAAACACCATTTTTAACTAAATCTGCTGTCAGTCACAGTCAACTGGTGTGACTCGGTGCTCAGAGGCTGGTCCTGTGAATGCCTGCAAAACACAGAGCGTGAGGCCTGATTGTAATTATGCTGGAACTAATATGCTTTTCAAAATGAGCCATTATGAGCTAATGCTGCACTGCCAAAGCCCTGTCTGTTTTTGTCCCTCTGTCTTGGATAGTTTGCAAAGGTATGGCTGATATTGAGGCCATGAGTTATGATATCAGAGACAGTCTGACTAGGTTGAGCACTACTTTTCTTTAAGCCAGCATTGCTCACAGGTGAGCTGAAAATGAAGGATAAAACACCTTACATCTGCACCGCAGCAAAAGCATAACTAGTTTTTTGTTTGTTTGTTTTGTCTTGTTTTTATCAGTTTCTCATGCATCTTTTGCAAAATGTGTTAACGTTGTCTAAGATTTTTGTTTAATGTTCTTTTGTATTCTGTTTTCTAAGTATCTTTAGCACTTTTTAAAAACTGCTATTGGCTTTATATTTTCACATTAGAGCTGATAAAGTTCATTATTTATTTGGTTTGGCTGATTTTATAATTCATATAAAGATATGGACATGAAAAGGGACAAAGCACAAATGAGGTTTTTCAGAGAATACTGTTGATTTTTCTCCATGCTGGTGACAGTAATGTCTTATGATCGCTTACTTTAGGGCCCTAGTTGTTGTTTTTCATTCAGAACTCCCTCACAGTATTGGATGTCCTAATGTAGTGTTTTCAGCAACCTGGTAGACATGAAGTTTATTGCTGTTGTTATGCATCATAAATCTGTAACTTTACAGATCACTTGGTAAATTGCCTGTATTGAATGGACAGCTGTCTGTTTAATCAGCATTACCTCAGCGTCTCGGGGGTAAAGGTGGAGGACTGGAGGAGTCCGAGGGGTTGAAGGCAGGCTGGAGGAGTAGGTGGGGAGGGGGTCGATATGAGGAGGCGTTTTAGGAAACAGGGTGATGATGAGGATCCCATCTGCCTGTAGTCTGAGGAGTCTGTCTGCGAGGTCAACAATGGAGCATCAAGGGAGAGAGGAGGCTTTAAACCTCAGAGTAACCTTAAAACTATTAACTAGTAGCTCAAGTCCTTCAAGAGCAAGAACTCTGTTTTATCTAAAAGGTCTGGTCAGAATTAGAGCATCATTAAAGCAAAGTCACACCGGGGTGAAAGGACGTAACGCTGTTCTCCACATCTGTGGTGTTCATGTTTAGTACGGAGTCCACCACAGGAATTTGTTCATCACTGCAAACATGTTAAGTGTGCGTGTTCACCTACTACAACCACTGTTTCTATAATAAGAGTGAAGTTCTTCAGCACAATGCCCTCGTAAAAGCATAACTTAATTTTATCTAAAATAAAAAATAGCACCTGGAACAGTATGTCGCAATGGAGAGGCAATAATCACTTATTATCTGTGCCCTAAAACCATACTGCATCCAAATCCTAAGCAGGTGTGTTTACACTGGAAAAATATACTTAAACCAGACTGAAAACCATTGATTTTTTCAGTGCGCTGTTGATGCACGCTGTTCTCCCACAATGCAATGCACAAAGGAAACGGGGGAGGAAAAGTAAAAGCTTATCACAGCTGGAAAACATTTCAAACTTTATTCTGAATGATGATGCTCCAGAAACACCTCTGTAAAAAAAAAAAAACATATTCTTTTTAAACATTTTGCTGTCTCCTTGTGAAGTTTAATTGGAAGGTGAATTGTAAAGTTGTAGTTTGTATTAAAGGTCTGTGATTGAGCCTGTTCAAATCTCTTTCATAGGTCCTGACATTCAGTACAATTTAGGTTAAGGTATTTTTTACTTGGACAAATACCCAGTGTTATCTTTAGTCTTAATCATTGTGTAAACCTGATTAATTCCTATTTATAATGGGGACAATTTTAAATCAATATCAGGGCAAAACCTCACGGAGCGCCCGAAGGAGAGTGCACAGCAGTAATCATGCCCACTGGATGGCACATAATTGGATTCTAATTGGACGATAACTAATGAGACAAGGCGTGAGTGGTTTATCAATATCCCGTGAACCTTTGAATGGAAATTACAGCAACCGTATTATACAAAGGCCTAATCAGAGTGTACCTTTTTGTGCCGAGCAGACCATTAAGGAACTGACCTCTGCAGCCCTGCAGGGATTTTGTTTGCATATTTAGGTGTTTTCTCTCTGATTGCTGACATTGGTACATGAGTGAGGCTGAAAACAGACACTTGAAATTTACAGTGTAAAGTGTTTTTGTGCAGGAAACAGACTGAAAAGTGGTTGTTTTGCTGCTTGTCATGTATTTAAACCAGTTTCTAAATCATCTGCTGCCTATGGACGGACTAGAGTTTACTGCACTACTTCTATATATTAACCAGAAACCGGTGCCAGGCTCTGTCTTACATCAGCATGGACGGCAGCCATGTGTTTTTAGATGTTTTCTGTGTTCTACTCACCAAATGTAGTCAGCATATAGATGAGTTTTACATCCAGCCCCGATCCCTGTTGGCCCCATGCAGCGTGTGCCATTTTCCATTTTCCCTCACTCATTACAGGCAGGGCTGTTGACCTTGTGCTTCTGGTTCATGTACAAGAGCAGATGTGTTGGCTCTGTAGGGCTTAATTGAGAGCAGCAGTACAAGCTATTGTCTGTTGAGGTTTATCAGTCATTAGCCTGATAGCATGCTAAATGTGACACAGATTGCCACAGCGGTTTACTTGCAAAATAAAGTCTGTGAAAGCACCTCAAACAAAGGGGAGGAAAAGAAAATAATTTGAGGAGGAGAAGACTTTGGTGTCTTTCCCAGAGCCCCTTGAGTACGAGTCGACTCTGGCCCCCACGTCTCCCTGTAGGATACAGAGGTGACTTTGGAAAGTGATCTGTACACCGCTGGGCTGGTCTCAAGTGTCGTCATGGCAAGTTACCGGGCGAATGGATATACGCATCCTCATGAAAACCAACAAAGGGATATGTGGTGTATGTACATATTCAACTTTGTATGTTCAAGGGTGTTCTGCAGCGGAGTGAGCCTGTGCTTCAAGAATCAATCTTTATTAAAAAGGATAAGACTGAAGAATTGATTTAATGAATGCGGCCTCATGTCCTGCGGCCACATGTAATCCACAGAGAATCATTGAGCACGAGCTCAGGGGGACAAAAAATGTTCGTAGAAGACTCATGGAGTGGCCTGTAATGATAGTCTCCATATAATCCCATAATTCCTTGTTTAATTAAACTCTGGAGCTGGCCTTGAGACTCTGCCAGCTCTGTTGCTCTTTTGTTCTCACAGTTGTTATTTGGAGGCTAGGTCTGAGTATTCTTTTGTCCACTTATGTTGAAAGATTTGACTGGAGTGAGCTTTAAACAGACATCGGAGTGGTAAAACAATGAATTAGGCAACAGTAACTCACTCAGGCAAGACATTCAGGTGAGCACTATAGTTTTTATTTGGGCTGAATAGCAAAGGGCCACTGTCAGAAGCAGAAATCTCTTCATACACCCTCTTCTTCTATATCTGCCTTTATTTTCCCTCTCCCACACTTTCTGGACTGTGCATGATGCAATCCAACTAGGCCTGGAGCAACACTGGCACATCACGCTGCCTTGTCAATGTCTCAATGAGGAAATTATGAAAATGTGAATTTTATGACATGAAATGAAAAGGGCCATGTAGTTTGAATAGACATGCAGAGGAGGTGAAAATGATGCAATTTTCTAAATTCAGTTATAACGGTAATGTGCAATGGTAATGCGTATTTGCTGTCAAAAATTTCCCTGTCGGCCTGGATTGTACAGCTTTGTGCTGTATCTATATTCCTCGAGCAAAAATTCAGCTTAGTTGAATGCCTAAAAAGTAATGTAAAATATGTTCTAATTCATTTAATGACAGCAGATGGAAACACATGGGACTGAATGGTTTTGGTGTGATATTGTGTTCTATTTTATACACTTTGGCTGCGCTGTGTATGAGCAGTGTGCCCTGGGCCAATGAGAGAGAAAAGCAGGGTGAGGAGCAGCAAGGTGGCCTGTGCAGATTAACCCCTCTACCCACGAACACCCCCACTCCCCCTCAGCCCTCTGCCTTCACAGCCTCTGGGGCCCCTTTCACAGGCAGGATTGTGTATCAGGGCCTCTTCTATATTAAATAAATATCCACAGATTAAGATAATATTCTCCCAGTTGTATATTGAGAGAGGAATAGCTGTCATTTGAATCGTCTATATTGCCAGTCCCTCTCTCTCGAGCAACAAAAGAGGCTCCAAAATGCAGTTAGTTTATAATCAGCTTCAGCTCAAATTTGATGCTATTTCCTACAAACACCCCTCAGTTTACTCACACAAAAGACTCCTTAACTCATTTTCATTCTATGATCACACACAGATGGCCCTCTGTCCCTTTCTTCTCACCTCAGGTAACCGCACAGATGATGGTTCAGATGTAGATTCGGAGCCTGACTTGCCCCTGAAGAGGAAGCAGAGGCGCAGTCGCACCACCTTCACTGCTGAGCAGCTGGAAGAGCTGGAGAAGGCTTTTGAAAGGACACATTACCCAGACATCTACACCAGGGAGGAGCTGGCTCAGAGGACAAAACTCACAGAGGCGAGAGTACAGGTCAGACATACAATACAGTACTTGTACACACACGGATGAATACACACATTGTTCTGTTCTACCTTACTTCTAGTATTACCTTGCCACGCAGAAAGTTTTTGCCTAGTGTGTTCATGTTTTTACATAATGAGGGGGTTTGACCTTTAAAAAATAAAACAGCAACGTTTTTTTTTCCAGAGGCAGTGAACCTCATATTCTAGATAACACCTAAAGCTGCCAACTAGCTGTCAACTGTTTTTATTCGAAGAGTTTCTTTGGTTGAAAGTAGCTCCAATCCAATCTGCGCGACATGAACAGCGAGTATTGTAATTCCCCTAAACACTCCCCTAAAAAGGAAGTGAATTCACATTCACTTACTAAAGGTGTTTGTCATGAAAATAATAGTATTGATCTTCTTTTACCTACAACAATGATGTATTCATCTGAAAGGAAGATGGTACCCTTCTTCCAAAGCGCACAGCGCATGTTAGGGAGTTTGGTGCTTACCGTTGCCCTTCATGTTTAAGTGTTTTGACAGTGATACTCCCCATCTTCACACCTCAGGCCTGGGAATGTGTCTGACAGCCTGGGTGCCCCTGCGGTCGTATGTAAGACTGAAGGAAGATATGTACAGTAGAGTTATAGCAACAGCTGTTCTTCCAAAGACTGAGAGAGGGAGAAAAAAAGAGGAGAGGAGAGAAAGGGAATGCATTCCTGATGGATTTCTCATTTCGGCCTTTGGCCAGGATCTCATCCCATCACTTTCAAGCTCGCCGCTGCTTGTAAAACCCTCCACATATCACACAGGGTTTCTCATCCTCTCTAGGGAACCTATGCCCCGACAACAACATTAATCAATCAACCGCTAGTAAAAAAAAAAAAAAAGGTCTGGGGCACCGCTCTCCTCATACCACAGTCGTTCACACTCCTTGTGAACCCCCCCACCTCCCAGAATCTTCACCGCATGCTAACTGTTCATCATACTACAAACATGCAGTTGGGGTAACTGATTCCACACATGTCTTTGTCCATCTTGAAGCCCCCCAACAAGCAAAGGATGTCCTATATGTCTGAGTGTTTAATGCCTCACTCAAGGGAGGAGAAATTTATTTCATGTCTGTTATAGGGCAATATATTAGGTTTTTTTTATGTGTGTACAAGAGATGGGAGAACTGAAAGCTACATTATTCTTTATGGAAAATCTACTCTGACACATTCTGATAATATTAATTTAGAAGTAAATTCGATTTTGCATTTTGTAGCCTGGCTTCCAACAATCCTTATGTGGTTTAATTTAGCCACACAATTGCACAAACCACATTTTTTTATAGGAAATGCCATGTACAAATGTATCGTTCTCGTGCAATTTGTAGTCGTCATAGAGGACAGTAACACCTCAGGTTTGAAAGAATAATCCATGCCTGTATTAGTACCAGTGTATTTATGGAGACTGACAAAAAATATCTATACATTAAAGCAAGAGACAGAAGGAAACAGAGTGACTGCTGACTCTTTGCTGTTAGATAATAGACTTAAAAAATTGTCATGTGAAAACCTGAGGAATTTGAGTCATGGCTATAATTTGCTAATGCTGTTTCCTCGTAATCTAATTCTTGAAGGCTTTGAAAGTCTCAAAAGGTCAACTCAAACTTAATTTTCTGAGAAGGTTATGCAGAAAGGGACTCTGGTAGCCAAAATAAATAATGCTTAAAGTTGCGCTGTTTGGTGTTTGCGAGAAGATATGGGTCTATAGTTAAGATTATTTATGAGTTTTGATAGTTGAAGTGTTTTCCCAAATGCATCTCAAAGGAGTTATTGTTTTTCAAGATCTTAAACTCCTGGAATTTAATCCTTTTAAAGAACATTTAGATGATAAAGATAAACTAAATGTGTGAAAACTTTTGTTTAAATGTGAATTTTCTGCTGTGTGCATGTGTGTGTTGCTTGTATCACAGCGTTCTGAAAATGTCCACCAGCTGGGCTTTCACATAGGTGCCCAAATGGCCCATCACAGGGCAGGAGAGAGGAGACCCTTTGGCCTGAGAGCAAAGCTTCTCCAGCACAGCTGCAATGACGCATTTTCCAGATGTCGTCCAGAGACTAATCTGTGTTTTGGACTGAGAAAGAAACTATAGGCAGGGGGTATTGGAGGGGTCTCACAGACTCATATTTTAGCTAGAATTCATGTCCATGGTCATGGTTCACTTCTATCCGTTTGTCATTGAACATAGTGATAATGCAGAAAGTAGTTTTTATTTTTTTCAGCTTGGGTGCAGAGGTAAACTGTACTAGTGAGGTGCAAACATGGCTGCACTGGCACTCAACTGCCACAGCCGAAAGCTGTGTTGTAAATTAAACTGCTAGATGCTTGTGGAAGTGATGAGTGTTTGGCTTAGCGCTGACTCACAACCTAAACTCATAAACAGAGCTAACTCCCTTGTGTCTGCCCTCGCCTGCCATTTTAAGACCCTTTCACCATCCATCTTTATCAGCCCTGCTGCCCCTTTCAGCAGAGCTACCAGCACTCCTTCACCACCACGAGGCTCGCAATGGTTTTATCACCCCAACTGACAAATTGTGGGATATGATCCATATCTCTCAGCAATTAGTTCCAGGCTGTCTCAGTGGGAGGGGATTCTGCCAAGTCCACCTTCAGTATGTGCTCTGCTGATGCAGTGTGCGCTGCCACTTTCCATCTGATAGCCCCTCAGTTTTAACAGGAGCAGGCGGCAAAGCCATTCCATGAGCTATTAGAAAAGATAGCAGCATTTGCGTCCGCTCCCTCTGAGGAATGGACCAGGTGGGGGACTGAGGAGGAAGAGGGGTGGGATGAGGGGGGGAGTTGCAGGCAATAGGCTGCAGGCCGCTGTAAATCAGCACTCACAGATGAAGCAAATTACATTCTCCTCTATTTAGACTGAAGTTTTTAAGAGACTGACCTCTGAGTCTCGACTGAGGCTCATCATCTCAGCATGCTGCCGCCAGCTCTCTTTACCAAATCTGTCACATAGATCCTCTTTCATTACCAATAAACATTCTGCATGTAGCTATTATAGTTAGTGGAATCTAATAAGGTATAAGCACTGCTTTTTACGAAGCGTGCAAATCAATTTGGTAAAAAAGTTTCTCTCTTTATCTGTGGCTTGTGCTGGCCTGTTGATGTATAGAATGAGCACAGGATAAAGACCTAAATGGAGTCTCAACTGGTCTTCATAGCTTTATGGGAAAAACTAGTACAGCCCAAATTCAAACCCATGCTATCCCATGCTTTTAAACCAGTTTTCGACATAGCTGGTGAAAATACGATTCCGTAGGGAGGTAACAAGAGGTAATACACAGTTTCCTGATTGTTATAATATCAGTCAAGTACCAGCGGCAAGAGAGAAAATCACAATAGCGCTGAGTGGTAACAACCAAACCCAACAGGCAACTGTATTCCCGCCAGTATGGGTTTATGTTTCATAAAGGAATAAATAGGATTTGTGTAGATTGTAGGGGAGAAATTGTTGCAATGCATCAGTGTGAATGTTCTAACAGTTTCTTATTATTAGAATTTAAATGACTTTGGTACAGTGCTTCTGTACTCCTGATACTTATCAAGCTAATCCCACTCTCCTCTCAAATTCACACTCCTAGCTACTTTAATTAGCATAGTGCCAGTCTGGAAGGCAAGCAGGGAGGGAATCAGAGAGAGAGGGGAAAGAAGAGGGGAAGGAGAGAGGAGATGTGAGGGAGGGAGGGAGGGAGGGAGGGAGGGGGTATTGCGTGGTATGAGACAGAAGAGGATTTGTATGTTGAGGCTGGTTGCATCACCCCTCTGTGTTTTTGTGGGTATGAAGTCAGCAGCACATTTTGTTTTGTCATTATCTCGGCTCTTGGTATTCATCTACCGAATGTTGCAAATTGGCTCCTGAAAGGCGTCACACATTCAGTACTTGTCTTTGACAAAATAATTCATGGAGGATTGTCTGAACGGAGAATTCTGAAATATAAGTGATCCTATTTAAAAGAAACGGCACAGAGAGGTTTTTACTGCAGTGCAGTGTCACGCATTTACAATGTTTGGAGCGTGTATTATCGCTGATCAGCGATAAGAAAATGCAAAATGCCTCTAGATCGCTAGGAATCGATTCTTTTGGCTGAGAGTGAATGGAAGATTAAAGACAACGAACAGAGCAGCCAGACTTGAACTGGAGACTAAAATGTGTCACTGTATTGAATGTTGTGGTTGCAGGTTTGTTATCCTGTTGGAGGTTTGAGGTTTGCATTTGAAAACCTCTTCTGGTTGTGCTGCAGAGTAACCTTCACCCTTTGTCCTCCTCCAAGTGTGTCTTCCTTCAAGCTTTCCTCCTTTGTTTCACAAGCAGGGCTAAGCTTGACTTCTATAAAATGTGTTACTGCTCTTCTATCCCCCCTTCCCCTTCCCAAAACTTTCCCCTCAATGATTCAGAGATGCGGCACAGACGTGTCCAAGTGCACTGGATGCAGGGAAACCCTTTAGACCATGAAAACGAGACAGAAGTGAGCCACATGAATTCGGCTGCACACTTGTAGGTAGGGAGGGAGACATGGAGGAGCGCTGCAGCTCTCTGTACTGCAGAGAATTAAACCGGATTGGGGAAAGCAGAGGAGAATCTGTGGTCCAAGGTGACTTTGTGATCAGGTTCCAGAGCGCAGCCTCAAATCCTCAGCTTCAGGCTGTGTGTTAGTTTGTGTGAGAACACGCGTGTTTATGTACAAGTGTGTGCTCATAACGTATGCATGTGTGTGATAGCGTATGGGCACTTGTGCGCATGTGCATCACCACTTGTGCACGTTTATCCCAGTCTATGCTGAGAGCCTGATGATTGTTGGAGACAGCACTCAGTTGGTGGCATGACCTCCTCTCTCGTCCCGTTTATATATAGTGTTAAAGTGGACACGCTGCACCTGATGTTCGTGTGCAACGTTGCAGCAAGCCTGTTCAGCCTAAGAATACAGCCAACTCCAACAACCAAATAATGAGAACTGACTTTGCAGCTGAGATGAGCTTTTCTAACAGCTGAAGGGACAGTGATCAGACAACTTTGTCTCATAAAATGTCTACTGACAACTTATTTCATTTGTCTTCCCTACTAGTATCTGCTAGTAGCAATCAAAGCAGATTTAAACTTTATGGTTCCGTTCACAACATCTGGTCAGGGTTAAGGGAAGATAGTATGGTCTTGGTTTAATACTGAAACAATCAACAGTGACTTGAAGCACAAGACATAATATATTTACTCCATTAAATTTAAACAAAACAATGATCTTTCCCTAACCACAACCAGAGTACTTTTTTTGTTATGTTTTTTGGGGGGGGGGTTTTGCCTTGACGTAACCACAGATGGGACTCAGGATGTGGTCCCATGTCTCTGGTGTCTGGTGCTCGTACCCCTGCCAACGGCTTTCATCCTGCAGAAAAGTGCACTTGCTTCACTGGAAAAAAAAGGTTGCCACTGAACATAATTCATACAGCAATTGCATTTCCTTACAAGAAGTAATTTGCAAAACATTTCAGTGGTATAAAAACTTCATTTCAGGGACACAGGGTCAGATCAGAAGGGAAACACCCTTGCAGCAACTTCTTTAAATTTCAATTACATGAAGGTGAAAACACAAAACGAGATCCATGTTTATGATGGATTTTATTAGCAAGAATGTACAAATTTTCATTCAATCTATACTCATAAGCACCATGAGAATTACTGTAGCATTTTCATATAGAGAAATTACTTTTGGAAAGTAAAAGTCTAACATTGTGGAAGAGCACCCACATGTGCTGGAAACGGTATTAGTAAAGTTAGGAGTGACAGACTGCGGGGAAAGAAAGTGAAAAGGCAACACTAAAAAAAAAAAAAAAGAAAATGATAAAGAGCAAAAAAGCGACTAAAGCGTTTAAGTACTTTGTGCCTGCCATGATTGAACACCTCCTTCCTAAGCTTGGATGACAAAGGGGGAAGGAAGTGAAAGTGAACATAAAAGAGGGGTGGGGTGAGTGGATGAGGTCGGAGGTGAAGTGGCACTGTGCGGTGGGGTGATGGGGGGGGTGTGGAAGGAAGGGGTGTGCCCCCCGTGCCCCCTCCCCTGGGCCAGGCAGCTGTTTGTCTGGCCCAGTAGGAGCTTAGCTCAGACCTTGGACCACGCTCCACTACATCCCAATAGCAGAAATTTCACTGGAGCCACACACCAAATTTGTTTTGGAATATCTGATTGAGGGATTCAGACGGGGTCTTTAGAGGCGATTGGGCTTGAGATAAAGATATCCTGTTGGTTTTCCAGTTGTATCATTGACGTCTACCCAACACATTTGTCGCCTGTTGCATCCCATTTTCTTTTTAGTAAGTGTTCCCAACTAAACTGAACTAAAAACAAAACAAAAAAAGAAAAAAAGAAAATCACTAGGTCTTTAAAGAGGCATTGACTGTGTGGGAAAAGAACCACATTCAAATTAAGATCTCTGTTGAGCTGAGATCCCTTGTAGGCCCATACGAGTTTATATGTATGTTTGTGTGTACAAAAAAGAGGCAGCCCCCAAAAAGCAGTGACTATGTCGCTGTGTAAGTCCCCTTGAAAGTGTCCCTCTTTAAGACCTGTTTAAAAGGGACGCCCCCTCTTTGTGTCCACTGTTCTCCATGGCGTATGGAGGGGCTTTTGTCCCCCTCTTTCATGTGTTCTCACAATAGCCCGGGCCGTTTGAAACACAACAGTAGATGAACTGCGCTGACAGTGTATTAAACTCTGATGAATTGCCTGTGCGAGGCATAGATCAATGTCCTTCAACCCTTAGCACACAGTGAAGCCCGGGCCTTGTCTTGGTTAAATGGAACAGGTTGCTGGCTCTTTTCAAAACGGCCTGATTATATTCGTGTTTTGTTGAGGCAGAAGCCTTTTTAAAATGTGTAAATCTTTGCGATTCAAAAGAGTCCTATTTTTCCCCCTTTTCATTCAGGGAATTGACATTGTGTGTCTGCACTTTAGTGCTGCTCATTTTGTGAGCATTTTGCTATTTGCAAGAACTCTGTGTCTCCACTCTGAAAACGTTATTTTTTTTTTAACTGACTTTTAAAGCTTTAAAAACAACCACATTAAAACAGCACAGGAGTAGCATACCAGTTACTGTTTCTCTGTATCATCAGAGAAGTGATGGCCTCTCTCAAAGCATCTAATAGTTTCACAAACATACCCCTGGTGTGTGGTGTGGAGACGAGTGGCCTACCTCTGACCTTTAAATGACTTCTTCCCTCTGAAGGAGGCTTAGGGCAGCCTGTTTACACAGATCACAGCTTCAGCCACTTAAGAGCAACAGGGACAGACCACTGAGCTTCTATGGCAGCTCCCACAGGGACTGCTGACTCTCAACTACCACCAGCACTACCACTCACACTAACTGGCAGATTAATCACAGGTGGCAGGAGCCAGCAGACTCTGCAGTGGGTCTGCTACAGTCAAATGCTCACTGCACAATCGCAAATGGAGTTTTAGCGAACGCAAGATAAAACAAAACCAATTTGTAACCTGCAGGAGTTCTACATTCGAAGCTGAAAATGAGTAAAAAGGAAGAAATTGAAACTGTGGTTTGTGCTGTAACAGAGTTTTAGAAGACTTTAATTTCTTCCGTAGGTGTGGTTCAGCAACAGACGAGCTCGGTGGCGTAAACAGGCCGGTGCCAATCAACTAGCGGCCTTCAACCACTTGCTTCCAGGAGGATTCCCACCCACAGGAATGCCAACTTTACCCACATATCAGCTACCAGAGTCCAGCTACCCCAGCACCACGCTATCACAGGGTAAGACATCCAGACACTCACAACATAGTTCCATCCAAAACACACAGTATGCTCTGAGTTTAATCTGATTTTGACAATGATTACATTAGTGCTATTTATTTGTGGTATACATCCATATTTTATGTTCCTGTTAACAACATTACAAATTTTGTACAAACCATGTCCGGCATATAAGAACCATGCAGCAAGTAGTTATCTTTACAATCACAGCTTTGTCACAGTGACACAGAAACAAACCTCCGCTTGCTTTCTTGTGACACAAGTCATTTCTGTCCTTTGCCACAGTTCTAATGAATAAAGATGTGTGTATTGGGTTAAGAATTTGTTGGAAGGACATTTAATTTATGACTTATGACCTCCTGAGCTCACATTTCAAAGTCACTGTTTGAGGAGTTTTGTTAGGCTTCATCACAGAATTTCAAGTACATTTTCCTGGATTTATTCTTACCTGTGCATTTTTTTCTTTTTTTTTTTTTCTTGGTGTCAGAGGGGAGCAGTACATTGCACAGACCCCAGCCCCTGCCTCCATCCTCCATGCACCAGGGAGGTCTGAGTGCTGACAGCAGCTCTGCTTATGGCCTGTCGTCCAATCGTCACAGCTTCTCCAGCTACTCTGATACTTTCATGAGCCCCTCAGCATCCAGCAACCACATGAACCCTGTCGGCAACGGGCTCTCCCCACAGGTCAGTCCAACAGGCTTGACCTCGATGTAACACACCTATATTTTCCCGTATAGGTAGTGATAACATTCTTCAGTCTTCCTCACCCCTCCTCCTCCTCTCACTGTTCAGAATATGTAATTGTACTTGACTGAAATTAAAATTCAGAAACAGCATGTTCAGCAAAATAACTGCCAATGTGGGCTTTTATGTTCGCCTTCCAAAGCCCTGGATTTATTCTAGCTATTCTAAATTGCTACATTTGTAAAACAATTGGATTAACATCAACAAATTAAAATTCATCTTGATAGTACCGCAAGTACTCGAGCTGCTCCAAACAGCGGTTTTCGACTTTCCTGGGACATCTAAATCCTGCGCAGCACAGTGAAAACACATGCAGATGAAATAATTAGCTAAAGCTTATAAATGTAGACCCATAATCTTCTTCACGTAATTGTCTGCAGCTGGAAGACTCGAGTGCTACGTGTGATTTTCTTCTTGTCTTTACTGCATGATTTCCAGGCAGCTCAGCGCACATCACACGAGTGACAGAAGTGCATTGTGCGCTCCACCTTTGAGGTTTTCTAGTCCTGCTGGTCACTTCACCCGCTCTCGTTTCCTAATTGTGGTTTAAGTCTGTACAAGGCCCCCAAAAAATCAACCCTCCCCTGTCATGAAAAACATAATTTCTGTGCCATTTTAATGTTTGATACTGTATGTGCAGGTTTGTTTGCTTTCTTTTCTGAAAGGCACTGGATTTTGCATGTTAACCTCTTTGGACACCTCCATTAATGATCGTTTAAATGCAGCTCTATGGTAAGGGTTGAGCTTTAAGTAGCACAGAATGAAAAATGATTTGTATTGGTGCACATCGTGTGTACGGAGTGAATTATACACAATTACCCATCAATACTGGCCAGTCTTGCCCACCCTCACCAACAAGATGTGGTTAACAGGCAGAAAATAAGATTGAAATGGTGTGTAAAGAGTTGAAAATGAATTTCAATGCTGCATTTGTCCACAATTACCCCGTCGTTCACACGTGTTTTATTGGGAGTTTTTTTTTTTTCTTCAAATATTTCTCAAAGCAGATTGGAAACATTCTTGGTATTACCCTCTTTCTTCAGAGAAGAAAGAATTAAGGATTTTGTGACAAAAAAGAGATTTTCTCTCCTGCTGGAGCGACGGAGGATAACATGGAGGCTCACAGCGTGTTTGATTGTTAATCGTGGCACAGGGGCTTTAACTGCTAATGCTCTCACTGCAAACCTGCACAAAAACACCAGGAACATGGAGTCGTCTTTTTTTTTTTTTTTTTTTCATTAATGGCTCTCTCTAATACTGGCATGGGGTACACTCGCTTTCTCTCCCTCTCTGCACAGGCATTCAAGAATGTGTTGGGATATTAAACATTTCCTGTCATAGTGAGGATTAGAACAGGAGCCTTTGGGCAACTGTACAGCATGGATTTTCAGTATTCAATTACTCTATCAAGTAGGTTTGATGAAAGTCTTTTTAAAAACCCACCTGAAATGCACTTTATTTGTATTTTTAAAAATCATTTATTTATCTTGAAGTTAAATCGTGGATTTTGTTTTTTGTGGGGGGTGTGTATGCATGTGGTGTGGATGTTTTTGATGTGTCACACCATGGTTGCACTGCACAAAATTGAAATGTATTGAATGCATGCAGAATGCTGTATGGCATTCCTATCAGTCTCTCAGCATGGAGATGAATGTTCCCACTGACAGAAGAATCAGAGTTCACTCTGTGGTGCACCGTCCTGCTGGGCTGGGCAGACCCCCCACCCCTCCCACCCCC
>JBBMJY010000018.1:17052677-17072473 GCA_037833715.1 Toxotes lorentzi
TCTCACTGGGTACAGAGCAGGACACACACTTCAGGACATCCCTGCAATTATACACACACACACACACACACACACACTCTGTGTCACTTCGCCAACACACAGCTATCCACAACACAGAAAGCTCACACAATAAACATTCAGTTTACATTGCCCAAGTCAGACCTTGTTTTGTCTTTGCTTGCGTCTAAACAAATTTTACTCAAACAGCAAATCAGTTTCAACTTTGGAAAATTATCGACACACATTTGACACCTTGCAGTTTATTTTTCATGATTTGCATGATTTGCATGATATGCAGCATGTTTTTTCCTCTCCTGTTTTCCCTCCCCTGTAATGGAAAAAAAGGAACACGGACAGACTCTATCGAGATGGAAATGAGAATTTGATATTGTAAGTTACAGACAGCATCTGTTTGCAGGAGATATGCTTGTGCATTGGTATGTGCGAGCTATTTCTTCAAGTGTCTGGCATTGATGGCCTAGCGGTTGCTGTAAAGATTGACAAAAATTCTCTGATTCCCAGTAAATGGGCTGCGGTGGCGAGGTGCCAAGTCTGTAATGGAATCCTGCAGCGTTCAGCAGTCCCGACAGGAGCTCGCGTCCATCCCAATCCCATAACCTATCCCGACAGCACACATTTTCCCATTATAGGCGGTGGAAAAGCTATCCACACTCAAACTGGTTGCTGTCATTGTGGGATATACAACATGTTTGGCTGGTTGAGGGAGGCAGTATATTAGAGGTGGTGAGACTGAAGCTGTGCATGCCTGGGCAAAAGGTATGAAACCAGAAGTGTGTTTTGTTGTTGGTCTTGTTTCATTTAGGAGCACAGCAGGTGTTGGAAAGAGGGAAAGGCAAGGGCACAGAGGACAGGCATTCCAGTATTTTTCAGCCATCTTTACCTGAAGATTTCAGCTTTCGTCTGCCGTTTTGTTATGGTCTTTTTCATTGTTAATATTTCATTTGAAATAGGCCTTGTCGTCGACCTCTTTAGTGGCCATCATGATGCTTCGAGTTTGAATTTTCGCGTACTCTCACTGCAGGCTTGCAGTGAGAAAACAAATAAGCAATATTTGCTTTGGAAGGCAGCATCGCTTTAACTGAAGAGGTCACGCTTTGACAGCCAACACACAGCCATCTCTCAAGAAATCCGATAATATGAAACTCAAAAGAGCCTTTTAGATACTTTTCAAGTGATTCTTTGAAGAGGTGTTCATGGGCATTGCATTTGTGGGGAGACATTTGGGCTGAATTCCTCATTACTGCATGACAGGGACACCTGCTGGGAGAGGAAAGAAAACAACTGAACTGCACTGGAGAGTTGAAACTATGCAAGAGGAGCTTAGTGGCAGAGGTTGGGTTTCACTCCTCAGAGAAACTTGTAGAAATAATGACAACGGGGAATATAAAAAAACAAGAAGCATTTCTCCTGCAGAGTAAAAGTGGGAAATGCACTGTTGAGTGCATGCAGTGCTGTTGTATCGTGTTCACAGATGATCCAACATGATGGGGAGACATGATAGGAACAGCTGGAAGTCAGTGAACTCTATAGGTATGGTGGATAGAGATTTTTATTGCTGTTTTGATGAAGGAAGTTTGCAAAGTTTTGTGAGGAACTTTTTTTCTGTTTTGCAGTTTTATGAAAGTGTTGTGTGTTTTGGAATGACAAGGATGTGTGTGTGTGTGTGTGTGTGTGTATGTATCTATCTGAGGAGGGCCTTTGGGCTGTGTGAGTGGGCCGGGCCTCCACACATACACACACACACACACGCACACACACACACACACGTACACGGGATCAGAGGCAGAGCGGCTCTCACCCCTGCCTCCCTTTGATCTGTGTCCCCAGGCCTGCCTGCCCGCGCCGCGCTGCACCGTACCACGCACGCTGACACCATGCTCACCAGCGACTCCCCACAACTGTCTGAGAGAGATAAGCCAGGGGAGACTCCAAACTGTGCTGCTGCTCTTCCATTAGCTAGCGCAGACGCTTCTTTTAAAAACGGGATGAATTATTTTTAAGAAGCAAGCTCTGCCGTTGCCAAAAAAAAAAAAAAAAAAAATGGAGAGGGGAAAATGTACGGAACAATCTGGAGCTCTGGCTTCATTCCGCCTCCCTCCCTGACTTCTAACAAGACATTCTGCACCTGAATACCAATGAGAGGGGGAGATTCATGTAGTCCCCCACATTATTAAAACTTGGGCATTAAGCCTCTCACCGGGCACTGTGTCAGCTGGCAGGCTCCACTGACAACAAATCAAAGGGGATGAGCACATAGCCTGCATTCATAGCTCAGCCACTCGCAGTGCAAGAGGGGGAATACATACTGGTTAATTAGAACTCCCATTAAAACAAATACTGTTTCAATTTGGCAAGTATAAAAAAAGATGTAAGAGGCTTTCAGAAAAAAGAGACCTGCTGTTGGCAGCTGCCAAGAAAATCCAGGGACTGTAAATCATATCCACTGGCTATACTGTTTCTGAACAGATTATTAGTGTTTGCTGTTGTTTTGCAACACTTTTGAACTCTGAGGAAAGATTCTCCATCTGTGACACCAGAAACGTACCTCTGTTCCCACCGTGGTCGTTGTGTTGCGTTGCGCTTTCTCCTCTGTATGACAGTGTGTCTTGGTTCATTTCTGCAGTTTGCACAGAGTTAAATCTGCATATGGTTTAACTAACAGAACTTTTTTTTTTCAGTCTAAACTCGAAGCCTTTATGACACTTTCCTGAACCGAAGAGTGCCACTTGTAGAGCACATCGTGGTCATAGCTGCCGGTTCACGTACAGACTTCATTTGCAAATACCTGAGACAGAACTGCAGTTCACGAGCCGTCTGTATACCTGAGCCATTTGTTGCTCACTGCATCTTTTAGGTCTCTCAAGCACCCAAGTGAAGCCATTTTCCTTTTCATTCCAAAATATTTTTGGTCGGAGCTTTGTGTATTCATCATCTATTTTTCACCTACCAACCTTCCTTCCCTCCATTTGGCTTTTTGTCATCCCATGATGCCTTGCCAATAGTGCTTTGCTCTCTCGCTCTCTCTCCCTCTCTCTCTCCCCACCTTTCTCTCTTGCTCCAACTCTCTCCCCTGGAGAGGCAGCTCTTCTCCCTACGCCCAGATGAAAGGCTATGGCGGACAATAAAAATGCTATTTAAATGCAAGGGTGTTTGTGTGCGGGTGAGAGATATTTCCTGCTGAAAGTGAGCTGCTGCATCCTGATAAATAGTAAATATAAGGGAATGTGATTTACATTTATCTTGCAGAGGCAGCCAATATGAATTTCAGTAAATCCTAGAAGATGGGGATTTAAGGAGGAAAATGACTGAGACTGATTCACATGCTGTGTGTCCCACGCAGTTGAAATGCCTATAAGGTGGAGAGTGGTACTGCCTTTATTAAAGTATAGGCACAGACATCGATCCTATCTAAAATACCTATTACACACAGGCATACACTGTGTCACATGCTCATCTGCGGAGATTTCCAGCCTCACACTAGCACAATTTGAAGGTGACTTGCACTGAATAATAATAAGAAAAAGATTAATAATAATAGTAACTACTTGTAATAACAAGCTGTTGGGCAGGTGAAGTGTCTGTGGGGCATACGCTGGGTGACTTGTCTCTATGAGGTCAAGGGTCAGAGTGCAGAGGGTTATGGGACGGCTGGGGAAGATGGAGGGGCTGGTTTACTGTGAACCTGCCCTGCTAGCCGGAGGTTTGGGATGTTGTCTAACTGCATGTGGTTCCCGTTAGTTCCAGATGCCACTCTGACAGGTGCATAGCTGTGATTAATACTCTCTCTGACTTTTTCTCTCACCCAAGTTTTCTCATTCTGTCCCTCCTTCCCTCTGTCTCTTCCTGCATGTCCCTCGCTGGTTTCTTGACTTTCTCCACTTGACCTCTGATTCACTGTGGACTCATGCTCGTGACCCGTTCACAGAGTTGATCCAACACTCACAGTTGTCTTAGCCTTTGGAAAAATAATAGTAGTTTAAAAAAAAAAAAAAAAGCTGCCAGCACGCTTCATTTCATGTGTGTCTCTCTCTCTCCCTCCTCTTTTCTTCCTCCTAACAATAAGATGAGAATATGGGAGGTGGTTGGGTCCTCAGCTGGTTGTCTCATGCAGCAGCTCTCCCCTCTCAGTCTCCAGCTGAGAGCTATTTCACTATGTATTTACATGTAATTATGGCTATGAGGTGCAGATATTAACACTGTCAAGAACAATTTGACCTGACATTTTTCACTAGACCTGGCCCCTGCTGTTTTTAGCAAACAACCCCCACCCCTCTCCTCCTCCTCCTCCCCCTCTTTTCTCCTTCACTCCCTCGATCCGCCTCGCTTTCCTTCTGGAGCTGCTCCCTCAGACGCACACACTGGCCCTGCCTCGCTGAAACCACTCTCCTGGAATCAGAAAATCTGCCGTTTAATTTAGAAGAGGCGTTGGTGCAAGGTGCGGAGAGTTGAAAGTGTGTGTGTGTGTGTGTGTGTGTCTGTGTGTGTGCGCGCGTGTGCACTTTGAAGGGGCCTCTCTTGTTCCCAGTGGCTGAATCCATCCCATAGTTACTCAAGCATATCACTAGCAGAGAATAGAGGATTGCTCCCCACACGTTCTCCAATTGCAGTCCAATAGACGGCATATTAACCTCTGGTTAGTGCGGGGCCAAGTTTATAGCTTATACTGTGGGATGTTGGGGGGGAGGAGGCTTCCTCCCGTTTGAGCAGCTGTGCTTTCTTGAACACTGAGGCTAGCATGAGCTGAAGTGGGCTAGAAAGGATTTCACTAAATGAAAATTTCCAAAGAGACACAGAGGAGGTGTGGAGAACCTTAAAATAAATATGAATTCTGTGTCATTTCGCCTTGTTTTAGTCTCCTTTGTATGAGTGAACAGCTTCAGGGAGGAGAGACACAGGCGCAGGAAGGCTAACACGTTGTGAGGAGTGACAGCTTGTTCCAGTGCCCGCTAATCGTCCTCATCTGTGCCTGACTTGTCAATGCCCAGATTCTGTCAGTGCCAATCAGCCACTTAATTGAACACAATTAGCACCCCACCCCAACCCCCCATACGCACCATATTCTTCAAAGGCCCATTTCCCTCCCTCTAGCACAAACCCCACCACCCACCCACCCCTCTCCCGCCCAACCCTTCCTCCCATTCTACCTCTCATTCTGCTTCTGTCTCTTCATCCTATGGTGCTGGTGGAAGACACTTTTCAGTTTTTATTAATGTGCCGCAGCCAATTAACGCAGTGGCATGCAGGCCAGAGCCCGTCATCTGCTGCCTGCCACTATCCCGGCTGTCTGCTGCGGCCCCACGCCACCCCTCGCGCCACCTCCACCGTGACCAAAACGCTTTAATTCAATTTATGCAATCACTGTTATTTTTAAATAGTCATTTTGTCTGCTCAGATGAGGGGCCTTACTGCCCGCTGGGCCGGCCCTCTCATGTGAGGGATGGGGGAAGGGTGGGACATTGTGGGAGCAGGAGTCGACTGACTTGGCGGGGGCAGGGTGTGTGTGTGGGGGGGGGGGGGTCCCTGATATTTTCATTTCTTATTTACGTCCTTCATTTTTGTTATGTTTCAGGTTATTAGGTGTTTGATTCAGATTTTGTACACAAGGATTTGAGGCAATGAGAATTACATTTTTATTTAACAAGTTGCACACAGTTGAGAGTCTGTGGTTAATATTTTGGCTGTTCTCAAAGTCAGACTCTTTCCAGTCACTGGATCTGTGTGACTCCTGGGTCACAGAATTAAACACTGTTCTCTTCTTGTAATCACACCCTCAGGACTGGCCTTCAAATATTGATCTGAAATTCAGTGCCATCACTGTGGATCTTTAATCATTCTCTGCTAAAGCGACTATCAGCCAGGCAGATCTGCTAAGGTGCAAGATGCTATTCTGCACCACTCAGATAACTTACAGACATTTGGAGTGCTCATTTTTCCCTGTCTGCCCCGGTGACCTCTGCCTAACTTAAAGGTACATCTTGGGGGCATTTTGATTTGGGCAGAACGGGGAGCTATCGGTGACAGAGGAACTAATCCAGTCTTGCGCAGATTAAGAGTATTTGTGGAGTGGGGTGTGTTGGCGCTGGCGCCGGGAATGGAACAGAAGGGGCTCCTATCAGCTCTCCAGGCAGGCTAGCCCTCAGGCCAGTGCAGTCCTACAGGAGTCTTTGTACTTCCCAAAGCCTCCACTTTTCCTCTCACTCACTCTATACCACTTGCTCTTCTCTCCTCTGCCCCCCTCGCCCTCTTTCTATAGGCTCTCATATTTTCACTGCTCCATTTCTTCTCTTTACATTTGTGAATTTTTTGTTTTAGTCCAACACAAGAGTTCAGTTATCATCATCACTTGCTTGAATGGGAGACAAACAGTTGCAATTTGATTTTTGTGAGTCACTGATTTGAGACGCGTTAAATCCACAGTGCTAAATATGAAAAGACATAAATGCTGCACATTTCTCTATTGAACAAGATCTTAGAATTAAATTGTTGAAGTGCAATTATACCAACAGTTTTTTAAATAGTGGTCTTGCAGCACATCTGCATTTTCTTCCTTTCCTCTGACTTTTTTTTCCCCTTTCTATTTTTGTTTGTTTTTGTTTTTTTTTCCTTCTCTCAGCTCTGTCACATTGTTGTATTCTGGAAAGATATCCAACAAAGAACAACTCGTCAAACATTCACACAGACAAAAAAAATGTAATTTGACTGTTGAAGAAATTAGGGAGGTATGAAAGGGCCTCTTTTTGTGTCTCAAGTGCACTATTTATTTATCTGAAAGGATGCACATTGTATCAATTTACACTTCCCCATTCACTTCGCCACAGGCTGGAGGGCTCAGAAGTTGAGAGAATTAATTACTTTTTTATTATTATTTATAGAGTAATCTATCTGTAGAGAGGGAGCGGAAAAAGGAGAAGGAGAGGGTGAGGGGAGGGAGGGGGTGTGAGAGAGGCAGGGAACGCCCTGGAGCATTGTCCTTTAAACTAGGTCCTGGCTCACATTATCTCCCAAACCAGCACTCACACAACGTCAAACAACAAACGAACTCTGGGCTGCTGAGGACGCTGTATGCAAGAAAAGAGAGGGAGGTGGGTGGGTGGTTGGGGGAGAGGAGAGGGAGGGAGGGAGGGAAGAAGAGAGGGATGGAGAGATGCAGGGAAGAATTCGTCTCCACAAGAGTATTTTAGGAATTGCTACGATTTTTTTTTCTCAACTCTAAAATTTTACACTAATTCAAACTCCACAAGTCTTGTTTAATGTGCCTGTGTGTATACTGAGATGTGTAATTTACAATTTGAGCCTCATCCTGCTGCACCAGACCTCATTCAGTGAATATACTGTATCAACAATAACCTTGTCGATCCAAAAAAAAAGTCTTAACACATACCCAGCTGTGTGTATTTTATATGTTTAAAAAAAAACCTTTTTATTCCTCTCAGAGAGTAAATATGCGGGGGGGGACTTTGAATCAACGCCACAGCAGGAACACTGCACTTTATACCAGGATTTAATATCTATAAAGTTTTGTTTTACATGGCGCGTAGCAACAGAAATTTGTGAAAGTATCCAACTGCAAATGTTTTTTTTACGAGCTTATGTGACTAAGTATCATTTAACACATGAACTCAAAGAACTTTATGAGGAAATCAAAGCAGCCGTTAAAACTGACCTATGGATAACATAAGAGATGTGGCTGGAAGAGCTCGTCTGGCGGTTTTGAGTCGTGTTTAGAGGCTGAAGTGACTCTAACTCAGTACGACCCGGCACCTGATAGATGAGTTCACCTCTATCTCTACCTTCATCAAATTGGGAGGATGGTTTGGTGAAACTGCGTTGATTTTTATTTAACAGTGTGAGGGGAAAAAGAGCACAACTGACACACAGCTAATGAAAACCTTATTACTCCAGAAGAGCTTACCTTTTCCCCTCTAGCAAAACTTAAATCATTAAGACAGGACCCTCTTTCTTTTTTTTTTTTTTTTGGTGGTGGGGGACATCTGAAGGATAGCTACATCCTCACACATGACAACACTTGTCAGACTCTAAAGTGGCCGATGTATCCTAATTCGCTAAAATAGCAAAACTGCAACAACGTCAATGATAAGAAGTCATTTTCTTTTGAAGAACTTTTATGAGCATGAATGACAATCAAGCCAATTGTTGGCTTTTCCATTTCACGAGGAAGCGATGTAATCAAGCTTCAATTAACCAATGACTAAAATGGACTCCTGCCCTCCAGCTGTCTCTCGCAGGACACTTAACAAGCCCCCATCCCCCCATCCACCCACCCTTCCACCACAAACCATCAGGACGTATCCTCTTCATCTTCCTCAGAATGTGCAGCTCGGCTCCATATGGGAGGGAGCATCACATGTGTCCAGCATGAAGAGGGCCATGAATCTCCCTATTATGGATACATGTCACATGCTTTGTCTGCAGATGTGCAGGGAATGATGAGGGTTTCCATACTGATAGAATTAACATGTGGAAATGACTGTCCAGCCTTTCTGTTTCTGATGTGCTTCAAGTGCTTCAAATTTCCTGGGAGGCCTTTTCTAAAGATATGATTAATTTGCAGAATATGGCTAATTTTCCCTCTGTGGGATATTCCTGGCTTAGTGCATCACTTGTGGACTGTTTGGCTTTCCCCAGCATTGCCTATTTGTTTGTGCTGTGTGTGCGTGCGTGCGTGCGTGCGTGCGTGCGTGCGTGCGTGCGTGTGTGCGCGCACATGCAAACATATGTCTGCATGTGTATCACCCCTGTGTAACCACCTCCATGATGGGCTAATTGGTTTAGCAGCCAAGGGGCCAAAGGCCAGTGTAGCATAGCAAAACTCAACATGAACCTGATGTTGAAAGGAAGGTTTCCCTGCTGTAAGAGGGAAGCATGTGTGGGACAATTCCCTTTTTACTACCCCCTCCCACACACACACACAGACATGCACACGCTCGCCACTTTCCCTTTTTCACTTAAAGAAACTCGCAGCATAAGAAAACAAAATTCTTCACAGTGTTCTGGGCCGCTGCGCCTCAGACTGGAGTAGCAATAGAGGTAATCTCTTCCATTTTAACATATTTTGAGACCTTCTTCTGACGAATGTCACATGCTATTACATTAATCTAGAATATTGAATTGGAGGCTTTTATGCACTGTGAATAATATACACACTGTAATATTCAGGCGAGCCCCAACCTGCAGTATCAGCGGGCCCCTCAGTAAGGTTTGTGGAGCCTACTTTGTGTGGGGATCTGAGGGGATCATTTACCAGTTCCAACTCCATTACTATTCATGAGATGGGTAGGCTAGGGGCGAGGGATTAGGGACTCCCTTGGTGCTTGTTGTGCTGTAGGCTCGGGCTCAGGCCTCAGGCTCCGGGACAGGGGCTGTCTGGCACGGATGGTGGGTCTATTATCACCCTGGGACCCTTCTGTCCCACAGCAGAACACTTACTGGCAGCGCCAGCTAATGGACACAGTCTCTCTTGTTCCCTTTCTCCTTTTTTTAACCTCATCACCCTCCTTGTATACTTTCCCCTGGTCTTTAAAAAAAATGTGGAAGTTTTTCCCTTTCCCTATTTCAAAGTTGAAATGGTGTATTTCTATCGGCATCCTTACCGTGAAGTGCTAGGATGGCACTATATTTGCAGGAAAAAAGTACTTTCCCTCAACTCTGTCTATGCTTTGATCCTCAATTTTCCAAATTTCTAACATCCTCCGTTCCCCCTTGCCCCCCAGGTGATGAGTATCCTGAGTAACCCCAGCGCCGTACCCTCCCAGCCCCAGCACGACTTTTCCATTTCCCCCCTGCACAGCAGCCTGGAGAGCTCCAACCCCATCTCAGCCAGCTGCAGCCAGCGCTCTGACACCATCAAGAGTGTGGACAGCCTGGCCTCCTCCCAGTCATACTGCCCCCCCACCTACAGCGCCACCAGCTACAGCGTGGACCCCGTCACTGCAGGCTACCAGTACAGCCAGTATGGTCAGAGTAAGTAAACCCTGCATTAACACTTATACACTGGGTGCTTTTGTCTTTTTGTGTGTCCAATGAGAACAGGTCATTTGTTTCTGTCCTCCTTTTAAGTTGACTAAAAAGCCTATGAAGTGATGCCCCACTCCCAGGCAAGAGAGCCCCCTGACCTTTGCACCCTGGTTGGTGGAGACAGACACGTGCTCTTGATAAAGACCCCCACCACCACCAATACCACCACCACCACCATCCTCCTAGAGAGCTGCCTTAGTCACACCCCACTCCACTTGGATGGGAAAGAGGAGAGGGCCACTTCAAAGAACGGCACACCCTCAGGGGCCACAGTGTCCTCTTGCCCACCTCTCTCTTTCCCTCTTTCTCTCGTCTCCATCACACACACACATACACACAAACCCTCAGGACAGGAAAGAGTTTGCTTTATTAGATTAGCATAATTGACTGATGCTGTCACAGCCATTCATAAGAGGTAAAATGAAGCGCACTTCCCCAACAAACCAGCCAGCACCAGCTAACCAACATTTGTTTGCATTTATGTGCAGGTTCTAGTAGTGCTCTGGTGCATTGTGCATCTGCTGGTTTTCTTTTTTCTTTTTCTTTTTTTTAAATTCTGTTTGTGTTGTGGTTTGTGGATGCACGTGAGCGCATGCCGATCCGTCACGTTTTGTGTGTGCGTACCAGTGTTTTGTCAGCAGCGCGAAACTGATGGCGGTGCGGATGTGAGCTGATGTGAGGTTAATTAAGATGGTGATTGAGCACAGTAGATGGGTAATGAATGGGGGGAGAGAGGAGAGAGCTGCTGTCTGAGGATGAAAATGATCGGCCATGTGGAGTGTGGAGGGCATGAAATCAGAGATGCCAAGTGTAATGAAGACTGGCACATAGAACACACACGGGGACCCGTCTGAGTGACAGCATGGCGACTTTACCAGAATGCACATGCTCCGTGCCAGCAGCGTGCCAACCTCAGACAAGGGACAGGGGAGGGGTTTTTTATCTTTCACTCTCTCCCTCCGAATTGTTTTTTATTTGACTCACTGGCTTCTGCCACAACTTATTTCAGCCTTAATCAGAGGAATGAAATGAGAGTGAATAGGACATATGTCTCAGGAATCTACCACCTGTCTGATGTGCGTTTGTTTTTTTTTCTCTGTTTTTGTTTCTGTGCAGCTGCTGTAGACTACCTAGCTAAGAACGTGAGCTTGTCCACCCAGAGGAGGATGAAACTTGGAGACCACTCGGCCGTGCTGGGACTTCTGCAGGTGGAGACGGGACAGGCCTACTGAAGGCCCTCAGGGGACACACCCTGGACCTCTCTCCTCCACCCTCTGCCACCCTCCTCCATGCTCCATCAAGTGTGGACTCCAACTCCAGCTCGCCTCTCTGCTGCTCTATCTGCAGCCCGGCCATGACATCAGCGCACAGACACGCAGCCTTGCTGTGTATCTGAGAAAGTGACGCTTGCGTTTGTGACAAGGCTCTTCTGGGAATGGAACTAAAACTTTTCACACCATTGTCAACCACCAGGCGGCTCTGCAACCCCCCCACCCACCCCCCAATCTTTGGGCACCCCTGCCTGCTCCTTGTACTCATACCCCTTCCCCAAACCCTGTTTTGTTTCGCTCAGAGGGCCAGACAGGACCCCAGACGACCCAAGAGTGGTCGGCTGCCTTGAGCCGGGTTTCTCTTTGTCATGGCTGCAGTCCAGCACACATTTAGAGCCATCAACAACATGTACTTTGACCTTGCTGTTCATAGTAGTTAACAAAGCCAATATCATTTGAGCGACTCTTATTCTTGTTCCTTTTTGATATTGTTAAGATTATTGTTGCTGTTATATGATTATGGTTAATGTGATTTATGTTGTTCTTTGATTCCATTCGTATCTCTTTTCTCTGTTAGATGTTGGTGTGTAAAACACAGTGGATGACTGAGACGATTTGGGAGCGAGTGTCTGTTGCGTGTGCATGTTTGCGTGTCGGCACAGTCACACAAGAGAGGATGATTGTTTTTCCAAGCTGCTGTTCCTCTGCCTGTTCCCTGAGCTCTAATGTTTGTGAGCGATTTGACCTTCCCACTTTCATATTCATCTTGACATTCCTAAAGAACTTGGCCACTCTGTGGGAAGTCTGGCTGGATGGATTCTGCAGGGAATTAAAGCAGCGTTTTGGCGGCCAATAGCTTTCCCCTTCTAACCTCCATCCCATCCTTAGCCGCGGTCCATGGGGAGGGGGGCATTGTTTGCAAAAACAGGATTGGGGAAATTAATGTATTTTGTTTAGAAATATGGACCTTGCCAAGGAGGGCTAACTCAATTCCCTCCCCCCTACTCCTTCCAAATCCCCATCTGCCAGGGAATCCTGTGTGACTTAAACAGTGTAAAGCAGATTAAATCACACAAATATAATGTCAAAGCTAATTCACAGTGACCCTTCCCATTACCAGCCAGTATTTCTGTTTTTATAGCGTAATTAGCACATTTTGTAAATGCACCTTCAGCCGGTTTCCACTTTCAGACTAAATAAGCATTCCTTCGAAACATTCCTCAGGCTCCATTTACGAAAAAACTATAAGCATTCCAGCGCTTTCTGTTACGAGATTAAAAAGCACACAAGC
The DNA here is from genome assembly GCA_037833715.1 of Toxotes lorentzi. Taxonomy (NCBI): domain Eukaryota; kingdom Metazoa; phylum Chordata; class Actinopteri; family Toxotidae; genus Toxotes; species Toxotes lorentzi. Next base: position 17,065,296 of record JBBMJY010000018.1, read on the forward strand.
TGTGCCATTCACATGCACTCTGGAAAATCATATAATCCAGTCAGTTGTGAAAGGGCACAGGTAACACCACTGATTGGCCCCCCTCTCTGGTTTGGACCGGAGCCCCCTCTAATCCTCCACTTTGACGTACTCAACGAAATGTACAAAAAGAAGAAGAAAAAAAATTTAAAGAATAGTGAATATGAGACATTTGTGTAGCACTCATAGTTGACTTGACACGATCCAGGACCAACTGTTCCCTTGAGATATGTGTGATTTTCTTTTTTTTTTTTTTTCATTGGCATCAGTGTGATATTGATGATGTACACAGAATTGTTAACTTTATCTCAAGACAGAATTTGGTCCTTAGTCGCCTTTAAAAACTGAAAACTGTACAGTAGCTGGAGCACATTGTGTATTGTTTGTTTATTAAGAGTATGTTTTATACTAAAACAAAACTATGTTGACTGGTAGGTAAGCAAGGGATCTGTGGAAGTAAATGTTTGATTTGAGTTTCCTTAACTGGCTTGTTTTCTGTTGGTTTTCTTTTAATTGTATTTAATTGGTTTACCTGTTTTGACCAAAGGTTTTGTTCATTTTGGGCCCAGGTAAGAATGAATTTGTATAAATTAGTAAAATATAAATTCCATTAAAAATGTTACAATTAAAATTGTATAAAAGAGGATCAAACTGAGCTCAGTGGAAAATGAAAGCTTGGTGACACAGATAGACTCCCTGGACCACAGGACCACTGTATATTTGAAGAGGTGGCTGGATGAAACGTCTTTACGTGTCAGAGCATTTTGAGGATGTTTTTGACCACCTGGTCTTACAGACTGATTACTGGTGCAGACCAGAAAATGACTGGACCGTGGACCTAACGCACCTGAACTCCTGAGCCTTGCAGGTGTGGGACTCTGCCAACAGGTTCAGCACGACAGTGATGACGATGCTGGTGAAGACGGCCTCTCTGCTCTGGGAAACTGAATCGAGTCTCGTTTGATTTGTGGACCAATAAGACTTCAGGAGAAAAAGTCAAAGCAACGTTGACTCCGCACTGAATTACAGCAGTTCCGACTGCTCCGCTTAGACGCCTCACTCATGTGTATATTTTAAAAAGGAAGAATTTTAGAATCGTCTTTAGTGTATCAAACCCATTTCTAACACTTGCGTCAATAAACATTTGGATATTTAAAGCATACAACTCTTTATCCCCCTCCCGTCTGTTTGACCCTTAACCTGTTTAGTTGCTTTCTGACACCTGTGCTTTGCTTTCCTCCTTTTTCTGTTCCGCATGTGTGTATATTATCATGGTATAATTTATTCTGCTGTATGAAGTATTAGAATAGTGGGAAACTTGTATTGGTATTTACTACCTTCAGCCTGTTGGTGTGTTTACTGTAACACTGGCGTAACTGTTATCAATTAAAGATCCAAAACAGATTTTTGCCATTAGTGTCTTTTTTTTTTTTGTGCTGATTGTTTTGCACGTTTTAAAAGGATTCATTGTGATGCCTACTTTAGTGCTATTTATATGTATGAAGCAAATAATCAACAGCTATTTTGATAATTGAGGAATCATTTAAGTCATTCATTGAGCAAATTTTCTGGTTCCAGCTTCTCAAATCTAAGAATTTGTTGCATTGCTCTGTTTTATGTTGCTGTGAACTGAACATCTGTGAGTTTTGGTCTGTCAGTCGGACAAATGTGAAGCCTTCACCTTGGCCGTCTGGGAAATTATGATGGGTATTTTTTGTAGTATTTTCCTGATATTTAATAGAGTAAAGTAATTCAGTTCATAACAAAAATAATTGTTCGTGTTAAGTTTATGGGTGATTCAGCACACACGTGCACACAAAAGTATATGCACATGGTCTTTCAATGTTTGTGTGTGTCCTCCATGTGTGTTCAAGTACATTAATGGAGCCAGCGGGCCACCAGTGACTGTTCCAGTGCTGGTGATGTGATTAGGGAGTGATGAGAGCTCCGACGTCCCAGACTCAGACACACAGAGTGACAGTGTGTCTCTGTGTCTGTTTGCAGCTGTAGGAAGTCATTCATTCTGCCCACTGACCAGCAGCTCTCTCCTCTCCCGCTGCTGGCTGGGGAATGTTGTCTGCAAATCTCTGTGGTATGGTGTCAATGCAGGGTAACTAACCGGTGTGGTATGGAAGCATCCGTTGTGCTTTCTATTACGCGTCAGAACACTGGAGCACATTCCGTTTTTACCATCAGCACTGTTGGAGGTATGTCAAACACGCCTTGGGTATGTTCATTCAGTCCTGACTGATTTTAAACACATCTCAAACATGCTGGATATGTCTGCAGTGACAGCAGCTATAAAATGTATATGCATAATCTTGTGTGTATTAGCAGAGACGGCGAACCTTGCCAAGCTGCGATGTGAGAGATGTATTTACATTTTATATACCACAAAGTATTAACCAGTACTTTGCTGTTCATTTGCAATTAAATGAAACTAATTAAAGGCATCACTAATCACAATTATTAACATCATTAACATCAAATTGTGTCAGGAGATAAATTTGACGCTAAATAAAGTAAGTACTGATCTGAATAAACTTCTATTCAGACTGTGTTATCATGAGGTAAGAATCATTCGTATTTCATACTTTGTTAAATATTAAATAAAGATTTGAGCAGCCCGGCGAGTATAAATAGATGCAGAATATTTAGTATTCCCTTTAGGTTTACAGATTCAAATCAACTACAAACTGCAGTGTTATCACTACGTTGTATCATCATCAAGGCTCGGTTCAAATGTGATGCTAATGGAAATTCTCTTCAATGCCTAATTACAAAACACACATTTAAAACAATGTGTGTTTTGTAGGTTTGGGTTCTGGAGAAGCACATCAACGAGGCAGGAATATGGTCAATTATTAAATCAATTCCAAAGCCTATTTTCTATCTGAGTTCACCCTGAAGAGACTGAGGGATTTCAGTGGATCCTCTCAACATATTTAATATGCATTGTTAGGTGGCGTTTTGCCTGCTGTGTGTCATCCCTCATATATTCCTCTAAAAGTTTGTGTTCTGGTTGTCCAGATTAGACCTTGGCATGTGCCATGGTTGTCCCCTTTGCTCCAGCTTGTCTCCTGAGGTGCCAGCCCAGGAGTTTTGTCTCCCTTCAGTCTGCTGTCACTCAGACTGGACAAGGTAGCAGCTCAGGCAGTGCTGTGTGGGAGAGCTTTGTGACACTTCCCTCATCTCCTCCTTTGATCCCCTAATTGATTGACTACAGGAGCAGAGGATAAACAGAGCCCACAAGAGCCGATTCCACTCGCCTCTCTGGAGTGGTTTAGATAAAGTGCAGAGGCCCAAGCTCTCAGTTCCTCCTCTCCCCTCACTATATGGACATATGGCCATTGAAGGTGGCTCTGTGCCACGGTAGCTTAGCTGTGGGCTGTGTCCTCAGGCCCGGGGCTTGCGTCCTGCCCCTGTGCATAAATGGCTGGCGGTAATGGGTTTGTTTAGATCACAGGGATGGAAATGAAACTCCTGAGCCTCGCTGTTGAGACCAGGAGGCCCTATCGCTCAGGAGGCAGTGATAGAGAAGTCACAACCTCAGCCCGGTCATACTCACTTTCAGAATGAGCCATGGAATAGAGGCTCTGATTCAGATCTAATTTAGGACCAGGCTCTTCAACCTGACCATGCTGTGATAAATACCTTGCTGCTGAAGAGTCAGGAAAGCCATGAAGAAGGAGAGGAAGAAGGTACAACACAAACAGCCACCAAGGGGCCTTCAGTGAGGAAAAATAGGCCAAAAATGTTTCCATTTTAAAGAAAACATGTTTTAAAACATGACTTCAGAATGATTTATAACAGATATGATAATTATATTCTAATTTTACAAATCTGTCTCCAGAAACTGGGTTCAGAGCCGTGTGCAGGTATGCTAAGAAATGATTAAGAGATGCTCTGGGGGTCTTGGTTTTATTCTTCGAGATTATGTGTCACAGGGAGTAAAAAGCTCCCAGCTGTCGCCATGAAAGCACTTACAGTATAATAATCCCCCAAATCCTGTAATTATGCCAGCATACGCCGTGTACCTGAGCCTCAGCTTTGTGCTCGTCACCTCAAGGATCCCACTGACACAGACGCACAGCTTGGTGTGCATATATCTTCTTCCCAACTGTGTGTTTTGCATAGGGAGAAAATCTTATTTTCAGAACATTTTAGGTATTTTGAATTTCATGGTTACCCCTCTCAGGTATTATAGATAGATAATCTGTCATGTATGAGTAAAAAGCAGGAGCTCAAATAGAGTATTGTCGTAACTTAAAGTCGACTGATTTACCAGAAACTCTGTCGCAATTGTAAAATCTTTTACCTACATTGCATTTGATGAATTTGCATTTAGTTTACAGGAAAGGACTTGACTTATTTCTCCAATCTTGCAATTACACGTGTGCACAGCCATGCACAAATACACACACCCACCAATGCACACCTCCCTTAAAGCGGTTTTTAAATAATGAAAGGAGAAGAAAAAAGTCCAAGTAAAGTTGTAAATCTAAGAAATCGGACTGAGATAAAAATCACTGTGAAGCCAAGCTTGATTTACATTTAAAATCTGAGCTGTGCTCTCAAACTAATTAATATTAATAACAAAAATGGAAATGAGTGCAGTGGCGGCCCTAAGTAAAGAACAAGCTGGGTGCATTCAGTCAGGAGATTCATATATAAGCCCTTTCTCAGGAGAAGTGGGCTCTAAACAAGCGTGAAGGCAGGGCATAGACCGCCATACACAGAGACAATTTTTCTAGATAATAGCCTATCACGCAGGATACAATTTAAATTAAAAAATGCAATTTTCACCTTGAAATGAACAAATGATTACAATTTCTATACAAATTAAGGCATCCAGGCTGTGCCTCAGTACTGTGCCAAGGCCATGAAACCTGACATAATTACCATGAAATACATTTTCAAATATTTGTATTTTGTCCATCGCTTTAAAACATGCCACTCTGCCTTCTGTGGGTTTGTGATCTCACCTTCTGGGGGAAATACATAAAAAAGAGAGAAAATCATCAGAGATGAAAAGCTCTTCAACAGGAGAGATAAAAATGTGGAAAAAAACAACCTCCCATACACATAGCAAATCAGCGCAGCTCAGCACAGCGGCCCCCGGAGCTATCTCTAAAAGCCAAATTATTGCTCCTTATCTAAGGAATCATATCTACTAGTTATCTGCTCCTGAGATAGGCTCCTCTCTCTCTTGTGCCTTGTGCTCATCGCCAGAAATGCTATTTATTTGTGATTACAGACACCCTTTGAATAAAAGATGTTTATGTTTGAGATCCAAAGTTTCGGCAGATTCTGAACTCTTCAGATTCTTCAGAGAGGAGAAGTACTGAAGGCAGAACACCTTCTTTGGGCAGGGTTGCTAGGGGTGGTCTGCTGCAGAGAGAGGGATGAAAGTGTAGCCGATGGGAAATATGAGACAAGACCTCAAACTTCTCTGACGCTTCATATCACATATGCTTTTGGAGGGGATTCATACTGAGATGAAGTGTCGAATTGACTTTAAATGCAGAACTTTATGTCTGAAACACACAGAGACAGGACATTCTGACATGTATTTTGTAGAAAGCTGCCAAAAAAAAAAAAGCTGCAAAGTTTGGAGCTTATGGGGTTTTTCTCTACTCAGAGATATACTTGCCCTCAACTAGGAGGAAAAATATGACAGTAAAACATAATGTTTCTAGCAAATAAACAGAGATGTAACCTGTGACCTGCTGCAAACTGATTATGTATTAACATGAGTGGGGGTGTTTTAAAATGAAAACAAGGTAATGCAATGTAGAATAAAATAATAAAAAAAAGGTAGTGAACATAACCTTGAATAAATGGACACAAATTTTCATCATAATATTCAAATCCATGATCACACTTTCTCTTCACCCACTTCAGTCAAATAAAGCCTGAGTTAGTGATGTTTTTGCCATGCTAATAAACATGTTCACCTCCACACAAAAATACTAATTATTAAAAAAAAAAAAAACAAAAAGAAAAAACATCTGCTCTAGTGTTTCTTCTTAAAATTTTGATTTCCTCTCAAAGGCTTTTTCCAAAATTGGAACAAACCAGGATGAAGCAGATCACTGGTGTAAAGAGTGTCACTTTTGATGCAAAAATTGAAAACCAATTCTCACCCTTCTGATGGATTCTTTAAATTAGTTTGAACTTTTTAACACTCAGTGATATAATACACATCTTGTTAAGATGATTTTTTTTTTCTTCAAACACCTCCTTTCCCCTGCCATTTCTTACCTTCCCTCTCTTTCCCTCCATCTGTTGAAGTCCCTCAGCCAGAGAGGCGCACATCAGATTTCAATAGTTGACCTCTTAATGCTGAGGTCAGTGCTGCACCGGCAGCGATTTCACACTCAAGATGAAAGGGAAATGAACACTGAGGATGCTGGGGGTGACATGGGGCCCTGACCACACCAGCCATTGCCACTCTAACCGCTTCACTGCACCAGTCTGAGATGTGAGAGGAGCAAAGGAGGAGGCGCTAAGATGGAGGTTTGCCACCTGTATAACAATGATTAAAGTCACTGACCTAAAACAGATATGCACCGATTGGTTTTCAGTGAAGCTAAAACTTTAGTAGCACTATTGATTTCTGAAGCAGCACAAGAAATAGAGAAACCAACAGAAGCAGACATGTGTCAAGGAACTCCTGCTATCAGCAGGTCTGGAGAGCTGAGCTCCCATGTGGCTGAAACTCCACAGAGGCTCTCGGTGTCACAGCATCTACGGGCTACTGAACCCTGACAGATTTTTCTTTTCCACCAATGAGCCTGGACCATCTTAAAAGTTTCCTGATGCTTAGCGTCAGACTCCCGGCCCAGCGCCTGCCCAGTTACAACGGCTCATTACTGGTGCATTTCTCAGAGGCCATTATTGAATGAACACTGAGACAAGGCTAGCGGTGAATGGACAGTTTGGTTACACCGCCGTGAGGCTTGAGCTCCTCAGAGTAATGTACCGCTTAAGTACCTGTCAGCTTTATAAAGGAGGGAGTAGACTGTGTAAATGTGTGTGTAAATAGAGTGTCAGATCAGGACCCCAGGGAGAGAAGGTGGGGAGTGTGTGTGTATGTGTGTGTGTGTGTGTGTGTGTGTGTGTGTGTGTGTGTGTGTGTGTGTGTGTGTGTGTGTGTG